>CM002494.2:14028760-14509602 GCA_000573905.2 Oryza punctata | reverse complement strand
CAATATTGGCAATAATTGACAAAAGTTCGCCGCGCAAGTCACGAAGTGATTTTTCGACACGTATGGACCCAATCCACTCTAATATGACCAAAACTCATGTTTTGGTGCTTTTTGAACTTTTTCGTTCCGGCTAAAAACGTCGCACCCACGAGTGCCTATATTGGCAATAATTGACAAAAGTTCGCAGCGCCAGTCACGAAGTGATTTTTCGACACGTACGCACCCAAAACACTCCAATATGTCCAAAACTCATGTTTTGGTGCTTTTTGAACTTTTTCGTTCCGGCTAAAAACGTCGCACGCACGTGTGCCTATAAAAGCCAATATTGGCAATAATTGACAAAAGTTCGCCACGCCAGTTACGAAGTGATTTTTCAACACGTACGGACCCAAAACACTCCAATATGTCCAAAACTCATGTTTTGGTGCTTTTTGAACTTTTTTGTTCCGGCTAAAAACATCGCACCCACGTGTGCCTATAAAAGCCAATATTGGCAATAATTCACAAAAGTTCGCCGCGCCAGTCACGAAGTGATTTTTCGACACGTACGCACCCAAAACACTCCAATATGTCCAAAACTCATGTTTTGGTGCTTTTTGAACTTTTTCGTTCCGGCTAAAAACGTCGCACCCACGAGTGCCCATATTGGCAATAATTGACAAAAGTTCGCCGCACCAGTCACGAAGAGATTTTTCGACACGTACGCACCCAAAACACTCCAATATGTCCAAAACTCATGTTTTGGTGCTTTTTGAACTTTTTCCTTCCGGCTAAAAACGTCGCAACGTCGCACCCACGTGTGCCTATAAAAGCCAATATTGGCAATAATTAACAAAAGTTCACGGCGCAAGTCACGAAGTGATTTTTCGACACGTATGGACCCAATCCACTCTAATATGATCAAATCTCATGTTTTGGAGCTTTTTGAACTTTTTCGTTCCGGCTAAAAACATCGCACCCACGAGTACCTATATTGGCAATAATTGACAAAAGTTCGCCGCGCCAGTCACAAAGTGATTTTTCGACTCGTACGTACCCAATCCACTCCAATATGTCCAAAACTCATGTTTTGGTGCTTTTTGAACTTTTTCGTTCCGGCTAAAAACGTCGCACCCACTGAGTGCCCATATTGGCAATAATTGACAAAAGTTCGCCGCGCTAGTCACGAAGAGATTTTTCGACACGTACGCACCCAAAACACTCCAATATGTCCAAAACTCATGTTTTGGTGCTTTTTGAACTTTTTCCTTCCGGCTAAAAACGTCGCACCCACGTGTGCCTATAAAAGCCAATATTGGCAGTAATTAACAAAAGTTCGCGGCGCAAGTCACGAAGTGATTTTTCGACACGTATGGACCCAATCCACTCTAATATGATCAAATCTCATGTTTTGGAGCTTTTTGAACTTTTTCGTTCCGGCTAAAAACATCGCACCCACGAGTACCTATATTGGCAATAATTGACAAAAGTTCGCCGCGCCAGTCACGAAGTGATTTTTCGAAACGTACGGACCCAATCCTCTCCAATATGTCCAAAACTCATGTTTTGGTGCTTTTTGAACTTTTTCGTTCCGGCTAAAAACGTCGCACCCACGAGTGCCCATATTGGCAAGAATTGACAAAAGTTCGCCGCGCCAGTCACGAAGAGATTTTTCGACACGTACGCACCCAAAACACTCCAATATGGCCAAAACTCATGTTTTGGTGCTTTTTGAACTTTTTCCTTCCGGCTAAAAACGTCGCACCCACGTGTGCCTATAAAAGCCAATATTGGCAAGTAATTAACAAAAGTTCGCGGCGCAAGTCACGAAGTGATTTTTCGACACGTATGGACCCAATCCACTCTAATATGATCAAAACTCATGTTTTGGTGCTTTTTGAACTTTTTCGTTCCGGCTAAAAACATCGCACCCACGAGTGCCTATATTGGCAATAATTGACAAAAGTTCGCCGCGCCAGTCACGAAGTGATTTTTCGACTCGTACGTACCCAATCCACTCCAATATGTCCAAAACTCATGTTTTGGTGCTTTTTGAACTTTTTCGTTCCGGCTAAAAACGTCGCACCCACGAGTGCCCATATTGGCAATAATTGACAAAAGTTCGCCGCACCAGTCACGAAGAGATTTTTCGACACGTACGCACCCAAAACACTCCAATATGTCCAAAACTCATGTTTTGGTGCTTTTTGAACTTTTTCCTTCCGGCTAAAAACGTCGCAACGTCGCACCCACGTGTGCCTATAAAAGCCAATATTGGCAATAATTAACAAAAGTTCACGGCGCAAGTCACGAAGTGATTTTTCGACACGTATGGACCCAATCCACTCTAATATGATCAAATCTCATGTTTTGGAGCTTTTTGAACTTTTTCGTTCCGGCTAAAAACATCGCACCCACGAGTACCTATATTGGCAATAATTGACAAAAGTTCGCCGCGCCAGTCACAAAGTGATTTTTCGAAACGTACGGACCCAATCCTCTCCAATATGTCCAAAACTCATGTTTTGGTGCTTTTTGAACTTTTTCGTTCCGGCTAAAAACGTCGCACCCACGAGTGCCCATATTGGCAAGAATTGACAAAAGTTCGCCGCGCCAGTCACGAAGAGATTTTTCGACACGTACGCACCCAAAACACTCCAATATGGCCAAAACTCATGTTTTGGTGCTTTTTGAACTTTTTCCTTCCGGCTAAAAACGTCGCACCCACGTGTGCCTATAAAAGCCAATATTGGCAGTAATTAACAAAAGTTCGCGGCGCAAGTCACGAAGTGATTTTTCGACACGTATGGACCCAATCCACTCTAATATGATCAAAACTCATGTTTTGGTGCTTTTTGAACTTTTTCGTTCCGGCTAAAAACATCGCACCCACGAGTGCCTATATTGGCAATAATTGACAAAAGTTCGCCGCGCCAGTCACGAAGTGATTTTTCGACTCGTACGTACCCAATCCACTCCAATATGTCCAAAACTCATGTTTTGGTGCTTTTTGAACTTTTTCGTTCCGGCTAAAAACGTCGCACCCACTGAGTGCCCATATTGGCAATAATTGACAAAAGTTCGCCGCGCTAGTCACGAAGAGATTTTTCGACACGTACGCACCCAAAACACTCCAATATGTCCAAAACTCATGTTTTGGTGCTTTTTGAACTTTTTCCTTCCGGCTAAAAACATCGCACCCACGTGTGCCTATAAAAGCCAATATTGGCAATAATTAACAAAAGTTCGCGGCGCAAGTCACGAAAGTGATTTTTCGACACGTATGGACCCAATCCACTCTAATATGATCAAAACTCATGTTTTGGTGCTTTTTGAACTTTTTCGTTCCGGCTAAAAACACCGCACCCACGAGTGCCTATATTGGCAATAATTGACAAAAGTTCGCCGCGCCAGTCACGAAGTGATTTTTCGAAACGTACGGACCCAATCCCCTCCAATATGTCCAAAACTCATGTTTTGGTGCTTTTTGAACTTTTTCGTTCCGGCTAAAAACGTCGCACCCACGAGTGCCCATATTGGCAATAATTGACAAAAGTTCGCCGCGCCAGTCACGAAGAGATTTTTCGACACGTACGCACCCAAAACACTCCAATATGGCCAAAACTCATGTTTTGGTGCTTTTTGAACTTTTTCCTTCCGGCTAAAAACATCGCACCCACGAGTACCTATATTGGCAATAATTGACAAAAGTTCGCCGCGCCAGTCACAAAGTGATTTTTCGAAACGTACGGACCCAATCCTCTCCAATATGTCCAAAACTCATGTTTTGGTGCTTTTTGAACTTTTTCCTTCCGGCTAAAAACGTCGCACCCACGTGTGCCTATAAAAGCCAATATTGGCAGTAATTAACAAAAGTTCGCAGCGCAAGTCACGAAGTGATTTTTCGACACGTATGGACCCAATCCACTCTAATATGACCAAAACTCATGTTTTGGTGCTTTTTGAACTTTTTCGTTCCGGCTAAAAACGTCGCACCCACGAGTGCCTATATTGGCAATAATTGACAAAAGTTCGCAGCGCCAGTCACGAAGTGATTTTTCGACACGTACGCACCCAAAACACTCCAATATGTCCAAAACTCATGTTTTGGTGCTTTTTGAACTTTTTCGTTCCGGCTAAAAACGTCGCACGCACGTGTGCCTATAAAAGCCAATATTGGCAATAATTGACAAAAGTTCGCCGCGCCAGTTACGAAGTGATTTTTCAACACGTACGGACCCAAAACACTCCAATATGTCCAAAACTCATGTTTTGGTGCTTTTTGAACTTTTTTGTTCCGGCTAAAAACATCGCACCCACGTGTGCCTATAAAAGCCAATATTGGCAATAATTCACAAAAGTTCGCCGCGCCAGCCACGAAGTGATTTTTCGACACGTACGCACCCAAAACACTCCAATATGTCCAAAACTCATGTTTTGGTGCTTTTTGAACTTTTTCGTTCCGGCTAAAAACGTCGCACCCACGAGTGCCCATATTGGCAATAATTGACAAAAGTTCGCCGCACCAGTCACGAAGAGATTTTTCGACACGTACGCACCCAAAACACTCCAATATGTCCAAAACTCATGTTTTGGTGCTTTTTGAACTTTTTCCTTCCGGCTAAAAACGTCGCACCCACGTGTGCCTATAAAAGCCAATATTGGCAGTAATTAACAAAAGTTCGCGGCGCAAGTCACGAAGTGATTTTTCGACACGTATGGACCCAATCCACTCTAATATGATCAAAACTCATGTTTTGGTGCTTTTTGAACTCTTTCGTTCCGGCTAAAAACGTCGGACCCACGTGTGCCTATAAAAGCCAATATTGGCAATAATTGACAAAAGTTCGCCGCGCAAGTCACGAAGTGATTTTTCGACACGTATGGACCCAATCCACTCTAATATGACCAAAACTCATGTTTGGTGCTTTTTGAACTTTTTCGTTCCGGCTAAAAACGTCGCACCCACGAGTGCCTATATTGGCAATAATTGACAAAAGTTCGCAGCGCCAGTCACGAAGTGATTTTTTTGACACGTACGCACCCAAAACACTCCAATATGTCCAAAACTCATGTTTTGGTGCTTTTTGAACTTTTTCGTTCCGGCTAAAAACGTCGCACGCACGTGTGCCTATAAAAGCCAATATTGCCAATAATTGACAAAAGTTCGCCGCGCCAGTTACGAAGTGATTTTTCAACACGTACGGACCCAAAACACTCCAATATGTCCAAAACTCATGTTTTGGTGCTTTTTGAACTTTTTTGTTCCGGCTAAAAACATCGCACCCACGTGTGCCTATAAAAGCCAATATTGGCAATAATTGACAAAAGTTCGCCGCGCCAGTCACGAAGTGATTTTTCGACACGTACGCACCCAAAACACTCCAATATGTCTAAAACTCATGTTTTGGTGCTTTTTGAACTTTTTCGTTCCGGCTAAAATCGTGGCACCCACGTGTGCCTATAAAAGCCAATATTGCTATTAATTGACAAAAGTTCGCCGCGCCAGTCACGAAGTGATTATTCAACACGTACGGACCCAATGCACTCCAATATGTCCAAAACTCATGTTTTGGTGCTTTTTGAACTTTTTCGTTCCGGCTAAAAACGTCGCACCCACGTGTGCTCATAAAAGCCAATATTGGCAATTATTGACAAAAGTTCGCCGCGCCAGTCACGAAGAGATTTTTTGACACGTAAGCACCCAAAACACTCCAATATGTCCAAAACTCATGTTTTGGTGATTTTTGAACTTTTTCGTTCCGGCTAAAAACGTCGCACCCACGAGTGCCTGTATTGGCTATAATTGACAAAAGTTGGCCGCGCCAGTCACGAAGTGATTTTTCGACATGTACGGACCCAATCCACTCCAATATGTCCAAAACTCATGTTTTGGTGCTTTTTGAACTTTTTCGTTCCGGCTAAAAACGTCGCACCCACGAGTGCCTATATTGGCAATAATTGACAAAAGTTTGCCGCGCCAGTCACGAAGTGATTTTTCGAAACGTGCGGACCCAATCATCTCCAATATGTCCAAAACTCATGTTTTGGTGCTTTTTGAACTTTTTCGTTCCGGCTAAAAACGTCGCACCCACGAGTGCCTATATTGGCAATAATTGACAAAAGTTCACCGCGCCAGTCACGAAGTGATTTTTCGGAACGTACGGACCCAATCCTCTGCAATATATCCAAAACTCATGTTTTGGTGATTTTTGAACTTTTTCGTTCCGGCTAAAAACGTCGCACCCACGTGTGCCTATAAAAGCCAATATTGGCAATAATTGACAAAAGTTCGCCGCGAAAGTCACGAAGTGATTTTTCGACACGTACGGACGCACTGCACTCCAATATGATCAAAACTCATGTTTTGGTGCTTTTTGAACTTTTTCGTTCCGGCTAAAATCGTGGCACCCACGTGTGCCTATAAAAGCCAATATTGCTATTAATTGACAAGAGTTCGCCGCGCCAGTCACGAAGTGATTGTTCGACACGTACGGACCCAATACACTCCAATATGTCCAAAACTCATGTTTTGGTGCTTTTTGAACTTTTTCGTTCCGGCTAAAAACGTCGCACCCACTTGTGCTCATAAAAGCCAATATTGGCAATTATTGACAAAAGTTCGCCGCGCCAGTCACGAAGAGATTTTTTGACACGTAAGCACCCAAAACACTCCAATATGTCCAAAACTCATGTTTTGGTGATTTTTGAACTTTTTCGTTCCGGCTAAAAACGTCGCACCCACGAGTGCCTGTATTGGCAATAATTGACAAAAGTTCGCCGCGCCAGTCACGAAGTGATTTTTTGAAACGTACGGACCCAATCCTCTCCAATATGTCCAAAACTCATGTTTTGGTGCTTTTTGAACTTTTTCGTTCCGGCTAAAAACGTCGCACCCACGTGTGCCTATAAAAGCCAATATTGGCAATAATTGACAAAAGTTCACCGCGCAAGTCACGAAGTGATTTTTCGACACGTACGGACCCAATGCACTACAATATGATCAAAACTCATGTTTTGGTGCTTTTTGAACTTTTTCGTTCCGGCTAAAATCGTAGCACCCACGTGTGCCTATAAAAGCCAATATTGCTATTAATTGACAAAAGTTCGCCGCGCCAGTCACGAAGTGATTGTTCGACACGTACGGACCCAATGCACTCCAATATGTCCAAAACTCATGTTTTGGTGCTTTTTGAACTTTTTCGTTCCGACTAAAAACGTCGCACCCACGTGTGCCTATAAAAGCCAATATTGGCAATAATTGACAAAAGTTCGCCCCCGCCAGTCACGAAGAGATTTTTCAACACGTACGCACCCAAAACACTCCAATATGTCCAAAACTCATGTTTTGGTGCTTTTTGAACTTTTTCGTTCCGGCTAAAAACGTCGCACCCACGTGTGACTATAAAAGCCAATATTGGCAATACTTGACAAAAGTTCGCCGCGCAAGTCACGAAGAGATTTTTCGACACGTACGGACCCAAAACACTCCAATATGTCCAAAACTCATGTTTTGGTGCTTTTTGAACTTTTTTGTTCCGGCTAAAAACATCGCACCCACGAGTGCCTATAAAAGCCAATATTGGCAATAATTCACAAAAGTTCGCCGCGCCAGTCACGAAGTGATTTTTCGACACGTACGCACCCAAAACACTCCAATATGTCCAAAACTCATGTTTTGGTGCTTTTTGAACTTTTTCGTTCAGGCTAAAAACGTCGCACGCACGTGTGCCTATAAAAGCCAATATTGGCAATAATTGACAAAAGTTCGCCGCGCTAGTGACGAAGTGATTTTTCAACACGTACGGACCCAAAACACTCCAATATGTCCAAAACTCATGTTTTGGTGCTTTTTGAACTTTTTTGTTCCGGCTAAAAACATCGCACCCACGAGTGCCTATAAAAGCCAATATTGGCAATAATTCACAAAAGTTCGCCGCGCCAGTCACGAAGTGATTTTTCGACACATACGCACCCAAAACACTCCAATATGTCCAAAACTCATGTTTTGGTGCTTTTTGAACTTTTTCGTTCCGGCTAAAAACGTCGCACCCACGTGTGCCTATAAAAGCCAATATTGGCAATAATTGACAACAGTTCGCCGCGCAAGTCACGAAGTGATTTTTCGACACGAACGGACCCAATGCACTCCAATATGATCAAAACTCATGTTTTGGTGCTTTTTGAACTTTTTCGTTCCGGCTAAAATCGTGGCACCCACGTGTGCCTATAAAAGCCAATATTGCTATTAATTGACAAAAGTTCGCGGCGCAAGTCTCAAAGTGATTGTTCGACACGTACGGACCCAATGCACTCCAATATGTCCAAAACTCATGTGTTTGGTGCTTTTTGAACTTTTTCGTTCCGGCTAAAAACGTCGCACCCACGAGTGCCTATATTGGCAATAATTGACAAAAGTTCGCCGCGCCAGTCACGAAGTGATTTTTCAAAACGTACGGATCCAATCCTCTCCAATATGTCCAAAACTCATGTTTTGGTGATTTTTGAACTTTTTCGTTCCGGCTAAAAACGTCGCACCCACGTGTGCCTATAAAAGCCAATATTGGCAATAATTGACAAAAGTTCGCCGCGCAAGTTACGAAGTGATTTTTCGACACGTACGGACCCAATGCACTCCAATATGATCAAAACTCATGTTTTGGTGCTTTTTGAACTTTTTCGTTCCGGCTAAAATCGTTGCACCCACGTCTGCCTATAAAAGCCAATATTGCTATTAATTGAAAAAAGTTCGCCGCGCCAGTCACGAAGTGATTATTCGACACGTACGGACCCAATGCACTCCAATATGTCCAAAACTCATGTTTTGGTGCTTTTTGAACTTTTTCGTTCCGGCTAAAAACGTCGCACCCACGTGTGCTCATAAAACCAATATTGGCAATTATTGACAAAAGTTCGCCGCGCCAGTCACGAAGAGATTTTTTGACACGTAAGCACCCAAAACACTCCAATATGTCCAAAACTCATGTTTTGGTGCTTTTTGAACTTTTTCCTTCCGGCTAAAAACGTCGCACCCACGTGTGCCTATAAAAGCCAATATTGGCAATAATTGACAAAAGTTCGCCGCGCAAGTCACGAAGTGATTTTTCGACACGTATGGACCCAATCCACTCTAATATGACCAAAACTCATGTTTTGGTGCTTTTTGAACTTTTTCGTTCCGGCTAAAAACGTCGCACCCACGAGTGCCTATATTGGCAATAATTGACAAAAGTTCGCCGCGCCAGTCACGAAGAGATTTTTCGACACGTACGCACCCAAAACACTCCAATATTTCCAAAACTCATGTTTTGGTGCTTTTTGAACTTTTTCGTTCCGGCTAAAAACGTCGCACCCACGAGTGCCTATATTGGCAATAATTGACAAAAGTTCGCCGCGCCAGTCACGAAGAGATTTTTCGACACGTACGCACCCAAAACACTCCAATATTTCCAAAACTCATGTTTTGGTGCTTTTTGAACTTTTTCGTTCCGGCTAAAAACGTCGCACCCACGAGTGCCTATATTGGCAATAATTGACAAAAGTTCGCCGCGCCAGTCACGAAGTGATTTTTCGACACGTACGCAACCAAAACACTCCAATATGTCCAAAACTCATGTTTTGGTGCTTTTTGAACTTTTTCGTTCCGGCTAAAAACGTCGCACCCACGTGTGCCTATAAAAGCCAATATTGGCAATAATTGACAAAAGTTCGCCGCGCTAGTGACGAAGTGATTTTTCAACACGTACGGACCCAAAACACTCCAATATGTCCAAAACTCATGTTTTGGTGCTTTTTGAACTTTTTTGTTCCGGCTAAAAACATCGCACCCACGTGTGCCTATAAAAGCCAATATTGGCAATAATTCACAAAAGTTCGCCGCGCCAGTCACGAAGTGATTTTTCGACACGTACGCACCCAAAACACTCCAATATGTCCAAAACTCATGTTTTGGTGCTTTTTGAACTTTTTCGTTCCGGCTAAAAACGTCGCACCCACGTGTGCCTATAAAAGCCAATATTGGCAATAATTGACAACAGTTCGCCGTGCAAGTCACGAAGTGATTTTTCGACACGAACGGACCCAATGCACTCCAATATGATCAAAACTCATGTTTTGGTGCTTTTTGAACTTTTTCGTTCCGGCTAAAATCGTGGCACCCACGTGTGCCTATAAAAGCCAATATTGCTATTAATTGACAATAGTTCGCGGCGCAAGTCACGAAGTGATTGTTCGACACGTACGGACCCAATGCACTCCAATATGTCCAAAACTCATGTGTTTGGTGCTTTTTGAACTTTTTCGTTCCGGCTAAAAACGTCGCACCCAGGAGTGCCCATATTGGCAATAATTGACAAAAGTTCGCCGCGCCAGTCACGAAGTGATTTTTCGAAACGTACGGACCCAATCCTCTCCAATATGTCCAAAACTCATGTGTTTGGTGCTTTTTGAACTTTTTCGTTCCGGCTAAAAACGTCGCACCCACGAGTGCCTATATTGGCAATAATTGACAAAAGTTCGCCGCGCCAGTCACGAAGTGATTTTTCGAAACGTACGGATCCAATCCTCTCCAATATGTCCAAAACTCATGTTTTGGTGCTTTTTGAACTTTTTCGTTCCGGCTAAAAACGTCGCACCCACGTGTGCCTATAAAAGCCAATATTGGCAATTATTGACAAAAGTTCGCCGCGCCAGTCACGAAGAGATTTTTTGACACGTAAGCACCCAAAACACTCCAATATGTCCAAAACTCATGTTTTGGTGATTTTTGAACTTTTTCGTTCCGGCTAAAAACGTCGCACCCACGAGTGCCTGTATTGGCTATAATTGACAAAAGTTGGCCGCGCCAGTCACGAAGTGATTTTTCGACACGTACGGACCCAATCCACTCCAATATGTCCAAAACTCATGTTTTGGTGCTTTTTGAACTTTTTCGTTCCGGCTAAAAACGTCGCACCCACGAGTGCCTATATTGGCAATAATTGACAAAAGTTCGCCGCGCCAGTCACGAAGCGATTTTTCGAAACGTACGGACCCAATCCTCTCCAATATGTCCAAAACTCATGTTTTGGTGCTTTTTGAACTTTTTCGTTCCGGCTAAAAACGTCGCACCCACGTGTGCCTATAAAAGCCAATATTGGCAATAATAGACAAAAGTTCGCCGCGCAAGTCACGAAGTGATTTTTCGACACGTACGGACCCAATGCACTCCAATATGATCAAAACTCATGTTTTGGTGCTTTTTGAACTTTTTCGTTCCGGCTAAAAACGTCGCACCCACGAGTGCCTGTATTGGCTATAATTGACAAAAGTTGGCCGCGCCAGTCACGAAGTGATTTTTCGACACGTACGGACCCAATCCACTCCAATATGTCCAAAACTCAAGTTTTGGTGCTTTTTGAACTTTTTCGTTCCGGCTAAAAACGTCGCACCCACGAGTGCCTATATTGGCAATAATTGACAAAAGTTCGCCGCGCCAGTCACGAAGTGATTTTTCGAAACGTACAGACCCAATCCACTCCAATATGTCCAAAACTCATGTTTTGGTGCTTTTTGAACTTTTTCGTTCCGGCTAAAAACGTCGCACCCACGAGTGCCTATATTGGCAATAATTGACAAAAGTTCACCGCGCCAGTCACGAAGTGATTTTTCGGAACGTACGGACCCAATCCTCTCCAATATGTCCAAAACTCATGTTTTGGTGATTTTTGAACTTTTTCGTTCCGGCTAAAAACGTCGCACCCACGTGTGCCTATAAAAGCCAATATTGGCAATAATTGACAAAAGTTCGCCGAGCAAGTCACGAAGTGATTTTTCGACACGTACGGACGCAATGCACTCCAATATGATCAAAACTCATGTTTTGGTGCTTTTTGAACTTTTTCGTTCCGGCTAAAATCGTGGCACCCACGTGTGCCTATAAAAGCCAATATTGCTATTAATTGACAAAAGTTCGCCGCGTGATGAGGACATCAACACCATCGATACATCCACGTCCCCACAACTACAGCTTCATGGTCCTATCACCCGCGCTCGTGCACGTCAACTCAACTATCAGGTGAGTTCATTCTTGTGTTCATATTCCTCTTCTTTATACCCCGGGGATGCGTGCACTCTTGTTTTACTCAGGAACGATGGAGAGGATCCAAAGGGGAGAGGATTCGCGCGGGGTGAATTCGGACTGCAGGACAGCACCAACTTCTGACGGCCGCCACGATTTCATGCGAGCTCCGATTTGGGCGTGCAAGTACTTCATGGAAAGCTATTCAAGTCTACTTTCAAATGCATCCAACCTCATGTCCATATCTGTTCTGGAGCGGCCGCAATTGTCGTTTTACTACCGAGTGTTTTCTGTCCACGGTGCTGCGTCACCTCTTTTTGGGCCCAATGGGCTGTGTATCAAGTTGGGCCCATTAGGGGCGCGTCCTAGGGTTAGAGCACGACCTGTGGTCGTTCTCCTCCTCTTTTTATACCTTAGCCGCCGCCAAGAACACTCGGGTTTTGATGATTAGAGTTAGCTACTTGCTACCTGCTCGCAGCGCGCGTGTTGGCTAAACCGTCCGTCTGCTTGTAATCGGAACCCCACCGTATTGTGTCTTTCATAGTGAAGCTTTCATCTTCATCTAGCAATTCAGTGCTTGTTCTACTTGTTCTTGCTTGTTCTTCGATTGCCTGCAGGACGAGTGCCCTCGTGGCCGGGTGTCGCGCATCACAAGTTCGCGACAACCATTGGAGACGGTGTATCGGTTGCTAAGGCGCAGTGTCCTTGGATAGTTGTAGTCGGACCGTGAACGTCGTCTTCATCCAATCGAGTTATCACCTCTCATCGAAAGATCGGGACACAAACCCTAACGGGTTCACATCACCGCGCCAGTCACGAAGTGATTGTTCGACACGTACGGACCCAATGCACTCCAATATGTCCAAAACTCATGTTTTGGTGCTTTTTGAACTTTTTCGTTCCGGCTAAAAACGTCGCACCCACTTGTGCTCATAAAAGCCAATATTGGCAATTATTGACAAAAGTTCGCCGCGCCAGTCACGAAGAGATTTTTTGACACGTAAGCACCCAAAACACTCCAATATGTCCAAAACTCATGTTTTGGTGATTTTTGTACTTTTTCGTTCCGGCTAAAAACGTCGCACCCACGAGTGCCTGTATTGGCAATAATTGACAAAAGTTCGCCGCGCCAGTCACGAAGTGATTTTTTGAAACGTTCGGACCGTGAACGTCGTCTTCATCCAATCGAGTTATCACCTCTCATCGAAAGATCGGGACACAAACCCTAACGGGTTCACATCAGGTGGTATCAGAGCGTGGTTGATCGGTGAGAGATTTTGTTACCCTTCGTTGTTTATTTTTTTTTTTTCCTAAAGTCCAAAAAAAAAGCCATTAAAAAAAAAGGAATAGTAGATTAGTTCTCCATAATCCTAAAAACCCTTGAGCCTTTTTTTTACTAGTACTGCTTAGTTAGGGCTTGTTGAGTTTTCGATTGCATCGGTTTGTGCTAATTTGCTGGTCTTAGTGTTTAGTCGATTAGAGTTTCGAGTTCTTGCCACCAACCATCGCCATCTTCACCACCGCCGCCATCACCACTTTTGCCATCATCACCACTATCGCAGCCATCCACCAAATCCCTTTCCTTTTGTGTTAGATCGGTTCCCTTCCTTGAATCTGATTGCCTTTGAGTCTGCTGCCACCACAAAAAAAAAAAAAACTGATTCGTGTAACCTTCCATAAAACAGCCATATCTTTTTCATACGGACTCGGAATTGGGCTTATAATATATCCACGGACATCTACAGAAAAAGTTACATCTGATTTTCCCCCGCTTCGCCGGGTTCGCCAAATTTAAAATCGCCAAATTCCACTTGCAAAATTCTGTTTTCGTGGCGAGAAGCTTCGGGATCTATTCGGATAGAACCTTGAAAAATTTCTATATGCTTCATATTGTGTCCGTTTGAGCTAAGAATTTCTGTGGTTGGTTCTAGTGTGCTCCTGGTTGAAAAAAAAATATATCAAAAAAAATAATAAAAAAAAAAAGGTCGCCTCTCTCTCCTCAGCACTAGAGAGAGAAAGCAAAAAAAAAAAGGACCGTACCTGTGAGAGCACTCCTCCACCGCCAATCCCTGTTGTCACCCCCCTCTACTTTGGTGTTATCGTTCCTGTTTGGGTTTGTCTTGTGGCGTCCTTTGTGGTTAGGCTCGCGTCTCTACTTCGGCTAGCCTAGGACCAGCACTGTACAACCCTTGAGCGATTATTCAACTTGTTTTGGCTAACGTGGTTTCTAGATTCTCTTGAGCATTACTTTCAGCCCACCGACAGCTCCACTATAAACCCGACTACAGCTTGCCAGGTCTTGTTGCTACGGCACCGATACACCCCGTTCCACGGTTGCATACTTGTGGGTTGCCGTCCCCTCCTGTGGGCAAGGTAAGAATTGGTAAGAGCTTGTGAGACAGGTTGCGAGTGAGCTGTGAGTGAGCGCCTTGAAAAAGCTACATTCCACTAGTCATAGGGCTTAAATTACCTCATCTGTTGTTTTGTTGCCCTTGTTTTCTTAACCATGGCAGGTCCAGAGGATAAAGATGAAGAGGGTGCGTCTCATTCCCCACGCACCAAGGGAATCATACAATATTTTACAAGGCAAGTAAAGCAGCATACAGAAGGACTTGATGCAGATTTGCAGGTGACAAATGAGAAGATTGGACAACTGGAGTCCACGCAGATCGCCACCAACACCAAGCTTACAGGGTTGGAGACATCGGTCGCCCGCATTGACACTAGTCTTGCTGCTCTTGTGAGGCATTTTGATGCTCTCAATGCTAGAGGCAATGTTGGGCATAACGAAGATGACATTGACGATGAGTACGTCGAGGATAATTTGGAGGATGAATATACTGCTGACACTGAACAGGATGATCCAGATGCTCGTGATCGTCGACGGCTCCGTCATAATCGTCAAGGTATGGGTGGTCACCGCCGACGCGAGGTACGCAACAATAATGATGCTTTTTCTAAAATTAAATTTAAGATACCTCCTTTTGATGGGAAATATGATCCTGATGCGTACCTTTCTTGGGAGATTGCTGTTGACCAAAAATTTGCATGCCATGAATTTCCTGAGAACACTAGAGTTAGAGCTGCTACTAGTGAGTTCACTGATTTTGCTTCGGTTTGGTGGATAGAACATGGCAAGAAAAATCCTAATAACATGCCACAAACTTGGGATGCTTTGAAACGGGTCATGCGGGCAAGATTTGTTCCTTCTTACTATGCACGTGATTTGCTGAATAGGTTGCAACAATTGAGACAGGGTGCAAAAAGTGTAGAGGAATATTATCAAGAGTTACAAATGGGTTTGCTTCGTTGTAATTTAGAGGAAACTGAGGATGCTGCTATGGCTAGATTTTTGGGTGGTTTAAACCGTGAGATTTATGACATCGTAGACTACAAAGATTACACTAATATGACCCGATTGTTTCATCTTGCTTGTAAAGCTGAAAGGGAAGTGCAGGGACGACGTGCTAGTACCAAGGCTAATTTTTCTGCAGGTAAAACTACATCATGGCAGACACGCACCACTCCTCCGGTCGGTCGTACTGCTTCCCCATCTTCCACACCCACACCCAGTCGAGCAGCACCTCCTCCATCCAGTGACAAGACTCGTGGCCCTCCTGTTAGCTCAGCGACAAAGGCTGCTCAAACAGCCGCGAGTGCTTCTTCCATGGCATCCACGGGTAGAACACGAGATGTTCAGTGCCACCGTTGCAAGGGCTTTGGGCATGTGCAGCGTGACTGCCCTAGCAAGCGAGTCTTGGTAGTCAAAAATGATGGTGAGTACTCGTCCGCTAGTGATTTCGATGAGGATACTCTTGCTTTGCTTGCGACTGACCATGCAGATAATGAGCCACCTGAAGAGCATATTGGGGCTGAAGATGCAGATCGCTATGAGAGCCTCATTGTGCAGCGTGTCCTCAGCGCACAAATGGAGAAGGTGGAGCAAAATCAGCGACACACGTTGTTCCAAACAAAGTGTGTCATCAAAGTGCGTTCTTGTCGCATGATCATTGATGGAGGTAGTTGCAACAACTTGGCTAGTAGCGAGATGGTGGAGAAGCTTGCACTCAGCACCAAACCGCACCCGCATCCATACTACATCCAATGGCTGAACAACAGTGGTAAGGCAAAGGTAACAAGACTGGTGCACGTTAATTTTACAATTGGAACTTACCATGATGTTGTTGAATGTGATGTTGTGCCCATGCAAGCATGCAATATTCTGCTAGGTAGACCTTGGCAATTTGATAGGGATTCTATGCATCATGGTAGGTCAAACCAGTATTCTTTTCTGTACCATGATAAGAAACTTGTGTTGCATCCCATGTCTCCTGAAGATATTTTGAATGATGAGGTTGCTAAAGCTGCCAAATCCAAAGGTGCAAGCCATAACAATGCCCAATCTGCTAGCAAGAAAACTGAGAAAAATGAGATCAATTTGAAAACAAAATGCTTACTTGCTACTAAATCTGATATTAATGAATTGATTGCATCACCTTCCGTTGCCTATGCTTTGGTATGCAAAGATGCTTTGATTTCACTTCCCGATATGCAGCATTCTTTGCCCCCTGCTGTTGCTAACATTTTGCAGGAGTACTCTGATGTGTTTCCCAAGGAAGTACCACCGGGGCTGCCACCGGTGCGTGGAATTGAGCATCAAATCGACTTGATCCCAGGTGCTTCACTACCTAACCGTGCGCCATATCGAACCAACCCCGAGGAAACCAAGGAGATTCAGCGTCAAGTTCAGGAATTGCTTGATAAAGGGTACGTACGCGAGTCTCTTAGTCCTTGTGCGGTTCCGGTGATTTTGGTACCAAAGAAAGATGGCTCATGGCGTATGTGTGTTGATTGTAGAGCTATTAATAACATTACCATTAGATATCGTCATCCTATTCCTAGGTTAGATGATATGCTTGATGAATTGAGTGGCTCTACTGTGTTCTCTAAAGTTGATTTGCGTAGTGGTTACCACCAGATTCGTATGAAGTTGGGAGATGAATGGAAAACAGCATTTAAAACGAAGTTTGGGTTATATGAGTGGTTAGTGATGCCTTTTGGTTTAACTAATGCACCAAGCACTTTCATGCGATTGATGCATGAGGTTTTGCGTCCCTTCATTGGAAAATTTGTGGTGGTCTACTTTGATGATATTCTGATTTATAGCAAATCTTTAGAGGACCATCTTGATCATTTACGTGCTGTTTTTAATGCTTTGCGTGATGCACGTTTGTTTGGTAACCTTGAGAAGTGCTGTTTTTGCACCGCTCGAGTCTCGTTTCTTGGCTATGTTGTTACTCCACAGGGGATCGAGGTTGATCAAGCGAAGGTGGAGGCAATTCAGAGTTGGCCGACTCCTAAAACGGTCTCACAGGTGCGGAGCTTTCTAGGACTCGCGGGGTTCTATCGTCGCTTTGTGCGGGATTTCAGCACCATTGCTGCACCACTGAATGAGCTTACAAAGAAGGGAGTGCCTTTCACTTGGGGCACATCACAAGAGAACGCCTTCCACATGTTGAAAGATAAGTTGACCCATGCACCTCTCCTCCAACTTCCCGATTTTACTAAGACTTTCGAACTTGAATGTGATGCTAGTGGGATTGGATTGGGCGGTGTTTTGCTACAAGAAGGCAAACCTGTTGCATACTTTAGTGAAAAGTTGAGTGGACCTGTTCTGAATTATTCTACTTATGATAAGGAATTGTATGCTCTTGTGCGAACTTTAGAAACATGGCAGCACTATTTGTGGCCCAAGGAATTTGTCATACATTCTGATCATGAGTCTTTGAAGCATATTCGTAGCCAAGGAAAACTGAACCGTAGACATGCTAAGTGGGTTGAATTTATTGAATCTTTTCCTTATGTTATCAAACACAAGAAAGGGAAGGACAATATCATTGCTGATGCATTGTCTAGGAGATATACTTTGTTGACACAACTTGACTACAAGATTTTTGGCCTCGAAACAATTAAAAACCAATATGCGCATGATGCTGATTTTAAAGATGTGTTGCTGCATTGTACGGATGGAAGAACATGGAACAAATTCGTCTTCAATGATGGGTTTGTTTTTAGAGCTAACAAGCTATGCATTCCAGCTAGCTCTGTTCGCTTGTTGTTGTTGCAGGAAGCGCATGGAGGTGGTTTGATGGGACACTTTGGTGCCAAGAAGACGGAGGACATCCTTGCTGGCCATTTCTTTTGGCCAAAGATGAGAAGAGATGTGGAGAGATTCGTTGCTCGCTGCCCTACATGTCAAAAGGCTAAGTCACGCTTGAATCCACATGGTTTGTATATGCCTCTCCCTGTTCCTACTGTTCCTTGGGAAGATATTTCAATGGATTTTGTGTTGGGATTGCCTAGGACCAAGAGGGGGCGTGATAGCATTTTTGTGGTTGTGGATAGATTTTCTAAAATGGCACATTTTATACCATGTCATAAAACTGATGATGCTACTCATATCGCTGATTTGTTCTTTCGAGAAATTGTTCGCTTGCATGGTGTGCCAAACACAATTGTTTCTGATCGTGACACTAAATTTCTTAGCCATTTTTGGAGAACTTTGTGGGCTAAATTGGGGACTAAGCTTTTGTTTTCTACTACTTGTCATCCCCAAACTGATGGACAAACTGAGGTTGTGAATAGAACCTTGTCTACTATGCTCAGGGCTGTTTTGAAGAAAAATATTAAGGTGTGGGAAGAGTGCTTGCCTCATATTGAATTTGCTTATAATCGTTCCTTGCATTCTACTACAAAGATGTGCCCATTTCAAATTGTGTATGGTTTGTTGCCTCGTGCTCCAATTGATTTGATGCCTTTGCCATCTTCTGAAAAACTGAATTTTGATGCTACGCAACGTGCTAAGTTCATGTTAAAACTGCATGAGACAACTAAAGAAAACATAGAGCGTATGAATGTTAAGTATAAGTCTGCTGGTGACAAAGGTAGACGGGACTTGCATTTTGAACCTGGAGATTTGGTTTGGTTGCATCTGCGAAAAGAACGGTTTCCTGATCTGAGGAAATCCAAATTGATGCCTAGAGCTGATGGACCATTTAAAGTGTTAGCAAAGATTAATGAGAATGCATATAAGCTTGATTTGCCTGCAGATTTTGGGGTTAGTTCCACATTTAACATTGCAGATTTGAAGCCATATTTTGGAGAAGAAGTTGAGCTTGAGTCGAGGACGACTCAAATGCAAGAAAGGGAGGATGATGAGGACATCAACACCATCGATACATCCACGTCCCCACAACTACAGCTTCATGGTCCTATCACCCGCGCTCGTGCACGTCAACTCAACTATCAGGTGAGTTCATTCTTGTGTTCATATTCCTCTTCTTTATACCCCGGGGATGCGTGCACTCTTGTTTTACTCAGGAACGATGGAGAGGATCCAAAGGGGAGAGGATTCGCGCGGGGTGAATTCGGACTGCAGGACAGCACCAACTTCTGACGGCCGCCACGATTTCATGCGAGCTCCGATTTGGGCGTGCAAGTACTTCATGGAAAGCTATTCAAGTCTACTTTCAAATGCATCCAACCTCATGTCCATATCTGTTCTGGAGCGGCCGCAATTGTCGTTTTACTACCGAGTGTTTTCTGTCCACGGTGCTGCGTCACCTCTTTTTGGGCCCAATGGGCTGTGTATCAAGTTGGGCCCATTAGGGGCGCGTCCTAGGGTTAGAGCACGACCTGTGGTCGTTCTCCTCCTCTTTTTATACCTTAGCCGCCGCCAAGAACACTCGGGTTTTGATGATTAGAGTTAGCTACTTGCTACCTGCTCGCAGCGCGCGTGTTGGCTAAACCGTCCGTCTGCTTGTAATCGGAACCCCACCGTATTGTGTCTTTCATAGTGAAGCTTTCATCTTCATCTAGCAATTCAGTGCTTGTTCTACTTGTTCTTGCTTGTTCTTCGATTGCCTGCAGGACGAGTGCCCTCGTGGCCGGGTGTCGCGCATCACAAGTTCGCGACAACCATTGGAGACGGTGTATCGGTTGCTAAGGCGCAGTGTCCTTGGATAGTTGTAGTCGGACCGTGAACGTCGTCTTCATCCAATCGAGTTATCACCTCTCATCGAAAGATCGGGACACAAACCCTAACGGGTTCACATCACCGCGCCAGTCACGAAGTGATTGTTCGACACGTACGGACCCAATGCACTCCAATATGTCCAAAACTCATGTTTTGGTGCTTTTTGAACTTTTTCGTTCCGGCTAAAAACGTCGCACCCACTTGTGCTCATAAAAGCCAATATTGGCAATTATTGACAAAAGTTCGCCGCGCCAGTCACGAAGAGATTTTTTGACACGTAAGCACCCAAAACACTCCAATATGTCCAAAACTCATGTTTTGGTGATTTTTGTACTTTTTCGTTCCGGCTAAAAACGTCGCACCCACGAGTGCCTGTATTGGCAATAATTGACAAAAGTTCGCCGCGCCAGTCACGAAGTGATTTTTTGAAACGTACGGACCCAATCCTCTCCAATATGTCCAAAACTCATGTTTTGGTGCTTTTTGAACTTTTTCGTTCCGGCTAAAAACGTCGCACCCACGTGTGCCTATAAAAGCCAATATTGGCAATAATTGACAAAAGTTCGCCGCGCAAGTCACGAAGTGATTTTTCGACACGTACGGACCCAATGCACTACAATATGATCAAAACTCATGTTTTGGTGCTTTTTGAACTTTTTCGTTCCGGCTAAAATCGTGGCACCCACGTGTGCCTATAAAAGCCAATATTGCTATTAATTGACAAAAGTTCGCCGCGCCAGTCACGAAGTGATTGTTCGACACGTACGGACCCAATGCACTAAAATATGTCCAAAACTCATGTTTTGGTGCTTTTTGAACTTTTTCGTTCCGACTAAAAACGTCGCACCCACGTGTGCCTATAAAAGCCAATATTGGCAATAATTGACAAAAGTTCGCCGCGCCAGTCACGAAGAGATTTTTCAACACGTACGCACCCAAAAAACTCCAATATGTCCAAAACTCATGTTTTGGTGCTTTTTGAACTTTTTCGTTCCGGCTAAAAACGTCGCACCCACGTGTGGCTATAAAAGCCAATATTGGCAATACTTGACAAAAGTTCGCCGCGCAAGTCACGAAGAGATTTTTCGACACGTACGCACCCAAAAAACTCCAATATGTCCAAAACTCATGCTTTGGTACTTTTTGAACTTTTTTGTTCCGGCAAAAAACGTCGCACCCACGTGTGCCTATAAAAGCCAATATTGGCAATAATTGCCAAAAGTTCGCCGCGCCAGTCACGAAGTGATTTTTCGACACGTACGCACCCAAAACACTCCAATATGTCCAAAACTCATGTTTTGGTGCTTTCTGAACTTTTTCGTTCCGGCTAAAAACGTCGCACCCACGAGTGCCTATATTGGCAATAATTGACAAAAGTTCACCGCGCCAGTCACGAAGTGATTTTTCGAAACGTACGGACCCAATCCTCTCCAATATGTCCAAAACTCATGTTTTGGTGCTTTTTGAACTTTTTCGTTCCGGCTAAAAACGTCGCCCCCACGAGTGCCTATATTGGCAATAATTGACAAAAGTTCACCGCGCCAGTCACGAAGTGATTTTTCGGAACGTACGGACCCAATCCTCTCCAATATGTCCAAAACTCATGTTTTGGTGATTTTTGAACTTTTTCGTTCCGGCTAAAAACGTCGCACCCACGAGTGCCTATATTGGCAATAATTGACAAAAGTTCGCCGCGCCAGTAACGAAGAGATTTTTGGACACGTACGCACCCAAAACACTCCAATATGTCCAAAACTCATGTTTTGGTGCATTCTGAACTTTTTCGTTCCGGCTAAAAAGCCGCACCCACGAGTGCCTATATTGGCAATATTTGACAAAACTTCGCCGCGCCAGTCACGAAGAGATTTTTGGACACGTACGCACCCAAAACACTCCAATATGTCCAAAACTCATGTTTTGGTGCATTCTGAACTTTTTCGTTCCGGCTAAAAACGTCGCACCCACGAGTGCCTATACTGGCAGTAATTGACAAAAGTTTGCCGCGCCAGTCACGAAGAGATTTTTCGACACGTACGCACCCAAAACACGCCAAGATGTCCAAAACTCATGTTTTGGTGCTTTCTGAACTTTTTCGTTCCGGCTAAAAAGTCGCACCCACGAGTGCCTATATTGGCAATAATTGACAAAAGTTCGCCGCGCCAGTCACGAAGAGATTTTTGGACACGTACGCACCCAAAACACTCCAATATGTCCAAAACTCATGTTTTGGTGCATTCTGAACTTTTTCGTTCCGGCTAAAAACGTCGCACCCACGAGTGCCTATACTGGCAGTAATTGACAAAAGTTCGCCGCGCCAGTCACGAAGAGATTTTTCGACAAGTACGCACCCAAAACACGCCAAGTTGTCCAAAACTCATGTTTTGGTGCTTTTTGAACTTTTTCGTTCCGGCTAAAAACGTCGCACCCACGTGTGCCTATAAAAGCCAATATTGGCAATAATTGACAAAAGTTCGCCGCGCAAGTCACGAAGTGATTTTTCGACACGTAGGGATCCAATCCACTCTAATATGACCAAAACTCATGTTTTGGTGCTTTTTTAACTTTTATATTCCGGCTAAAAACGTCGCACCCATGTGTGCCTATAAAAGCCAATATTGGCAATAATTGACAAAAGTTCGCCGCGCCAGTCACGAAGTGATTTTTCGAAACGTACGGACCCAATGCACTCCAATATGTCCAAAACTCATGTTTTGGTGCTTTTTGAACTTTTTCGTTCCGGCTAAAAACGTCGCACCCACGTGTGCTCATAAAAGCCAATATTGGCAATTATTGACAAAAGTTCGCCGCGCCAGTCACGAAGAGATTTTTTGACACGTAAGCACCCAAAACACTCCAATATGTCCAAAACTCATGTTTTGGTGATTTTTGAACTTTTTCGTTCCGGCTAAAAACGTCGCACCCACGAGTGCCTGTATTGGCTATAATTGACAAAAGTTGGCCGCGCCAGTCACGAAGTGATTTTTCGACACGTACGGACCCAATCCACTCCAATATGTCCAAAACTCATGTTTTGGTGCTTTTTGAACTTTTTCGTTCCGGCTAAAAACGTCGCACCCACGAGTGCCTATATTGGCAATAATTGACAAAAGTTCGCCGCGCCAGTCACGAAGCGATTTTTCGAAACGTACGGACCAAATCCTCTCCAATATGTCCAAAACTCATGTTTTGGTGCTTTTTGAACTTTTTCGTTCCGGCTAAAAACGTCGCACCCACGTGTGCCTATAAAAGCCAATATTGGCAATAATAGACAAAAGTTCGCCGCGCAAGTCACGAAGTGATTTTTCGACACGTACGGACCCAATGCACTCCAATATGATCAAAACTCATGTTTTGGTGCTTTTTGAACTTTTTCGTTCCGGCTAAAAACGTCGCACCCACGAGTGCCTGTATTGGCTATAATTGACAAAAGTTGGCCGCGCCAGTCACGAAGTGATTTTTCGACACGTACGGACCCAATCCACTCCAATATGTCCAAAACTCATGTTTTGGTGCTTTTTGAACTTTTTCGTTCCGGCTAAAAACGTCGCACCCACGAGTGCCTATATTGGCAATAATTGACAAAAGTTCGCCGCGCCAGTCACGAAGTGATTTTTCGAAACGTACGGACCCAATCCTCTCCAATATGTCCAAAACTCATGTTTTGGTGATTTTTGAACTTTTTCGTTCCGGCTAAAAACGTCGCACCCACGAGTGCCTATATTGGCAATAATTGACAAAAGTTCGCCGCGCCAGTAACGAAGAGATTTTTGGACACGTACGCACCCAAAACACTCCAATATGTCCAAAACTCATGTTTTGGTGCATTCTGAACTTTTTCGTTCCGGCTAAAAAGCCGCACCCACGAGTGCCTATATTGGCAATATTTGACAAAACTTCGCCGCGCCAGTCACGAAGAGATTTTTGGACACGTACGCACCCAAAACACTCCAATATGTCCAAAACTCATGTTTTGGTGCATTCTGAACTTTTTCGTTCCGGCTAAAAACGTCGCACCCACGAGTGCCTATACTGGCAGTAATTGACAAAAGTTTGCCGCGCCAGTCACGAAGAGATTTTTCGACACGTACGCACCCAAAACACGCCAAGATGTCCAAAACTCATGTTTTGGTGCTTTCTGAACTTTTTCGTTCCGGCTAAAAAGTCGCACCCACGAGTGCCTATATTGGCAATAATTGACAAAAGTTCGCCGCGCCAGTCACGAAGAGATTTTTGGACACGTACGCACCCAAAACACTCCAATATGTCCAAAACTCATGTTTTGGTGCATTCTGAACTTTTTCGTTCCGGCTAAAAACGTCGCACCCACGAGTGCCTATACTGGCAGTAATTGACAAAAGTTCGCCGCGCCAGTCACGAAGAGATTTTTCGACAAGTACGCACCCAAAACACGCCAAGTTGTCCAAAACTCATGTTTTGGTGCTTTTTGAACTTTTTCGTTCCGGCTAAAAACGTCGCACCCACGAGTGCCTATATTGGCAATAATTGACAAAATTTCGCCGCGCCAGTCACGAAGTAATTTTTCGACTCGTACGGACCCAATACACTCCAATATGTCCAAAACTCATGTTTTGGTGCTTTTTGAACTTTTTCGTTCCGGCTAAAAACGTCGCACCCACGAGTGCCTATATTGGCAATAATTGACAAAAGTTCGCCGCGCCAGTCACGAAGAGATTTTTCAACAACACGTAAGCACCCAAAAAACTCCAATATGTCCAAAACTCATGTTTTGGTGCTTTTTGAACTTTTTCGTTCCGGCTAAAAACGTCGCACCCACGTGTGCCTATAAAAGCCAATATTGGCAATAATTGACAAAAGTTCGCCGCGCAAGTCACGAAGTGATTTTTCGACACGTAGGGATCCAATCCACTCTAATATGACCAAAACTCATGTTTTGGTGCTTTTTTAACTTTGATATTCCGGCTAAAAACGTCGCACCCATGTGTGCCTATAAAAGCCAATATTGGCAATAATTGACAAAAGTTCGCCGCGCCAGTCACGAAGTGATTTTTCGAAACGTACGGACCCAATGCACTCCAATATGTCCAAAACTCATGTTTTGGTGCTTTTTGAACTTTTTCGTTCCGGCTAAAAACGTCGCACCCACGTGTGCTCATAAAAGCCAATATTGGCAATTATTGACAAAAGTTCGCCGCGCCAGTCACGAAGAGATTTTTTGACACGTAAGCACCCAAAACACTCCAATATGTCCAAAACTCATGTTTTGGTGATTTTTGAACTTTTTCGTTCCGGCTAAAAACGTCGCACCCACGAGTGCCTGTATTGGCTATAATTGACAAAAGTTGGCCGCGCCAGTCACGAAGTGATTTTTCGACACGTACGGACCCAATCCACTCCAATATGTCCAAAACTCATGTTTTGGTGCTTTTTGAACTTTTTCGTTCCGGCTAAAAACGTCGCACCCACGAGTGCCTATATTGGCAATAATTGACAAAAGTTCGCCGCGCCAGTCACGAAGCGATTTTTCGAAACGTACGGACCCAATCCTCTCCAATATGTCCAAAACTCATGTTTTGGTGCTTTTTGAACTTTTTCGTTCCGGCTAAAAACGTCGCACCCACGTGTGCCTATAAAAGCCAATATTGGCAATAATAGACAAAAGTTCGCCGCGCAAGTCACGAAGTGATTTTTCGACACGTACGGACCCAATGCACTCCAATATGATCAAAACTCATGTTTTGGTGCTTTTTGAACTTTT
Source organism: Oryza punctata (assembly GCA_000573905.2). Taxonomy (NCBI): domain Eukaryota; kingdom Viridiplantae; phylum Streptophyta; class Magnoliopsida; order Poales; family Poaceae; genus Oryza; species Oryza punctata. Next base: position 14,483,793 of record CM002494.2, on the reverse strand, counting down.
TCGTTCCGGCTAAAAACGTCGCACCCACGAGTGCCTGTATTGGCTATAATTGACAAAAGTTGGCCGCGCCAGTCACGAAGTGATTTTTCGACACGTACGGACCCAATCCACTCCAATATGTCCAAAACTCATGTTTTGGTGCTTTTTGAACTTTTTCGTTCCGGCTAAAAACGTCGCACCCACGTGTGCCTATAAAAGCCAATATTGGCAATAATTGACAAAAGTTCGCCGCGCAAGTCACGAAGTGATTTTTCGACACGTAGGGATCCAATCCACTCTAATATGACCAAAACTCATGTTTTGGTGCTTTTTTAACTTTGATATTCCGGCTAAAAACGTCGCACCCATGTGTGCCTATAAAAGCCAATATTGGCAATAATTGACAAAAGTTCGCCGCGCCAGTCACGAAGTGATTTTTCGAAACGTACGGACCCAATGCACTCCAATATGTCCAAAACTCATGTTTTGGTGCTTTTTGAACTTTTTCGTTCCGGCTAAAAACGTCGCACCCACGTGTGCTCATAAAAGCCAATATTGGCAATTATTGACAAAAGTTCGCCGCGCCAGTCACGAAGAGATTTTTTGACACGTAAGCACCCAAAACACTCCAATATGTCCAAAACTCATGTTTTGGTGATTTTTGAACTTTTTCGTTCCGGCTAAAAACGTCGCACCCACGAGTGCCTGTATTGGCTATAATTGACAAAAGTTGGCCGCGCCAGTCACGAAGTGATTTTTCGACACGTACGGACCCAATCCACTCCAATATGTCCAAAACTCATGTTTTGGTGCTTTTTGAACTTTTTCGTTCCGGCTAAAAACGTCGCACCCACGAGTGCCTATATTGGCAATAATTGACAAAAGTTCGCCGCGCCAGTCACGAAGCGATTTTTCGAAACGTACGGACCCAATCCTCTCCAATATGTCCAAAACTCATGTTTTGGTGCTTTTTGAACTTTTTCGTTCCGGCTAAAAACGTCGCACCCACGTGTGCCTATAAAAGCCAATATTGGCAATAATAGACAAAAGTTCGCCGCGCAAGTCACGAAGTGATTTTTCGACACGTACGGACCCAATGCACTCCAATATGATCAAAACTCATGTTTTGGTGCTTTTTGAACTTTTTCGTTCCGGCTAAAAACGTCGCACCCACGAGTGCCTGTATTGGCTATAATTGACAAAAGTTGGCCGCGCCAGTCACGAAGTGATTTTTCGACACGTACGGACCCAATCCACTCCAATATGTCCAAAACTCATGTTTTGGTGCTTTTTGAACTTTTTCGTTCCGGCTAAAAACGTCGCACCCACGAGTGCCTATATTGGCAATAATTGACAAAAGTTCGCCGCGCCAGTCACGAAGTGATTTTTCGAAACGTACGGACCCAATCCTCTCCAATATGTCCAAAACTCATGTTTTGGTGATTTTTGAACTTTTTCGTTCCGGCTAAAAACGTCGCACCCACGAGTGCCTATATTGGCAATAATTGACAAAAGTTCGCCGCGCCAGTAACGAAGAGATTTTTGGACACGTACGCACCCAAAACACTCCAATATGTCCAAAACTCATGTTTTGGTGCATTCTGAACTTTTTCGTTCCGGCTAAAAAGCCGCACCCACGAGTGCCTATATTGGCAATATTTGACAAAACTTCGCCGCGCCAGTCACGAAGAGATTTTTGGACACGTACGCACCCAAAACACTCCAATATGTCCAAAACTCATGTTTTGGTGCATTCTGAACTTTTTCGTTCCGGCTAAAAACGTCGCACCCACGAGTGCCTATACTGGCAGTAATTGACAAAAGTTTGCCGCGCCAGTCACGAAGAGATTTTTCGACACGTACGCACCCAAAACACGCCAAGATGTCCAAAACTCATGTTTTGGTGCTTTCTGAACTTTTTCGTTCCGGCTAAAAAGTCGCACCCACGAGTGCCTATATTGGCAATAATTGACAAAATTTCGCCGCGCCAGTCACGAAGAGATTTTTGGACACGTACGCACCCAAAACACTCCAATATGTCCAAAACTCATGTTTTGGTGCATTCTGAACTTTTTCGTTCCGGCTAAAAACGTCGCACCCACGAGTGCCTATACTGGCAGTAATTGACAAAAGTTCGCCGCGCCAGTCACGAAGAGATTTTTCGACAAGTACGCACCCAAAACACGCCAAGTTGTCCAAAACTCATGTTTTGGTGCTTTTTGAACTTTTTCGTTCCGGCTAAAAACGTCGCACCCACGAGTGCCTATATTGGCAATAATTGACAAAATTTCGCCGCGCCAGTCACGAAGTAATTTTTCGACTCGTACGGACCCAATACACTCCAATATGTCCAAAACTCATGTTTTGGTGCTTTTTGAACTTTTTCGTTCCGGCTAAAAACGTCGCACCCACGAGTGCCTATATTGGCAATAATTGACAAAAGTTCGCCGCGCCAGTCACGAAGAGATTTTTCAACAACACGTAAGCACCCAAAAAACTCCAATATGTCCAAAACTCATGTTTTGGTGCTTTTTGAACTTTTTCGTTCCGGCTAAAAACGTCGCACCCACGTGTGCCTATAAAAGCCAATATTGGCAATAATTGACAAAAGTTCGCCGCGCAAGTCACGAAGTGATTTTTCGACACGTAGGGATCCAATCCACTCTAATATGACCAAAACTCATGTTTTGGTGCTTTTTTAACTTTTATATTCCGGCTAAAAACGTCGCACCCATGTGTGCCTATAAAAGCCAATATTGGCAATAATTGACAAAAGTTCGCCGCGCCAGTCACGAAGTGATTTTTCGAAACGTACGGACCCAATGCACTCCAATATGTCCAAAACTCATGTTTTGGTGCTTTTTGAACTTTTTCGTTCCGGCTAAAAACGTCGCACCCACGTGTGCTCATAAAAGCCAATATTGGCAATTATTGACAAAAGTTCGCCGCGCCAGTCACGAAGAGATTTTTTGACACGTAAGCACCCAAAACACTCCAATATGTCCAAAACTCATGTTTTGGTGATTTTTGAACTTTTTCGTTCCGGCTAAAAACGTCGCACCCACGAGTGCCTGTATTGGCTATAATTGACAAAAGTTGGCCGCGCCAGTCACGAAGTGATTTTTCGACACGTACGGACCCAATCCACTCCAATATGTCCAAAACTCATGTTTTGGTGCTTTTTGAACTTTTTCGTTCCGGCTAAAAACGTCGCACCCACGAGTGCCTGTATTGGCTATAATTGACAAAAGTTCGCCGCGCCAGTCACGAAGTGATTTTTCGAAACGTACGGACCCAATGCACTCCAATATGTCCAAAACTCATGTTTTGGTGCTTTTTGAACTTTTTCGTTCCGGCTAAAAACGTCGCACCCACGTGTGCTCATAAAAGCCAATATTGGCAATTATTGACAAAAGTTCGCCGCGCCAGTCACGAAGAGATTTTTTGACACGTAAGCACCCAAAACACTCCAATATGTCCAAAACTCATGTTTTGGTGATTTTTGAACTTTTTCGTTCCGGCTAAAAACGTCGCACCCACGAGTGCCTGTATTGGCTATAATTGACAAAAGTTGGCCGCGCCAGTCACGAAGTGATTTTTCGACACGTACGGACCCAATCCACTCCAATATGTCCAAAACTCATGTTTTGGTGCTTTTTGAACTTTTTCGTTCCGGCTAAAAACGTCGCACCCACGTGTGCTCATAAAAGCCAATATTGGCAATTATTGACAAAAGTTCGCCGCGCCAGTCACGAAGAGATTTTTTGACACGTAAGCACCCAAAACACTCCAATATGTCCAAAACTCATGTTTTGGTGATTTTTGAACTTTTTCGTTCCGGCTAAAAACGTCGCACCCACGAGTGCCTGTATTGGCTATAATTGACAAAAGTTGGCCGCGCCAGTCACGAAGTGATTTTTCGACACGTACGGACCCAATCCACTCCAATATGTCCAAAACTCATGTTTTGGTGCTTTTTGAACTTTTTCGTTCCGGCTAAAAACGTCGCACCCACGAGTGCCTGTATTGGCTATAATTGACAAAAGTTGGCCGTGCCAGTCACGAAGTGATTTTTCGACACGTACGGACCCAATCCACTCCAATATGTCCAAAACTCATGTTTTGGTGCTTTTTGAACTTTTTCGTTCCGGCTAAAAACGTCGCACCCACGAGTGCCTATATTGGCAATAATTGACAAAAGTTCGCCGCGCCAGTCACGAAGTGATTTTTCGAAACGTACGGACCCAATGCACTCCAATATGTCCAAAACTCATGTTTTGGTGCTTTTTGAACTTTTTCGTTCCGGCTAAAAACGTCGCACCCACGTGTGCTCATAAAAGCCAATATTGGCAATTATTGACAAAAGTTCGCCGCGCCAGTCACGAAGAGATTTTTTGACACGTAAGCACCCAAAACACTCCAATATGTCCAAAACTCATGTTTTGGTGATTTTTGAACTTTTTCGTTCCGGCTAAAAACGTCGCACCCACGAGTGCCTGTATTGGCTATAATTGACAAAAGTTGGCCGCGCCAGTCACGAAGTGATTTTTCGACACGTACGGACCCAATCCACTCCAATATGTCCAAAACTCATGTTTTGGTGCTTTTTGAACTTTTTCGTTCCGGCTAAAAACGTCGCACCCACGAGTGCCTATATTGGCAATAATTGACAAAAGTTCGCCGCGCCAGTCACGAAGAGATTTTTGGACACGTACGCACCCAATCCTCTCCAATATGTCCAAAACTCATGTTTTGGTGCATTCTGAACTTTTTCGTTCCGGCTAAAAACGTCGCACCCACGAGTGCCTATACTGGCAGTAATTGACAAAAGTTCGCCGCGCCAGTCACGAAGAGATTTTTCGACAAGTACGCACCCAAAACACGCCAAGTTGTCCAAAACTCATGTTTTGGTGATTTTTGAACTTTTTCGTTCCGGCTAAAAAGCCGCACCCACGAGTGCCTATATTGGCAATATTTGACAAAACTTCGCCGCGCCAGTCACGAAGAGATTTTTGGACACGTACGCACCCAAAACACTCCAATATGTCCAAAACTCATGTTTTGGTGCATTCTGAACTTTTTCGTTCCGGCTAAAAACGTCGCACCCACGAGTGCCTATACTGGCAGTAATTGACAAAAGTTTGCCGCGCCAGTCACGAAGAGATTTTTCGACACGTACGCACCCAAAACACGCCAAGATGTCCAAAACTCATGTTTTGGTGCTTTCTGAACTTTTTCGTTCCGGCTAAAAAGTCGCACCCACGAGTGCCTATATTGGCAATAATTGACAAAAGTTCGCCGCGCCAGTCACGAAGAGATTTTTGGACACGTACGCACCCAAAACACTCCAATATGTCCAAAACTCATGTTTTGGTGCATTCTGAACTTTTTCGTTCCGGCTAAAAACGTCGCACCCACGAGTGCCTATACTGGCAGTAATTGACAAAAGTTCGCCGCGCCAGTCACGAAGAGATTTTTCGACAAGTACACACCCAAAACACGCCAAGTTGTCCAAAACTCATGTTTTGGTGCTTTTTGAACTTTTTCGTTCCGGCTAAAAACGTCGCACCCACGAGTGCCTATATTGGCAATAATTGACAAAATTTCGCCGCGCCAGTCACGAAGTAATTTTTCGACTCGTACGGACCCAATACACTCCAATATGTCCAAAACTCATGTTTTGGTGCTTTTTGAACTTTTTCGTTCCGGCTAAAAACGTCGCACCCACGAGTGCCTATATTGGCAATAATTGACAAAAGTTCGCCGCGCCAGTCACGAAGAGATTTTTCAACAACACGTAAGCACCCAAAAAACTCCAATATGTCCAAAACTCATGTTTTGGTGCTTTTTGAACTTTTTCGTTCCGGCTAAAAACGTCGCACCCACGTGTGCCTATAAAAGCCAATATTGGCAATAATTGACAAAAGTTCGCCGCGCAAGTCACGAAGTGATTTTTCGACACGTAGGGATCCAATCCACTCTAATATGACCAAAACTCATGTTTTGGTGCTTTTTTAACTTTTATATTCCGGCTAAAAACGTCGCACCCATGTGTGCCTATAAAAGCCAATATTGGCAATAATTGACAAAAGTTCGCCGCGCCAGTCACGAAGTGATTTTTCGAAACGTACGGACCCAATGCACTCCAATATGTCCAAAACTCATGTTTTGGTGCTTTTTGAACTTTTTCGTTCCGGCTAAAAACGTCGCACCCACGTGTGCTCATAAAAGCCAATATTGGCAATTATTGACAAAAGTTCGCCGCGCCAGTCACGAAGAGATTTTTTGACACGTAAGCACCCAAAACACTCCAATATGTCCAAAACTCATGTTTTGGTGATTTTTGAACTTTTTCGTTCCGGCTAAAAACGTCGCACCCACGAGTGCCTGTATTGGCTATAATTGACAAAAGTTGGCCGCGCCAGTCACGAAGTGATTTTTCGACACGTACGGACCCAATCCACTCCAATATGTCCAAAACTCATGTTTTGGTGCTTTTTGAACTTTTTCGTTCCGGCTAAAAACGTCGCACCCACGAGTGCCTGTATTGGCTATAATTGACAAAAGTTGGCCGCGCCAGTCACGAAGTGATTTTTCGACACGTACGGACCCAATCCACTCCAATATGTCCAAAACTCATGTTTTGGTGCTTTTTGAACTTTTTCGTTCCGGCTAAAAACGTCGCACCCACGAGTGCCTATATTGGCAATAATTGACAAAAGTTCGCCGCGCCAGTCACGAAGAGATTTTTGGACACGTACGCACCCAATCCTCTCCAATATGTCCAAAACTCATGTTTTGGTGCATTCTGAACTTTTTCGTTCCGGCTAAAAACGTCGCACCCACGAGTGCCTATACTGGCAGTAATTGACAAAAGTTCGCCGCGCCAGTCACGAAGAGATTTTTCGACAAGTACGCACCCAAAACACGCCAAGTTGTCCAAAACTCATGTTTTGGTGATTTTTGAACTTTTTCGTTCCGGCTAAAAACGTCGCACCCACGAGTGCCTATAAAAGCCAATATTGGCAATAATTGACAAAAGTTCGCCGCGCAAGTCACGAAGTGATTTTTCGACACGTACGGACGCAATGCACTCCAATATGATCAAAACTCATGTTTTGGTGCTTTTTGAACTTTTTCGTTCCGGCTAAAATCGTGGCACCCACGTGTGCCTATAAAAGCCAATATTGCTATTAATTGACAAAAGTTCGCCGCGCCAGTCACGAAGTGATTGTTTGACACGTACGGACCCAATGCACTACAATATGATCAAAACTCATGTTTTGGTGCTTTTTGAACTTTTTCGTTCCGGCTAAAATCGTGGCACCCACGTGTGCCTATAAAAGCCAATATTGGCAATAATTGACAAAAGTTCGCCGCGCCAGTCACGAAGTGATTTTTCGAAACGTACGGACCCAATGCACTCCAATATGTCCAAAACTCATGTTTTGGTGCTTTTTGAACTTTTTCGTTCCGGCTAAAAACGTCGCACCCACGTGTGCTCATAAAAGCCAATATTGGCAATTATTGACAAAAGTTCGCCGCGCCAGTCACGAAGAGATTTTTTGACACGTAAGCACCCAAAACACTCCAATATGTCCAAAACTCATGTTTTGGTGATTTTTGAACTTTTTCGTTCCGGCTAAAAACGTCGCACCCACGAGTGCCTGTATTGGCTATAATTGACAAAAGTTGGCCGCGCCAGTCACGAAGTGATTTTTCGACACGTACGGACCCAATCCACTCCAATATGTCCAAAACTCATGTTTTGGTGCTTTTTGAACTTTTTCGTTCCGGCTAAAAACGTCGCACCCACGAGTGCCTATATTGGCAATAATTGACAAAAGTTCGCCGCGCCAGTCACGAAGCGATTTTTCGAAACGTACGGACCCAATCCTCTCCAATATGTCCAAAACTCATGTTTTGGTGCTTTTTGAACTTTTTCGTTCCGGCTAAAAACGTCGCACCCACGTGTGCCTATAAAAGCCAATATTGGCAATAATAGACAAAAGTTCGCCGCGCAAGTCACGAAGTGATTTTTCGACACGTACGGACCCAATGCACTCCAATATGATCAAAACTCATGTTTTGGTGCTTTTTGAACTTTTTCGTTCCGGCTAAAAACGTCGCACCCACGAGTGCCTGTATTGGCTATAATTGACAAAAGTTGGCCGCGCCAGTCACGAAGTGATTTTTCGACACGTACGGACCCAATCCACTCCAATATGTCCAAAACTCATGTTTTGGTGCTTTTTGAACTTTTTCGTTCCGGCTAAAAACGTCGCACCCACGAGTGCCTATATTGGCAATAATTGACAAAAGTTCGCCGCGCCAGTCACGAAGAGATTTTTGGACACGTACGCACCCAATCCTCTCCAATATGTCCAAAACTCATGTTTTGGTGCATTCTGAACTTTTTCGTTCCGGCTAAAAACGTCGCACCCACGAGTGCCTATACTGGCAGTAATTGACAAAAGTTCGCCGCGCCAGTCACGAAGAGATTTTTCGACAAGTACGCACCCAAAACACGCCAAGTTGTCCAAAACTCATGTTTTGGTGATTTTTGAACTTTTTCGTTCCGGCTAAAAACGTCGCACCCACGAGTGCCTATAAAAGCCAATATTGGCAATAATTGACAAAAGTTCGCCGCGCAAGTCACGAAGTGATTTTTCGACACGTACGGACGCAATGCACTCCAATATGATCAAAACTCATGTTTTGGTGCTTTTTGAACTTTTTCGTTCCGGCTAAAATCGTGGCACCCACGTGTGCCTATAAAAGCCAATATTGCTATTAATTGACAAAAGTTCGCCGCGCCAGTCACGAAGTGATTGTTTGACACGTACGGACCCAATGCACTACAATATGATCAAAACTCATGTTTTGGTGCTTTTTGAACTTTTTCGTTCCGGCTAAAATCGTGGCACCCACGTGTGCCTATAAAAGCCAATATTGCTATTAATTGACAAAAGTTCGCCGCGCCAGTCACGAAGTGATTGTTCGACACGTACGGACCCAATGCACTCCAATATGTCCAAAACTCATGTTTTGGTGCTTTTTGAACTTTTTCGTTCCGGCTAAAAACGTCGCACCCACTTGTGCTCATAAAAGCCAATATTGGCAATTATTGACAAAAGTTCGCCGCGCCAGTCACGAAGAGATTTTTTGACACGTAAGCACCCAAAACACTCCAATATGTCCAAAACTCATGTTTTGGTGATTTTTGTACTTTTTCGTTCCGGCTAAAAACGTCGCACCCACGAGTGCCTGTATTGGCAATAATTGACAAAAGTTCGCCGCGCCAGTCACGAAGTGATTTTTTGAAACGTACGGACCCAATGCACTCCAATATGTCCAAAACTCATGTTTTGGTGCTTTTTGAACTTTTTCGTTCCGACTAAAAACGTCGCACCCACGTGTGCCTATAAAAGCCAATGTTGGCAATAATTGACAAAAGTTCGCCGCGCCAGTCACGAAGAGATTTTTCAACACGTACGCACCCAAAACACTCCAATATGTCCAAAACTCATGTTTTGGTGCTTTTTGAACTTTTTCGTTCCGGCTAAAAACGTCGCACCCACGAGTGGCTATAAAAGCCAATATTGGCAATACTTGACAAAAGTTCGCCGCGCAAGTCACGAAGAGATTTTTCGACACGTACGCACCCAAAAAACTCCAATATGTCCAAAACTCATGTTTTGGTGCTTATTGAACTTTTTTGTTCCGGCAAAAAACATCGCACCCACGTGTGCCTATAAAAGCCAATATTGGCAATAATTGCCAAAAGTTCGCCGCGCCAGTCACGAAGTGATTTTTCGACACGTACGCACCCAAAACACTCCAATATGTCCAAAACTCATGTTTTGGTGCTTTCTGAACTTTTTCGTTCCGGCTAAAAAGTCGCACCCACGAGTGCCTATATTGGCAATAATTGACAAAAGTTCGCCGCGCCAGTCACGAAGAGATTTTTGGACACGTACGCACCCAAAACACTCCAATATGTCCAAAACTCATGTTTTGGTGCATTCTGAACTTTTTCGTTCCGGCTAAAAACGTCGCACCCACGAGTGCCTATACTGGCAGTAATTGACAAAAGTTCGCCGCGCCAGTCACGAAGAGATTTTTCGACAAGTACGCACCCAAAACACGCCAAGTTGTCCAAAACTCATGTTTTGGTGCTTTTTGAACTTTTTCGTTCCGGCTAAAAACGTCGCACCCACGAGTGCCTATATTGGCAATAATTGACAAAATTTCGCCGCGCCAGTCACGAAGTAATTTTTCGACTCGTACGGACCGAATCCACTCCAATATGTCCAAAACTCATGTTTTGGTGCTTTTTGAACTTTTTCGTTCCGGCTAAAAACGTCGCACCCACGAGTGCCTATATTGGCAATAATTGACAAAAGTTCGCCGCGCCAGTCACGAAGAGATTTTTCAACAACACGTAAGCACCCAAAAAACTCCAATATGTCCAAAACTCATGTTTTGGTGCTTTTTGAACTTTTTCGTTCCGGCTAAAAACGTCGCACCCACGTGTGCCTATAAAAGCCAATATTGGCAATAATTGACAAAAGTTCGCCGCGCAAGTCACGAAGTGATTTTTCGACACGTAGGGATCCAATCCACTCTAATATGACCAAAACTCATGTTTTGGTGCTTTTTTAACTTTTATATTCCGGCTAAAAACGTCGCACCCATGTGTGCCTATAAAAGCCAATATTGGCAATAATTGACAAAAGTTCGCCGCGCCAGTCACGAAGTGATTTTTCGAAACGTACGGACCCAATCCACTCCAATATGTCCAAAACTCATGTTTTGGTGCTTTTTGAACTTTTTCGTTCCGGCTAAAAACGTCGCACCCACGTATGCCCTTAAAAGCCAATATTGGCAATTATTGACAAAACTTCGCCGCGCCAGTCACAAACTGATTTTTCGATACGTACGGACCCAATGCACTCCAATATGTCCAAAACTCATAGTTTGGTGCTTTTTGAACTTTTTCTTTCCGGCTAAAAACGTCGCACCCACGAGTGCCTATACTGGCAATAATTGACAAAAGTTCGCCGCGCCAGTCTCGAAGTGATTTTTCGACTCATACGGACCCAATCCACTCCAATATGTCCAAACCTCATGTTTTGGTGCTTTTTGAACTTTTTCGTTCCGACTAAAAACGTCGCACCCACGTGTGCATATAAAAGCCAATATTGGCAATAATTGACAAAAGTTCGCCGCGCCAGTCACGAAGTGGTATTTTGACACGTCCGGACCTAATCCACTCCAATATGTCCAAAACTCATGTTTTGGTACTTTTTGAACTTTTTCGTTCCGGCAAAAAACATCGCACCCACGTGTGCCTATAAAAGCCAATATAGGCAATAATTGACAAAAATTCGTCGCGCCAGTCACGAAGAGATTTTTCGAAACGTACGCACCCAAAACACTCCAATATATCCAAAACTCATGTTTTGGTGCTTTTTGAACTTTTTCGTTCCGGCTAAAAACGTCGCACCCACGAGTGCCTATATTGGCAATAATTGACAAAAGTTCGCCGCGCCAGTCACGAAGTGATTTTTCGACACGTACGGACCCAATCCACTCCAATATGTCCAAAACTCATGTTTTGGTGCTTTTTGAACATTTTCGTTCCGGCTAAAAACGTCGCACCCACGTGTGCCTATAAAAGCCAATATTGGCAATAATTGACAAAATTTCGCCGCGCAAGTCACGAAGTGATTTTTCGACACGTAGGGACCCAATTCACTCCAATATGATCAAAACTCATGTTTTGGTGCTTTTTGAACTTTTACATTCCGCCCAAAAACGTCGCACCCTCGTGTGCCTATAAAAGCAAATATTGGCAATAATTGACAAAAGTTCGCCGCGCCAGTCACGAAGTGATTTTTCGAAACGTACGGACCCAATCCACTCCAATATGTCCAAAACTCATGTTTTGGTGCTTTTTGAACTTTTTCGTTCCGGCTAAAAACGTCGCACCCACGTATGCCCATAAAAGCCAATATTGGCAATTATTGACAAAAGTTCGCCGCGCCAGTCACAAACTGATTTTTCGATACGTACGGACCCAATGCACTCCAATATGTCCAAAACTCATGTTTTGGTGCTTTTTGAACTTTTTCTTTCCGGCTAAAAACGTCGCACCCACGAGTGCCTATACTGGCAATAATTGACAAAAGTTCGCCGCGCCGGTCACGAAGTGATTTTTCGACACGTACGGACCCAATCCACTACAATATGTCCAAAACTCATGTTTTGGTGCTTTTTGAACTTTTTTGTTCCGGTAAAAAACGTCGCACCCACGTGTGCCTATAAAAGCCAATATAGGAAATAATTGACAAACATTCACCGTGCCAGTCACGAAGAGACTTTTCGAAACGTACGCACCCAAAACACTCCAATATATCCAAAACTCTTGTTTTGGTGCTTTTTGAACTTTTTCGTTCCGGCTAAAAACGTCGCACCCACGTGTGCCTATAAAAGCCAATATTGGCAATAATTGACAAAAGTTCGCCGCGCCAGTCACGAAGAGATTTTTCAACACGTACGCACCCAAAACACTCCAATATGTCCAAAACTCATGTTTTGGTGCTTTTTGAACTTTTTTTGTTCCGGCAAAAAATGTCGCACCCACGTGTGCCTATAAAAGCCAATATTGGCAATAATTGACAAAAGTTCACCGCGCCAGTCACGAAGTGATTTTTCGACACGTACGCACCCAAAACACTCCAATATGTCCAAAACTCATGTTTTGGTGCTTTCTGAACTTTTTCGTTCCGGCTAAAAAGTCGCACCCACGAGTGCCTATACTGGCAATAATTGACAAAAGTTCGCCGCGCCAGTCACGAAGAGATTTTTGGACACGTACGCACCCAAAACACTCCAATATGTCCAAAACTCATGTTTTGGTGCATTCTGAACTTTTTCGTTCCGGCTAAAAGCGTCGCACCCACGAGTGCCTATACTGGCAATAATTGACAAAAGTTCGCCGCGCCAGTCACGAAGTGATTTTTGGACACGTACGCACCCAAAACACGCCAAGATGTCCAAAACTCATGTTTTGGTGCATTCTGAACTTTTTCGTTCCGGCTAAAAACGTCGCACCCACGTGTGCCTATAAAAGCCAATATAGGAAATAATTGACAAACATTCACCGTGCCAGTCACGAAGAGACTTTTCGAAACGTACGCACCCAAAACACTCCAATATATCCAAAACTCTTGTTTTGGTGCTTTTTGAACTTTTTCGTTCCGGCTAAAAACGTCGCACCCACGAGTGCCTATATTGGCAATAATTGACAAAAGTTCGCCGCGCCAGTCACGAAGTGATTTTTCGACACGTACGGACCCAATCCACTCCAATATGTCCAAAACTCATGTTTTGGTGCTTTTTGAACTTTTTCGTTACGGCTAAAAACGTTGCACCCACATGTGCCCATAAAAGCCAATATTGGCAATAATTGACAAAAGTTCGCCGCGCCAGTCACGAACAGATTTTTCGACACGTAAGCACCCAAAACACTACAATATGTCCAAAACTCATGTTTTGGTGATTTTTGAACTTTTCGTTCCGGCTAAAAACGTCGCACCCACGAGTGGCTATATTGGCAATAATTGACAAAAGTTCGCCGCGCCAGTCACGAACAGATTTTTCGACACGTACGCACCCAAAACACTCCAATATGTCCAAAACTCATGTTTTGGTGCTTTTTGAACTTTTTCGTTCCGGCTAAAAACGTCGCACCCATGTGTGCCTATAAAAGCCAATATTGGCAATAATTGACAAAAGTTCGCCGCGCCAGTCACGAAGAGATTTTTCAACACGTACGCACCCAAAACAATCCAATATGTCCAAAACTCATGTTTTGGTGCTTTTTGAACTTTTTTGTTCCGGCAAAAAATGTCGCACCCACGTGTGCCTATAAAAGCCAATATTGGCAATAATTGACAAAAGTTCACCGCGCCAGTCACGAAGTGATTTTTCGACACGTACGCACCCAAAACACTCCAATATGTCCAAAACTCATGTTTTGGTGCTTTCTGAACTTTTTCGTTCCGGCTAAAAAGTCGCACCCACGAGTGCCTATACTGGCAATAATTGACAAAAGTTCGCCGCGCCAGTCACGAAGAGATTTTTGGACACGTACGCACCCAAAACACTCCAATATGTCCAAACTCATGTTTTGGTGCATTCTGAACTTTTTCGTTCCGGCTAAAAACGTCGCAGCCACGAGTGCCTATATTGGCAATAATTGACAAAAGTTCGCCGCGCCAGTCACGAAGAGATTTTTGGACACGTACGCACCCAAAACACGCCAAGATGTCCAAAACTCATGTTTTGGTGCATTCTGAACTTTTTCGTTCCGGCTAAAAACGTCGCACCCACGAGTGCCTATACTGGCAATAATTGACAAAAGTTCGCCGCGCCAGTCACGAAGAGATTTTTGGACACGTACGCACCCAAAACACTCCAATATGTCCAAAACTCATGTTTTGGTGCATTCTGAACTTTTTCGTTCCGGCTAAAAACGTCGCACCCACGAGTGCCTATACTGGCAATAATTGACAAAATTTCGCCGCGCCAGTCACGAATTAATTTTTCGACTCGTACGGACCCAATCCACTCCAATATGTCCAAAACTCATGTTTTGGTGCTTTTTGAACATTTTCGTTTTGGCTAAAAACGTCGCACCCACGTGTGCCTATAAAAGCCAATATTGGCAATAATTGACAAAAGTTCGCCGCGCAAGTCACGAAGTGATTTTTCGACACGTAGGGATCCAATCCACTCTAATATGACCAAAACTCATGTTTTGGTGCTTTTTTAACTTTTATATTCCGGCTAAAAACATCGCACCCATGTGTGCCTATAAAAGCCAATATTGGCAATGATTGACAAAAGTTCGCCGCGCCAGTCACGAAGTGATTTTTCGACACGTACGGACCCAATCCACTCCAATATGTCCAAAACTCATGTTTTGGTGCTTTTTGAACTTTTTCGTTCCGGCTAAAAACGTCGCACCCACGTGTGCCCATAAAAGCCAATATTGGCAATTATTGACAAAAGTTCGCCGCGCCAGTCACAAGCTGATTTTTCGATACGTACGGACCCAATGCACTCCAATATGTCCAAAACTCATGTTTTGGTGCTTTTTGAACTTTTTCTTTCCGGCTAAAAACGTCGCACCCACGAGTGCCTATACTGGCAATAATTGACAAAAGTTCGCCGCGCCAGTCACGAAGTGATTTTTGGACACGTACGCACCCAAAACACGCCAAGATGTCCAAAACTCATGTTTTGGTGCATTCTGAACTTTTTCGTTCCGGCTAAAAACGTCGCACCCGCGTGTGCCTATAAAAGCCAATATAGGAAATAATTGACAAACATTCACCGTGCCAGTCACGAAGAGACTTTTCGAAACGTACGCACCCAAAACACTCCAATATATCCAAAACTCTTGTTTTGGTGCTTTTTGAACTTTTTCGTTCCGGCTAAAAACGTCGCACCCACGAGTGCCTATATTGGCAATAATTGACAAAAGTTCGCCGCGCCAGTCACGAAGTGATTTTTCGACACGTACGGACCCAATCCACTCCAATATGTCCAAAACTCATGTTTTGGTGCTTTTTGAACTTTTTCGTTACGGCTAAAAACGTCGCACCCACAAGTGCCCATAAAAGCCAATATTGGCAATAATTGACAAAAGTTCGCCGCGCCAGTCACGAACAGATTTTTCGACACGTAAGCACCCAAAACACTACAATATGTCCAAAACTCATGTTTTGGTGATTTTTGAACTTTTCGTTCCGGCTAAAAACGTCGCACCCACGAGTGGCTATATTGGCAATAATTGACAAAAGTTCGCCGCGCCAGTCACGAACAGATTTTTCGACACGTACGCACCCAAAACACTCCAATATGTCCAAAACTCATGTTTTGGTGCTTTTTGAACTTTTTCGTTCCGGCTAAAAACGTCGCACCCATGTGTGCCTATAAAAGCCAATATTGGCAATAATTGACAAAAGTTCGCCGCGCCAGTCACGAAGAGATTTTTCAACACGTACGCACCCAAAACACTCCAATATGTCCAAAACTCATGTTTTGGTGCTTTTTGAACTTTTTTGTTCCGGCAAAAAATGTCGCACCCACGTGTGCCTATAAAAGCCAATATTGGCAATAATTGACAAAAGTTCACCGCGCCAGTCACGAAGTGATTTTTCGACACGTACGCACCCAAAACACTCCAATATGTCCAAAACTCATGTTTTGGTGCTTTCTGAACTTTTTCGTTCCGGCTAAAAAGTCGCACCCACGAGTGCCTATACTGGCAATAATTGAAAAAAGTTCGCCGCGCCAGTCACGAAGAGATTTTTGGACACGTACGCACCCAAAACACTCCAATATGTCCAAACTCATGTTTTGGTGCATTCTGAACTTTTTCGTTCCGGCTAAAAACGTCGCAGCCACGAGTGCCTATATTGGCAATAATTGACAAAAGTTCGCCGCGCCAGTCACGAAAAGATTTTTGGACACGTACGCACCCAAAACACGCCAAGATGTCCAAAACTCATGTTTTGGTGCATTCTGAACTTTTTCGTTCCGGCTAAAAACGTCGCACCCACGAGTTCCTATACTGGCAATAATTGACAAAAGTTCGCCGCGCCAGTCACGAAGAGATTTTTGGACACGTACGCACCCAAAACACTCCAATATGTCCAAAACTCATGTTTTGGTGCATTCTGAACTTTTTCGTTCCGGCTAAAAACGTCGCACCCACGAGTGCCTATACTGGCAATAATTGACAAAATTTCGCCGCGCCAGTCACGAAGTAATTTTTCGACTCGTACGGACCCAATCCACTCCAATATGTCCAAAACTCATGTTTTGGTGCTTTTTGAACATTTTCGTTTTGGCTAAAAACGTCGCACCCACGTGTGCCTATAAAAGCCAATATTGGCAATAATTGACAAAAGTTCGCCGCGCAAGTCACGAAGTGATTTTTCGACACGTAGGGATCCAATCCACTCTAATATGACCAAAACTCATGTTTTGGTGCTTTTTTAACTTTTATATTCCGGCTAAAAACATCGCACCCATGTGTGCCTATAAAAGCCAATATTGGCAATAATTGACAAAAGTTCGCCGCGCCAGTCACGAAGTGATTTTTCGACACGTACGGACCCAATCCACTCCAATATGTCCAAAACTCATGTTTTGGTGCTTTTTGAACTTTTTCGTTCCGGCTAAAAACGTCGCACCCACGTGTGCCCATAAAAGCCAATATTGGCAATTATTGACAAAAGTTCGCCGCGCCAGTCACAAGCTGATTTTTCGATACGTACGGACCCAATGCACTCCAATATGTCCAAAACTCATGTTTTGGTGCTTTTTGAACTTTTTCTTTCCGGCTTAAAACGTCGCACCCACGAGTGCCCATACTGGCAATAATTGACAAAAGTTCGCCGCGCCAGTCACGAAGTGATTTTTGGACACGTACGCACCCAAAACACTCCAATATGTCCAAAACTCATGTTTTGGTGCATTCTGAACTTTTTCGTTCCGGCTAAAAACGTCGCACCCACGAGTGCCTATACTGGCAATAATTGACAAAATTTCGCCGCGCCAGTCACGAAGTAATTTTTCGACTCGTACGGACCCAATCCACTCCAATATGTCCAAAACTCATGTTTTGGTGCTTTTTGAACATTTTCGTTTTGGCTAAAAACGTCGCACCCACGTGTGCCTATAAAAGCCAATATTGGCAATAATTGACAAAAGTTCGCCGCGCAAGTCACGAAGTGATTTTTCGACACGTAGGGATCCAATCCACTCTAATATGACCAAAACTCATGTTTTGGTGCTTTTTTAACTTTTATATTCCGGCTAAAAACATCGCACCCATGTGTGCCTATAAAAGCCAATATTGGCAATAATTGACAAAAGTTCGCCGCGCCAGTCACGAAGTGATTTTTCGACACGTACGGACCCAATCCACTCCAATATGTCCAAAACTCATGTTTTGGTGCTTTTTGAACTTTTTCGTTCCGGCTAAAAACGTCGCACCCACGTGTGCCCATAAAAGCCAATATTGGCAATTATTGACAAAAGTTCGCCGCGCCAGTCACAAGCTGATTTTTCGATACGTACGGACCCAATGCACTCCAATATGTCCAAAACTCATGTTTTGGTGCTTTTTGAACTTTTTCTTTCCGGCTTAAAACGTCGCACCCACGAGTGCCCATACTGGCAATAATTGACAAAAGTTCGCCGCGCCAGTCACGAAGTGATTTTTCGACTCGTACGGACCCAATCCACTCTAATATATCCAAAACTCATGTTTTGGTGCTTTTTGAACTTTTTCATTCCGACTAAAAACGTCACACCCACGTGTGCATCTAAAAGCCAATATTGGCAATAATTGACAAAAGTTCGCCGCGCCAGTCACGATGTGGTATTTTGACACGTCCGGACCTAATCCACTCCAATATGTCAGAAACTCATGTTTTGGTGCTTTTTGAACTTTTTTGTTCCGGCAAAAAACATCGCACCCACGTGTGCCTATAAAAGCCAATATAGGCAATAATGGACAAAAATTCGCCGCGCCAGTCACGAAGAGATTTTTCGAAACGTACGCACCCAAAACACTCCAATATATCCAAAACTCATGTTTTGGTGCTTTTTGAACTTTTTCGTTCCGGCTAAAAACGTCGCACCCACGAGTGCCTATATTGGCAATAATTGACAAAAGTTCGCCGCGCCAGTCACGAAGTGATTTTTCGACACGTACGGACCCAATCCACTCCAATATGTCCAAAACTCATGTTTTGGTGCTTTTTGAACATTTTCGTTCCGGCTAAAAACGTCGCACCCACGTGTGCCTATAAAAGCCAATATTGGCAATAATTGACAAAATTTCGCCGCGCAAGTCACGAAGTGATTTTTCGACACGTAGGGACCCAATTCACTCCAATATGACCAAAACTCATGTTTTGGTGCTTTTTGAACTTTTACATTCTGCCCAAAAACGTCGCACCCACGTGTGCCTATAAAAGCAAATATTGGCAATAATTGACAAAAGTTCGCCGCGCCAGTCACGAAGTGATTTTTCGAAACGTACGCACCCAAAACACTCCAATATCCAAAACTCATGTTTTGGTGCTTTTTGAACTTTTTCGTTCCGGCTAAAAACGTCGCACCCACGAGTGCCTATATTGGCAATAATTGACAAAAGTTCGCCGCGCCGGTCACGAAGTGATTTTTCGACACGTACGGACCCAATCCACTACAATATGTCCAAAACTCATGTTTTGGTGCTTTTTGAACTTTTTTGTTCCGGTAAAAAACGTCGCACCCACCTGTGCCTATAAAAGCCAATATAGGAACTAATTGACAAACATTCACCGCGCCAGTCACGAAGAGACTTTTCGAAACGTACGCACCAAAACACTCCAATATATCCAAAACTCATGTTTTGGTGCTTTTTGAACTTTTTCGTTCCGGCTAAAAACGTCGCACCCACTAGTGCCTATATTGGCAATAATTGACAAAAGTTCGCCGCGCCAGTCACGAAGTGATTTTTCGACACGTACGGACCCAATCCACTCCAATATGTCCAAAACTCATGTTTTGGTGCTTTTTGAACTTTTTTGTTCCGGCAAAAAACGTCGCACCCACGTGTGCCTATAAAAGCCAATATTGGCAATAATTAACAAAAGTTCGCCGCGCCAGTCACGAAGAGATTTTTCGACACGTAAGCACCCAAAACACTCCAATATGTCCAAAACTCATGTTTTGGTGCTTTCTGAACTTTTTCGTTTCGGCTAAAAAGTCGCACCCACGAGTGCCTATACTGGTAATAATTGACAAAAGTTCGCCGCGCCAATCACGAAGAGATTTTTGGACACGTACGCACCCAAAACACTCCAATATGTCCAAAACTCATGTTTTGGTGCATTCTGAACTTTTTCGTTCCGGCTAAAAACGTCGCACCCACGAGTGCCTATATTGGCAATAATTGACAAAAGTTCGCCGCGCCAGTCACGAAGAGATTTTTCGACACGTACGCACCCAAAACACACCAAGATGTCCAACACTCATGTTTTGGTGCTTTTTGAACTTTTTCGTTCCGGCTAAAAACGTCGCACCCACGAGTGCCTATATTGGCAATAATTGACAAAATTTCGCCGCGCCAGTCACGAAGTGATTTTTCGACTCGTACGGACCCAATCCACTCCAATATGTCCAAAACGCATGTTTTGGTGCTTTTTGAACTTTTTCGTTACGGCTAAAAACGACGCACCCACGTGTGCCTATATTGGCAATAATTGACAAAAGTTCGCCGCGCAAGTCACGAAGTGATTTTTCGACACGTAGGGACCCAATTCACTCCAATATGACCAAAACTTATGTTTTGGTGCTTTTTGAACTTTTACATTCCGCCCAAAAACGTCGCACCCACGTGTGCCTATAAAAGCAAATATTGGCAATAATTGACAAAAGTTCGCTGCGCCAGTCTGATAAACCCTGAGCTCCACTCTATGCGCTCAAGGATATGATTTGGCCCGATCTTTCGGTGAGTTGAGATAATTACGATTTGGGAGACACGTTGATGATCCGACTACAACCGTACGAGACGTTGTGTTGCGCCTTAGCGATCGATACACCTCTCCGTGGGTTGTTGATCTTATCGATGCAGATCAACCTTATTCCTGCAAGCAAATCGAAGAAACTAGCAAGAACAAGATAAAAGCAATCTGAATTGCAAATAGGAATTGAATACAAATGATAAGTTGGGGTTCCGAAGAACAAGCAGACGGACGGTCTAGCCGACACGCGCGCTGCAAGCAAGTAGCAATGGCTAAACTTTAATCTAACAAAAACCCCCCAAGAAACCCTAAAGGGGTACCCAGCTATTTATGGAGGTGGGAGGATGACCTAGGGAGCCCTAGGGTCATGCTCCACCTGTTTGGGGCGCACCCCACATGGGCCCCTCATGGGCCGGGGTCCCAGATGAAGTTACAAGCCCATAGGCCCATTATAGGTGACGCAGCACCTTGTTTATATAATAGCGACCAACTCGGATGGAATTTGGAGACGAGGCTGGATCCATTGGAAAGAAGACTCCGAGAGCTTTCCATCAAGTACTCACGGACCAAAAACGGAGCTCGTATGCAGATTTGGCGGCCGTTTGAATTCAACATTGCTGCAGGTGGCCGAATTGGATTCCAGCACCTGGAGGACTTGATCTTGATGTCTTCTTGTTGATCCATGATGTGAACAACGGTTGTATCCACATGAGCCATGGTCACATCATCCTCCCCTTCTTCACGGAAAACCGTCCTCGGTTTTTCCATACGGTGCTCTTCACGTAGTCCATTTAAAACAACCTGTTTCACCAAATCAAAACAAGACAGACTCGAGATAACATGATTAGCCGTTACAACACTCTCTAGCCTGCTGTTGCCTTGCATAACTACAGGAGGTTCCAAATCTGAACATATATAAACTCTATGCACCAAATATATTCCTCCATGAGTATATCCTCCAAAGATATGAAAAATAGCATTAATTGGACATCTCAAATCAGACTTAACAAATAATTTCTCCTTCAAATTGTCGAGCTCACAAAATTTATCAAACTGAATATAGCCCAAAATATTTAAAGAAGATATCAATTCACGTTGGTATCAGAGCTGCTCAGGGCTTATCAAGTGGTATCAGAGCTTTCGTTGCTCGGTGAGTTTTTAATCTACCTATAACCAGAAAATAGCCATACAAAAAAAATTTGCATCCTTTACCCAGCCATATTTGTGCCATTGCATTGTTCTTTTCGGTTTTTGCTTTGTTGAGTTTTGCGTTGCATCGTCGAGTCGTGTTGCCGGTCTTAGCATCTAGTCCGTTTAGAGTTTCGAGTTCTTGTCACGGTTAGTACCACTGTCACCTTCATCACTGTGTCTTTGTTGTCGTCGGGATCTTCGAAAACGGAATCGTGCCGCCACTAGGGTTCCATTTTTCTTGTTTCGGGTATTTTCTGTCGGTTGGTTTTGGAGTTGTGGAGTTGCATCTAGGGTTTGCCTAGACCTGCTAGTGCTTGTCCGGTGTTTCTGTTTAGCCGTGTGGAAAGAAAAAGAAGGGAGGAAATTTTGCAGATTAGATTAGATTGGTTTGGTTTGTTTTGGAAAGAAATAGTAGATTGGATCGGAACCTTCCTGTTTCCCCTCCACCTTCCCACCGCACGGCTTCCACCCCACCTCCCCATGCACGGCTTCCTCTCCACCTCCCCACGTACGGTTGTTTCCTCTCCCATACCGTGAGTTGCTACACCTTGTAAAAAAATATTTTGGTGTCGGATTCGAGATCTGTTTGCAAAAACGGAACCTATGGGACGAGAGCATTCCATTTTTGTATAATTTCAATTTTAGGGTTTGCACTTTTACATTCGAGTCCCTGTAATTTTTTATATTTACATTTGAGTCCCTGTAATCTTGCATCCAGGTCCTTGAGTCGTTTTTGCTGAAAAAAGTCAAAAAAAAGAAAAAAAAGGCAGAAAGGTGCTTAAAAAAAGGAAAAGAAAAGCCGCACCAAAAAAAAGGAAAGAAGGAAAAGAAAAGAGAAAGAAAGAAAGAAAAACGAAAGAGAAAATCAGTTGTTATCTTTGAGATTGCTTTCACGTATCAGAGTTGTGCTTGAGTTGTGCTATCTTGTGGTACCGTTTGTGTCTAGGCTCGCGTCTCTAGTACGTTCTAGCCTAGGACCAGCACGGTACTTGACTTTGAACCATTATTCAAATTTGCATTCTCTGATTTGAGCATTTGCTACTCCTTTGCTACATATTTAAGCCTACCTAGAGCTCCACAGATTTGATTGCAGCCGTACAGCAAGTGTTTGCCAAGGCATCGATACATCCAACCTCCATTGGGGTGCTTGGTTGAGTCGGTGTATATCACCATTCCGCTTGCATTGGTAAGAACTTGTAAGAGCTCGGTTAAAAGCTTGAGTGTGTGTGATATTTGAGCGTCCAATACCTAGTAGTTGATAGGAGCGTGCATATTCTTGTGTATGTTTCTTGTTTTCAACTAACCATGGCAGGATTAAGCAAGGGAATACGAGACAGTGATGCTAAACATCGACATCTTCATCGAGACATGAGGAGTGATCAACATGACCGTTATGAGGTAAGTGATGTTGTTCTAGCTAACATCAAATCTGCACTACCTTATTTTGAAGGAAATTATGATCCTCATGCTTACATTGATTGGGAGCTAGCTGTTGACAGAGAATTTCAAAAATATAAATTGACTGAGAAACATATGGTTATGTGTGCATCTAGTGTTTTAGTTAAACATGCTTCTGATGATTGGAAATATCTTTGTAGGCATAACAAAATACCTCAATCTTGGAAAGACATGAAACGATATTTCAGAGATATTTATGTTCCCATGTATTATGCTGATATTCTGTTCAACAAACTGCAATGTTTAAAGCAAGATACTAAAACTGTTACTTCATACTATCACGATATGCGTGCTTGTTTATTACGCTGTGGTTTAGATGAATGCGAAGAAGCTTCAGAATTGAGGTTTTTGCGTGGGCTTAACAAAGAAATTCAGGATATGCTCGCTAGTCAAAGATATAGATCTCTTTCTCATTTATTACAACTTGCTTGCAATGTGGAAAAACAAATTGAGAATGTTAATAAGCAACAAGTTGTGCCCGTGCCTCCTGTTACTAATAATTTGCAGGAAGTAAATAGCTGTCAAAAGGAGGAGAAACACATACTTGAGAAGAAAGGGGAGAAGCATGAAGCACCTACGACATCTGAAGAAAGTTTGGAAGGTAAATTAAATGGTGCTGAGATAAATGAATGTGAGTATTCTCAAGCTGAGCTACAAATGTCCACTTTTCATGCTATAGTAGAGCAACCTTTAGTGGAACCAATTGCTGAAATTCCTTTGTCACAAGATGATTTGTTTGTTGTTTCTTGTGGTAAAGAAGAGGTGTATGATAATGCTTCACTTATATCCATGCCACAACTAGTGAGTGAACATGCTATTTCTAGTGTTAGTTCTTTATGTACTGATTTTAAGTATGTTATTCACATTGCTAATGAAGTAGAGGAACGTGAATTGAAATCTTCTTTAAATACTTTGGGCTATCTTCAGTTTGATAAATTTTGTGAGCTCGATAATTTGAAGGAGAAATTATTTGTTAAGTCTGATTTCAGATGTCCAATTAATGTTATTTTTCATATCTTTGGAGGATATACTGATGGAGGAATATATTTGGTGCATAGAGTTTATATATGTTCAGATTTGGAACCTCCTGTAGTTATGCAAGGCCACAGCAGGCTAGAGAGTACTGTACCGACTAATCATGTTATCTCGAGTCTGTCTTGTTTTGATTTGGTGAAACAGGTTGTTTTAAATGGACTACGTGAAGAGCACCGTATGGAAAAACCGAGGACGGTTTTCCGTGAAGAAGGGGAGGATGATGTGACCATGGCTCATGTGGATACAACCGTTGTTCACATCATGGATCAACAAGAAGACATCAAGATCAAGTCCTCCAGGTGCTGGAATCCAATTCGGCCACCTGCTGCAACATTGAATTCAAATGGCCGCCAAATCTGCATACGAGCTCCGTTTTCGGCCCGTGAGTACTTGATGGAAAGCTCTCGGAGTCCTTTTTCCAATGGATCCAACCTCATCCTCAAATTCCATCCCAGTCAATTGCAATTACAGAAACAAGGTGCTGCGTCACCTATAATGGGCCTATGGGCTTGTAACTTCATCTGGGAACCCGGCCCATGTGGGGCCCATTGATGATTAGAGTTAGCTACTTGCTACCTGCTCGCAGCGCGCGTGTTGGCTAAACCGTCCGTCTGCTTGTAATCGGAACCCCACCGTATTGTGTCTTTCATAGTGAAGCTTTCATCTTCATCTAGCAATTCAGTGCTTGTTCTACTTGTTCTTGCTTGTTCTTCGATTGCCTGCAGGACGAGTGCCCTCGTGGCCGGGTGTCGCGCATCACAAGTTCGCGACAACCATTGGAGACGGTGTATCGGTTGCTAAGGCGCAGTGTCCTTGGATAGTTGTAGTCGGACCGTGAACGTCGTCTTCATCCAATCGAGTTATCACCTCTCATCGAAAGATCGGGACACAAACCCTAACGGGTTCATATCAAGTGGTATCAGAGCTTTCGTTGCTCGGTGAGTTTTTTATCTACCTATAACCAGAAAATAGCCATAAAAAAATTTGCATCCTTTACCCAGCCATATTTGTGTCATTGCATTGTTCTTTTCAGTTTTTACTTTGTTGAGTTTTGCGTTGCATCGTCGAGTCGTGTTGCTGGTCTTAGCGTCTAGTCCGTTTAGAGTTTCGAGTTCTTGTCACGGTTAGTACCATTGTCGCCTTCGTCACTGTGTCTTCGTTGTCGTCGGGATCTTCGAAAACGGAATCGTGTCGCCACTAGGGTTCCGTTTTTCTCATTTCGGGCATTTTCTGTCGGTCGGTTTTGGAGTTGCTAAGTAGCATCTAGGGTTTGCCATAGGCGGCTAGCCTTTGCCGTGGTTTCATGCTGCACGAGAAGTGAACAGATTGGTTTTTGGTAATAGATTAGATTGGTTCTGTGGTTGAGGAAGAAGAGATAAAAAGGGAAGTGTGGGTTTGTTTTTTTTTTTCGCGTGGGCCTTTTCCAAAACCAAGGCCGAGACTCTTTCTCGGTTTGGTATGCCGCCCCACCCCCTCCCTTCTCGTGAGTCCGACTCCTCCCTCTCTTCTCTCGGTTTCAATCTATACCGTAAATTGCTAAACAGTTTGGTGAAAATTTTTCGAGTGTCGGATTCGAGATCTGTTTGCAAAAACGGAACCTATGCAACGAGAGCATTCCATTTTCGTATAATTTTAATTTTAGGGTTTGCACTTTTACATTCGAGTCCCTGTAATTTTTATATTTACATTTGAGTCCCTGTAATCTTGCATCCAGGTCCTTGAGTCGTTTTTGCTGAAAAATTCAAAAAAAAGAGAGAGAAAAAGGCAGAAAGGTGCATAAAAAAAAAATAAAAGCCGCACCAGAAAAAAAAGAAAAGAAAAGCCGCAAGAAAAAGAAAGAAGGAAAAAGAGAAAGAAAGAAAAAAAAGAAAGAGAAAATTAGTTGTTATCTTTGAGATTGCTTTCACGTATCAGAGTTGTGCTTGAGTTGTGCTATCTTGTGGTACCGTTTGTGTCTAGGCTCGCGTCTCTAGTAAGTTCTAGCCTAGGACCAGCACGGTACTTGACTTTGAACGATTATTCAACTTTGCATTCTCTGATTTGAGCATTTGCTATTCCTTTGCTACATATTTAAGCCTACCCAAAGCTCCACAGATTTGATTACAGTCGTACAGCAAGTATTTGCCTAGGCATCGATACATCCAACCTCCATCGGGGTGCTTGGTTGAGTCGGTGTGTATCACCATTCCGCTTGCATTGGTAAGAACTTGTAAGAGCTCGGTTAAAAGCTTAAGTGTATGTGATATTTGAGCGTCCAATACCTAGTAGTTAATAGGAACGTGCATATTTTTGTATGTTTCTTGTTTTCTACTAACAATGGCAGCGATACGGAAGACGATTGGGAATAGCTGTGCCCAACATCGACATCTTCGTCAAGACATGAGGAGTAATCAACATGACCATTATGAGGTAAGTGATGATGTTCTAGCTAAGATCAAATCTGCACTACCTTATTTTGAAGGAAATTATGATCCTCATGCTTACGTTGATTGGGAGCTTGCTGTCGATAGAGAATTTCAAAAATATAAATTGACTGAGAATCATATGGTTATGTGTGCCTCTAGTGTTTTAGTTAAACATGCTTCTGATGATTGGAAATATCTTTGTAGGCATAACAAAATACCTCAATCTTGGAAAGACATGAAACGATATTTCAGAGATATTTATGTTCCCATGTATTATGCTGATATTCTGTTCAACAAACTGCAATGTTTAAAGCAAGATACTAAAACTGTTACTTCATACTATCACGATATGCGTGCTTGTTTATTACGCTGTGGTTTAGATGAAGGCGAAGAAGCTTCAGAATTGAGGTTTTTGCGTGGGCTTAACAAAGAAATTCAGGATATGCTCGCTAGTCAAAGATATAGATCTCTTTCTCATTTGTTACAACTTGCTTGCAATATGGAAAAACAAATTGACAATGTTAATAAGCAACAAGTTGTGCTCGTGCCTCCTGTTACTAATAATTTGCAGGAAGTAAATAGCTGTCAAAAGGAGGAGAAACACATACTTGAGAAGAAAGGGGAGAAGCATGAAGCACCTGCGACATCTGAAGAAAGTTTGGAAGGTAAATTAAATGGTGCTGAGATAAATGAATGTGAGTATTCTCAAGTTGAGCTACAAATGTCCACTTTTCGTGCTATAGTAGAGCAACCTTTAGTGGAACCAATTGCTGAGATTCCTTTGTCACAAGTTGATTTACTTGCTGTCTCTTGTGATAAAGAAGAGTTGTGTGGTAATGCTTCACTTATACCCATACCACAACTAGTGAATGAATATGCTATTTCTAGTGTTAGTTCTTTATGTGTTGATTTTAAGCATGTTATTCACTTTGCTAATGAAGTAGAGGAACGTGAATTGATATCTTCTTTAAATACTTTGGGCTATATTCAGTTCGATGAATTTTGTGAGCTCGATAATTTGAAGGAGAAATTATTTGTTAAGTCTGATTTGAGATGTCCAATTAATGCTATTTTTCATATCTTTGGAGGATATACTGATGGAGGCATATATTTGGTGCATAGAGTTTACATATGTTTGGATTTAGATCATCCTGTAGACGTGGATAAAATTTGCAAGCTAGAGAGTCGTATTATTGCTAATCATATTTCCTCGAGTCTGTCTTGTTTTGATTTGGTGAAACAGGTTGTTTTAAATGGACTACGTGAAGAGCACCATATGGAAAAACCGAGGACGGTTTTCCGTGAAGAAGGGGAGGATGATGTGACCATGGCTACTACGGATACAACCATTGTTCACATCATGGATCAACAAGAAGATAGCAAGATCAACTCCTCCAAGTGCTGGAATCCAATTCGGCCACCTGCAGCAACGTTGACTTCGAACGGCCGCCAAATCATCATACGAGCTCCATTTTCGGCCCGTGAGTACTTGATGGAAAGGTCTCGGATTCCTCTTTCCAATGGATCTAGCCTCATTGCCAAATTCCATCTCAGTTGGCCGCAATTACAGAAACAAGGTGCTACGTCACCTATAATGGGCCTATGGGCTTGTAACTTCATCTGGGACCCCGGCCCATGAGGGGCCCATGTGGGGTGCGCCCCAAACAGGTGGAGCACGACCCTAGGGCTCCCTAGGTCGTCCTCCCACCTCCATAAATAGCTAGGTACCCCTTTAGGGTTTCTTGTTGATCCATGATGTGAACAACGGTTGTATCCACATGAGCCATGGTCACATCACAGTCACGAAGTGATATTTCGAAACGTACGCACCCAAAACACTCCAATATATCCAAAACTCATGTTTTGGTGCTTTTTGAACTTTTTCGTTCCGGCTAAAAACATCGCACCCACGAGTGCCTATATTGGCAATAATTGACAAAAGTTCGCCGCGCCAGTCACAAAGTGATTTTTCGACACGTACGGACCCAATCCACTCCAATATGTCCAAAACTCATGTTTTGGTGCTTTTTGAACATTTTCGTTCCGGCTAAAAACGTCGCACCCACGTGTGCCTATAAAAGCCAATATTGGCAATAATTGACAAAATTTCGCCGCGCAAGTGACGAAGTGATTTTTCGACACGTAGGGACCCAATTCACTCCAATATGACCAAAACTCATGTTTTGGTGCTTTTTGAACTTTTACATTCCGCCCAAAAACGTCGCACCCACGTGTGCCTATAAAAGCAAATATTGGCAATAATTGACAAAAGTTCGCCGCGCCAGTCACGAAGTGATTTTTCGAAACGTACGCACCCAAAACACTCCAATATATCCAAAACTCATGTTTTGGTGCTTTTTGAACTTTTTCGTTCCGGCTAAAAACGTCGCACCCACGAGTGCCTATATTGGCAATAATTGACAAAAGTTCGCCGCGCCGGTCACGAAGTGATTTTTCGACACGTACGGACCCAATCCACTACAATATGTCCAAAACTCATGTTTTGGTGCTTTTTGAACTTTTTTGTTCCGGTAAAAAATGTCGCACCCACCTGTGCCTATAAAAGCCAATATAGGAACTAATTGACAAACATTCACTGCGCCAGTCACAAAGGGACTTTTCGAAACGTACGCACCCAAAACACTCCAATATATCCAAAACTCATGTTTTGGTGCTTTTTCAACTTTTTCGTTCCGGCTAAAAACGTCGCACCCACTAGTGCCTATATTGGCAATAATTGACAAAAGTTCGCCGCGCCAGTCACGAAGTGATTTTTCGACACGTACGGACCCAATCCACTCCAATATGTCCAAAACTCATGTTTTGGTGCTTTTTGAACTTTTTTGTTCCGGCAAAAAACGTCGCACCCACGTGTGCCTATAAAAGCCAATATTGGCAATAATTGACAAAAGTTCGCCGCGCCAGTCACGAAGAGATTTTTCGACACGTAAGCACCCAAAACACTCCAATATGTCCAAAACTCATGTTTTGGTGCTTTCTGAACTTTTTCGTTTCGGCTAAAAAGTCGCACCCACGAGTGCCTATACTGGTAATAATTGACAAAAGTTCGCCGCGCCAATCACGAAGAGATTTTTGGACACGTACGCACCCAAAACACTCCAATATGTCCAAAACTCATGTTTTGGTGCATTCTGAACTTTTTCGTTCCGGCTAAAAACGTCGCACCCACGAGTGCCTATATTGGCAATAATTGACAAAAGTTCGCCGCGCCAGTCACGAAGAGATTTTTCGACACGTACGCACCCAAAACACACCAAGATGTCCAACACTCATGTTTTGGTGCTTTTTGAACTTTTTCGTTCCGGCTAAAAACGTCGCACCCACGAGTGCCTATATTGGCAATAATTGACAAAAGTTCGCCGCGCCAGTCACAAAGTGATTTTTCGACACGTACGGACCCAATCCACTCCAATATGTCCAAAACTCATGTTTTGGTGCTTTTTGAACATTTTCGTTCCGGCTAAAAACGTCGCACCCACGTGTGCCTATAAAAGCCAATATTGGCAATAATTGACAAAATTTCGCCGCGCAAGTGACGAAGTGATTTTTCGACACGTAGGGACCCAATTCACTCCAATATGACCAAAACTCATGTTTTGGTGCTTTTTGAACTTTTGCATTCCGCCCAAAAACGTCGCACCCACGTGTGCCTATAAAAGCAAATATTGGCAATAATTGACAAAAGTTCGCCGCGCCAGTCACGAAGTGATTTTTCGAAACGTACGCACCCAAAACACTCCAATATATTCAAAACTCATGTTTTGGTGCTTTTTGAACTTTTTCGTTCCGGCTAAAAACGTCGCACCCACGAGTGCCTATATTGGCAATAATTGACAAAAGTTCGCCGCGCCGGTCACGAAGTGATTTTTCGACACGTACGGACCCAATCCACTACAATATGTCCAAAACTCATGTTTTGGTGCTTTTTGAACTTTTTTGTTCCGGTAAAAAATGTCGCACCCACCTGTGCCTATAAAAGCCAATATAGGAACTAATTGACAAACATTCACTGCGCCAGTCACAAAGGGACTTTTCGAAACGTACGCACCCAAAACACTCCAATATATCCAAAACTCATGTTTTGGTGCTTTTTGAACTTTTTCGTTCCGGCTAAAAACGTCGCACCCACTAGTGCCTATATTGGCAATAATTGACAAAAGTTCGCCGCGCCAGTCACGAAGTGATTTTTCGACACGTACGGACCCAATCCACTCCAATATGTCCAAAACTCATGTTTTGGTGCTTTTTGAACTTTTTTGTTCCGGCAAAAAACGTCGCACCCACGTGTGCCTATAAAAGCCAATATTGGCAATAATTGACAAAAGTTCGCCGCGCCAGTCACGAAGAGATTTTTCGACACGTAAGCACCCAAAACACTCCAATATGTCCAAAACTCATGTTTTGGTGCTTTCTGAACTTTTTCGTTTCGGCTAAAAAGTCGCACCCACGAGTGCCTATACTGGTAATAATTGACAAAAGTTCGCCGCGCCAATCACGAAGAGATTTTTGGACACGTACGCACCCAAAACACTCCAATATGTCCAAAACTCATGTTTTGGTGCATTCTGAACTTTTTCGTTCCGGCTAAAAACGTCGCACCCACGAGTGCCTATATTGGCAATAATTGACAAAAGTTCGCCGCGCCAGTCACGAAGAGATTTTTCGACACGTACGCACCCAAAACACACCAAGATGTCCAACACTCATGTTTTGGTGCTTTTTGAACTTTTTCGTTCCGGCTAAAATCGTCGCACCCACGAGTGCCTATATTGGCAATAATTGACAAAATTTCGCCGCGCCAGTCACGAAGTAACTTTTCGACTCGTACGGACCCAATCCACTCCAATATGTCCAAAACTCATGTTTTGGTGCTTTTTGAACTTTTTCGTTCCGGCTAAAAACGTCGCACCCACGTGTGCCTATAAAAGCCAATATTGGCAATAATTGACAAAAGTTCGCCGCGCAAGTCACGTAGTGATTTTTCGACACGTAGGGATCCAATCCACTCTAATATGACCAAAACTCATGTTTTGGTGCTTTTTTTACTTTTATATTCCGGCTAAAAACATCGCACCCATGTGTGCCTATAAAAGCCAATATTGGCAACAATTGACAAAAGTTCGCCGCGCCAGTCACGAAGTGATTTTTCGACTCGTACGGACCCAATCCACTCCAATATGTCCAAAACGCATGTTTTGGTGCTTTTTGAACTTTTTCGTTACGGCTAAAAACGTCGCACCCACGTGTGCCTATATTGGCAATAATTGACAAAAGTTCGCCGCGCAAGTCACGAAGTGATTTTTCGACACGTAGGGACCCAATTCACTCCAATATGACCAAAACTCATGTTTTGGTGCTTTTTGAACTTTTACATTCCGCCCAAAAACGTCGCACCCACGTGTGCCTATAAAAGCAAATATTGGCAATAATTGACAAAAGTTCGCCGCGCCAGTCACGAAGTGATTTTTCGAAACGTACGCACCCAAAACACTCCAATATATCCAAAACTCATGTTTTGGTGCTTTTTGAACTTTTTCGTTCCGGCTAAAAACGTCGCACCCACGAGTGCCTATATTGGCAATAATTGACAAAAGTTCGCCGCGCCGGTCACGAAGTGATTTTTCGACACGTACGGACCCAATCCACTACAATATGTCCAAAACTCATGTTTTGGTGCTTTTTGAACTTTTTTGTTCCGGCAAAAAACGTCGCACCCACCTGTGCCTATAAAAGCCAATATAGGAACTAATTGACAAACATTCTCCGCGCCAGTCACGAAGAGACTTTTCGAAACGTACGCACCCAAAACACTCCAATATATCCAAATCTCATGTTTTGGTGCTTTTTGAACTTTTTCGTTCCGGCTAAAAACGTCGCACCCACGAGTGCCTATATTGGCAATAATTGACAAAAGTTCGCCGCGCCCGTCACGAAGTGATTTTTAGACACGTACGGACCCAATCCACTCCAATATGTCCAAAACTCATGTTTTGGTGCTTTTTGAACTTTTTTGTTCCGGCAAAAAACGTCGCACCCACGTGTGCCTATAAAAGCCAATATTGGCAATAATTGACAAAAGTTCGCCGCGCCAGTCACGAAGAGATTTTTCGACACGTAAGCACCCAAAACACTCCAATATGTCCAAAACTCATGTTTTGGTGATTTTTGAACTTTTTCGTTCCGACTAAAAACGTCGCACCCACGTGTGCCCATAAAAGCCAATATTGGTAATTATTGACAAAAGTTCGCCGCGCAAGTCACAAAGTGATTTTCGACACGTACGGACCCAATGCACTCCAATATGTCCAAAACTCATGTTTTGGTGCTTTTTGAACTTTTTCGTTCCGGCTAAAAACGTCGCACCCACGAGTGCCTATGTTGGCAATAATTGACAAAAGTTCGCCACGCCAGTCACGAAGAGATTTTTCGACACGTACGCACCCAAGACACTCCAATATGTCCAAAACTCATGTTTTTGTGCTTTTTGAACTTTTTCGTTCCGGCTAAAAACGTCGCACCCACGAGTGCCTATATTGGTAATAATTGACAAAATTTCGCCGCGCTAGTCACGAAGTGATTTTTCGAAACGTACGGACCCAATCCACTCCAATATGTCGAAAACTAATGTTTTGGTGCTTTTTGAACTTTTCCGTTACGGCTAAACACGTCGCACCCACCTGTGCCTATAAAAGCCAATATTGGCAATAATTGACAAAAGTTCGCCGCGCCAGTCACGAAGAGATTTTTCGACACGTAAGCACCCAAAACACTCCAATATGTCCAAAACTCATGTTTTGGTGATTTTTGAACTTTTTCGTTCCGGCTAAAAACGTCGCACCCACGAGTGCCTATATTGGCAATAATTGACAAAAGTTCGCCGCGCCAGTCACGAAGTGATTTTTCGACACGTACGGACCCAATGCACTCCAATATGTCCAAAACTCATGTTTTGGTGCTTTTTGAACTTTTTCGTTTCGGCTAAAAACGTCGCACCCACGAGTGCCTATATTGGCAATAATTGACAAAAGTTCGTCGCGCTAGTCACGAAGTGATTTTTCGACTCGTACGGACCCAATCCACTCCAATATATCCAAAACTCATGTTTTGGTGCTTTTTGAACTTTTTCGTTCCGGCTAAAAATGTCGCACCCATGTGTGCCTATAAAAGCCAATAATGGTATTAATTGAGAAAAGTTCGCCGCGCCAGTCACGAAATGATTTTTCGACACGTACGGACCCAATGCACTCCAATATGTCCAAAACTCATGTTTTGGTGCTTTTTGAACTTTTTCGTTTCGGCTAAAAACGTCGCACCCACGAGTGCCTATATTGGCAATAATTGACAAAAGTTCGCCGCGCCAGTCACGAAGTGATTTTTCGACTCGTACGGACCCAATCCACTCCAATGTATCCAAAACTCATGTTTTGGTGCATTTTGAACTTTTTCGTTCCGACTAAAAACGTCGCACCCACGTGTGCCTATAAAAGCCAATATTGGCAATAATTGACAAAAGTTCGCCGCGCCAGTCACGAAGTGATATTTCGACACGTAGGATCTAATCTACTCCAATATGTCCAAAACTCATGTTTTGGTGCTTTTTGAACTTTTTTGTTCCGGCAAAAAACGTCGCACCCACGTGTGCCTATAAAAGCCAATATTGGCAATAATTGACAAAAGTTCGCCGCGCAAGTCACGAAGAGATTTTTCGACACGTACGGACCCAATGCACTCCAATATGTCCAAAACTCATGTTTTGGTGCTTTTTGAACTTTTTCGTTTCGGCTAAAAACGTCGCACCCACGAGTGCCTATATTGGCAATAATTGACAAAAGTTCGCCGCGCCAGTCACGAAGTGATTTTTCGACTCGTACGGACCCAATCCACTCCAATATATCCAAAACTCATGTTTTGGTGCTTTTTGAACTTTTTCGTTCCGACTAAAAACGTCGCACCCACGTGTGCCTATAAAAGCCAATATTGGCAATAATTGACAAAAGTTCGCCGCGCCAGTTACGAAGTGATATTTCGACACGTAGGATCTAATCCACTCCAATATGTGCAAAACTCATGTTTTGGTTTTTTTTGAACTTTTTTGTTCCGGCAAAAAACGTCGCACCCACGTGTGCCTATAAAAGCCAATATTGGCAATAATTGACAAAAGTTCGCCGCGCCAGTCACGAAGAGATTTTTTGACATGTAAGCACCCAAAACACTCCAATATGTCCAAAACTCATGTTTCGGTGATTTTTGACCTTTTTCGTTACGGCTGAAAACGTCGCACCCACGAGTGCCTATAAAAGCCAATATTGGCAATAATTGACAAAAGTTCGCCGCGCCTGTCACGATGTGATTTTTCGACACGTACGGACCCAATCCACTCCAATATGATCAAAACTCATGTTTTGGTGCTTTTTGAACTTTTTCGTTCCGGCTAAAATCGTGGCACCCACGTGTGCCTGTAAAAGCCAATATTGGTATTAATTGAGAAAAGTTCGCCGCGCCAGTCACGAAGTGATTTTTCGACACGTACGGACCCAATGCACTCCAATATGATCAAAACTCATGTTTTGGTGCTTTTTGAACTTTTTCGTTCCGGCTAAAATCGTGGCACCCACGTGTGCCTATATTGGCAATAATTGACAAAAGTTCGCCGCGCCAGTCACGAAGTGATTTTTCGACTCGTACGGACCCAATCCACTCCAATATATCCAAAACTCATGTTTTGGTGCTTTTTGAACTTTTTCGTTCCGACTAAAAACGTCGCACCCACGTGTGCCTATAAAAGCCAATATTGGTAATAATTTAGAAAAGTTCGCCGCGCCAGTCACGAAGTTATTTTTCGACACGTACGGACCCAATGCACTCCAATATGTCCAAAACTCATGTTTTGGTGATTTTTGAACTTTTTCGTTTCGGCTAAAAACGTCGCACCCACGAGTGCCTATATTGGCAATAATTGACAAAAGTTCGCCGCGCCAGTCACGAAGTGATTTTTCGACACGTACGGACCCAATGCACTCCAATATGTCCAAAACTCATGTTTTGGTGCTTTTTGAACTTTTTCGTTTCGGCTAAAAACGTCGCACCCACGAGTGCCTATATTGGCAATAATTGACAAAAGTTCGCCGCGCCAGTCACGAAGTGATTTTTCGACTCGTACGGACCCAATCCACTCCAATATATCCAAAACTCATGTTTTGGTGCTTTTTGAACTTTTTCGTTCCGACTAAAAACGTCGCACCCACGTGTGCCTATAAAAGCCAATATTGGCAATAATTGACAAAAGTTCGCCGCGCCAGTTACGAAGTGATATTTCGACACGTAGGATCTAATCCACTCCAATATGTGCAAAACTCATGTTTTGGTGCTTTTTGAACTTTTTTGTTCCGGCAAAAAACGTCGCACCCACGTGTGCCTATAAAAGCCAATATTGGCAATAATTGACAAAAGTTCGCCGCGCCAGTCACGAAGAGATTTTTTGACATGTAAGCACCCAAAACACTCCAATATGTCCAAAACTCATGTTTCGGTGATTTTTGACCTTTTTCGTTACGGCTGAAAACGTCGCACCCACGAGTGCCTATAAAAGCCAATATTGGCAATAATTGACAAAAGTTCGCCGCGCCTGTCACGATGTGATTTTTCGACACGTACGGACCCAATCCACTCCAATATGATCAAAACTCATGTTTTGGTGCTTTTTGAACTTTTTCGTTCCGGCTAAAATCGTGGCACCCACGTGTGCCTATAAAAGCCAATATTGGTATTAATTGAGAAAAGTTCGCCGCGCCAGTCACGAAGTGATTTTTCGACACGTACGGACCCAATGCACTCCAATATGATCAAAACTCATGTTTTGGTGCTTTTTGAACTTTTTCGTTCCGGCTAAAATCGTGGCACCCACGTGTGCCTATATTGGCAATAATTGACAAAAGTTCGCCGCGCCAGTCACGAAGTGATTTTTCGACTCGTACGGACCCAATCCACTCCAATATATCCAAAACTCATGTTTTGGTGCTTTTTGAACTTTTTCGTTCCGACTAAAAACGTCGCACCCACGTGTGCCTATAAAAGCCAATATTGGTAATAATTTAGAAAAGTTCGCCGCGCCAGTCACGAAGTTATTTTTCGACACGTACGGACCCAATGCACTCCAATATGTCCAAAACTCATGTTTTGGTGATTTTTGAACTTTTTCGTTTCGGCTAAAAACGTCGCACCCACGAGTGCCTATATTGGCAATAATTGACAAAAGTTCGCCGCGCCAGTCACGAAGTGATTTTTCGACACGTACGGACCCAATGCACTCCAATATGTCCAAAACTCATGTTTTGGTGCTTTTTGAACTTTTTCGTTTCGGCTAAAAACGTCGCACCCACGAGTGCCTATATTGGCAATAATTGACAAAAGTTCGCCGCGCCAGTCACGAAGTGATTTTTCGACTCGTACGGACCCAATCCACTCCAATATATCCAAAACTCATGTTTTGGTGCTTTTTGAACTTTTTCGTTCCGACTAAAAACGTCGCACCCACGTGTGCCTATAAAAGCCAATATTGGTATTAATTGAGAAAAGTTCGCCGCGCCAGTCACGAAGTGATTTTTTGACACGTACGGACTCAATGCACTCCAATATGTCCAAAACTCATGTTTTGGTGCTTTTTGAACTTTTTCGTTTCGGCTAAAAACGTCGCACCCACGAGTGCCTATATTGGCAATAATTGACAAAAGTTCGCCGCGCCAGTCACGAAGTGATTTTTCGACACGTACGGACCCAATGCACTCCAATATGTCCAAAACTCATGTTTTGGTGCTTTTTGAACTTTTTCGTTTCGGCTAAAAACGTCGCACCCACGAGTGCCTATATTGGCAATAATTGACAAAAGTTCGCCGCGCCAGTCACGAAGTGATTTTTCGACTCGTACGGACCCAATCCACTCCAATGTATCCAAAACTCATGTTTTGGTGCATTTTGAACTTTTTCGTTCCGACTAAAAACGTCGCACCCACGTGTGCCTATAAAAGCCAATATTGGCAATAATTGACAAAAGTTCGCCGCGCCAGTCACGAAGTGATATTTCGACACGTAGGATCTAATCTACTCCAATATGTCCAAAACTCATGTTTTGGTGCTTTTTGAACTTTTTTGTTCCGGCAAAAAACGTCGCACCCACGTGTGCCTATAAAAGCCAATATTGGCAATAATTGACAAAAGTTCGCCGCGCAAGTCACGAAGAGATTTTTCGACACGTACGGACCCAATGCACTCCAATATGTCCAAAACTCATGTTTTGGTGCTTTTTGAACTTTTTCGTTTCGGCTAAAAACGTCGCACCCACGAGTGCCTATATTGGCAATAATTGACAAAAGTTCGCCGCGCCAGTCACGAAGTGATTTTTCGACTCGTACGGACCCAATCCACTCCAATATATCCAAAACTCATGTTTTGGTGCTTTTTGAACTTTTTCGTTCCGACTAAAAACGTCGCACCCACGTGTGCCTATAAAAGCCAATATTGGCAATAATTGACAAAAGTTCGCCGCGCCAGTTACGAAGTGATATTTCGACACGTAGGATCTAATCCACTCCAATATGTGCAAAACTCATGTTTTGGTTTTTTTTGAACTTTTTTGTTCCGGCAAAAAACGTCGCACCCACGTGTGCCTATAAAAGCCAATATTGGCAATAATTGACAAAAGTTCGCCGCGCCAGTCACGAAGAGATTTTTTGACATGTAAGCACCCAAAACACTCCAATATGTCCAAAACTCATGTTTCGGTGATTTTTGACCTTTTTCGTTACGGCTGAAAACGTCGCACCCACGAGTGCCTATAAAAGCCAATATTGGCAATAATTGACAAAAGTTCGCCGCGCCTGTCACGATGTGATTTTTCGACACGTACGGACCCAATCCACTCCAATATGATCAAAACTCATGTTTTGGTGCTTTTTGAACTTTTTCGTTCCGGCTAAAATCGTGGCACCCACGTGTGCCTGTAAAAGCCAATATTGGTATTAATTGAGAAAAGTTCGCCGCGCCAGTCACGAAGTGATTTTTCGACACGTACGGACCCAATGCACTCCAATATGATCAAAACTCATGTTTTGGTGCTTTTTGAACTTTTTCGTTCCGGCTAAAATCGTGGCACCCACGTGTGCCTATATTGGCAATAATTGACAAAAGTTCGCCGCGCCAGTCACGAAGTGATTTTTCGACTCGTACGGACCCAATCCACTCCAATATATCCAAAACTCATGTTTTGGTGCTTTTTGAACTTTTTCGTTCCGACTAAAAACGTCGCACCCACGTGTGCCTATAAAAGCCAATATTGGTAATAATTTAGAAAAGTTCGCCGCGCCAGTCACGAAGTTATTTTTCGACACGTACGGACCCAATG
Source organism: Oryza punctata (assembly GCA_000573905.2). Classification (NCBI taxonomy): domain Eukaryota; kingdom Viridiplantae; phylum Streptophyta; class Magnoliopsida; order Poales; family Poaceae; genus Oryza; species Oryza punctata. The sequence continues at coordinate 14,444,707 of CM002494.2, read as the reverse complement.
CACTCCAATATGTCCAAAACTCATGTTTTGGTGATTTTTGAACTTTTTCGTTTCGGCTAAAAACGTCGCACCCACGAGTGCCTATATTGGCAATAATTGACAAAAGTTCGCCGCGCCAGTCACGAAGTGATTTTTCGACACGTACGGACCCAATGCACTCCAATATGTCCAAAACTCATGTTTTGGTGCTTTTTGAACTTTTTCGTTTCGGCTAAAAACGTCGCACCCACGAGTGCCTATATTGGCAATAATTGACAAAAGTTCGCCGCGCCAGTCACGAAGTGATTTTTCGACTCGTACGGACCCAATCCACTCCAATATATCCAAAACTCATGTTTTGGTGCTTTTTGAACTTTTTCGTTCCGACTAAAAACGTCGCACCCACGTGTGCCTATAAAAGCCAATATTGGCAATAATTGACAAAAGTTCGCCGCGCCAGTTACGAAGTGATATTTCGACACGTAGGATCTAATCCACTCCAATATGTGCAAAACTCATGTTTTGGTGCTTTTTGAACTTTCTTGTTCCGGCAAAAAACGTCGCACCCACGTGTGCCTATAAAAGCCAATATTGGCAATAATTGACAAAAGTTCGCCGCGCCAGTCACGAAGAGATTTTTTGACATGTAAGCACCCAAAACACTCCAATATGTCCAAAACTCATGTTTCGGTGATTTTTGACCTTTTTCGTTACGGCTGAAAACGTCGCACCCACGAGTGCCTATAAAAGCCAATATTGGCAATAATTGACAAAAGTTCGCCGCGCCTGTCACGATGTGATTTTTCGACACGTACGGACCCAATCCACTCCAATATGATCAAAACTCATGTTTTGGTGCTTTTTGAACTTTTTCGTTCCGGCTAAAATCGTGGCACCCACGTGTGCCTATAAAAGCCAATATTGGTATTAATTGAGAAAAGTTCGCCGCGCCAGTCACGAAGTGATTTTTCGACACGTACGGACCCAATGCACTCCAATATGATCAAAACTCATGTTTTGGTGCTTTTTGAACTTTTTCGTTCCGGCTAAAATCGTGGCACCCACGTGTGCCTATATTGGCAATAATTGACAAAAGTTCGCCGCGCCAGTCACGAAGTGATTTTTCGACTCGTACGGACCCAATCCACTCCAATATATCCAAAACTCATGTTTTGGTGCTTTTTGAACTTTTTCGTTCCGACTAAAAACGTCGCACCCACGTGTGCCTATAAAAGCCAATATTGGTAATAATTTAGAAAAGTTCGCCGCGCCAGTCACGAAGTTATTTTTCGACACGTACGGACCCAATGCACTCCAATATGTCCAAAACTCATGTTTTGGTGATTTTTGAACTTTTTCGTTTCGGCTAAAAACGTCGCACCCACGAGTGCCTATATTGGCAATAATTGACAAAAGTTCGCCGCGCCAGTCACGAAGTGATTTTTCGACACGTACGGACCCAATGCACTCCAATATGTCCAAAACTCATGTTTTGGTGCTTTTTGAACTTTTTCGTTTCGGCTAAAAACGTCGCACCCACGAGTGCCTATATTGGCAATAATTGACAAAAGTTCGCCGCGCCAGTCACGAAGTGATTTTTCGACTCGTACGGACCCAATCCACTCCAATATATCCAAAACTCATGTTTTGGTGCTTTTTGAACTTTTTCGTTCCGACTAAAAACGTCGCACCCACGTGTGCCTATAAAAGCCAATATTGGTATTAATTGAGAAAAGTTCGCCGCGCCAGTCACGAAGTGATTTTTTGACACGTACGGACTCAATGCACTCCAATATGTCCAAAACTCATGTTTTGGTGCTTTTTGAACTTTTTCGTTTCGGCTAAAAACGTCGCACCCACGAGTGCCTATATTGGCAATAATTGACAAAAGTTCGCCGCGCCAGTCACGAAGTGATTTTTCGACACGTACGGACCCAATGCACTCCAATATGTCCAAAACTCATGTTTTGGTGCTTTTTGAACTTTTTCGTTTCGGCTAAAAACGTCGCACCCACGAGTGCCTATATTGGCAATAATTGACAAAAGTTCGCCGCGCCAGTCACGAAGTGATTTTTCGACTCGTACGGACCCAATCCACTCCAATATGATCAAAACTCATGTTTTGGTGCTTTTTGAACTTTTTTGTTCCGGCAAAAAACGTCGCACCCACGTGTGCCTATAAAAGCCAATATTGGCAATAATTGACAAAAGTTCACCGCGCCAGTCACGAAGAGATTTCTCGAAACTTACGCACCCAAAACACTCCAAAATATCCAAAACTCATGTTTTGGTGCTTTTTGAACTTTTTCGTTCCGGCTAAAAACGTCGCACCCACGAGTGCCTATATTGGCAATAATTGACAAAAGTTCGCCGCGCCAGTCACGAAGTGATTTTTCGACTCGTACGGACCCAATCCACTCCAATATATCCAAAACTCATGTTTTGGTGCTTTGTGAACTTTTTCGTTCCGACTAAAAACGTCGCACCGACGTGTGCCTATAAAAGCCAATATTGGCAATAATTGACAAAATTTCGCCGCGCTAGTCACGAAGTGATTTTTCGAAACGTACGGACCCAATCCACTCCAATATGTCGAAAACTAATGTTTTGGTGCTTTTTGAACTTTTTCGTTACGGCTAAACACGTCGCACCCACGTGTGCCTATAAAAGCCAATATTGGCAATAATTGACAAAAGTTCGTCGCGCCAGTCACGAAGAGATTTTTCGACACGTAAGCACCCAAAACACTCCAATATGTCCAAAACTCATGTTTTGGTGATTTTTGAACTTTTTCGTTCCGGCTAAAAACGTCGCACCCACGAGTGCCTATATTGGCAATAATTGACAAAAGTTCGCCGCGCCCGTCACGAAGTGATTTTTCGACACGTACGGACCCAATCCACTCCAATATGTCCAAAACTCATGTTTTGGTGCTTTTTGAACTTTTTTGTTCCGGCAAAAAACGTCGCACCCACGTGTGCCTATAAAAGCCAATATTGGCAATAATTGACAAAAGTTCGCCGCGCCAGTCACGAAGAGATTTTTCGACACGTAAGCACCCAAAACACTCCAATATGTCCAAAACTCATGTTTTGGTGATTTTTGAACTTTTTTGTTCCGACTAAAAACGTCGCACCCACGTGTGCCCATAAAAGCCAATATTGGTAATTATTGACAAAAGTTCGCCGCGCAAGTCACAAAGTGATTTTCGACACGTACGGACCCAATGCACTCCAATATGTCCAAAACTCATGTTTTGGTGCTTTTTGAACTTTTTCGTTCCGGCTAAAAACGTCGCACCCACGAGTGCCTATGTTGGCAATAATTGACAAAAGTTCGCCACGCCAGTCACGAAGAGATTTTTCGACACGTACGCACCCAAGACACTCCAATATGTCCAAAACTCATGTTTTTGTGCTTTTTGAACTTTTTCGTTCCGGCTAAAAACGTCGCACCCACGAGTGCCTATATTGGCAATAATTGACAAAATTTCGCCGCGCTAGTCACGAAGTGATTTTTCGAAACGTACGGACCCAATCCACTCCAATATGTCGAAAACTAATGTTTTGGTGCTTTTTGAACTTTTTCGTTACGGCTAAACACGTCGCACCCACGTGTGCCTATAAAAGCCAATATTGGCAATAATTGACAAAAGTTCGTCGCGCCAGTCACGAAGAGATTTTTCGACACGTAAGCACCCAAAACACTCCAATATGTCCAAAACTCATGTTTTGGTGATTTTTGAACTTTTTCGTTCCGGCTAAAAACGTCGCACCCACGAGTGCCTATATTGGCAATAATTGACAAAAGTTCGCCGCGCCCGTCACGAAGTGATTTTTCGACACGTACGGACCCAATCCACTCCAATATGTCCAAAACTCATGTTTTGGTGCTTTTTGAACTTTTTTGTTCCGGCAAAAAACGTCGCACCCACGTGTGCCTATAAAAGCCAATATTGGCAATAATTGACAAAAGTTCGCCGCGCCAGTCACAAAGAGATTTTTCGACACGTAAGCACCCAAAACACTCCAATATGTCCAAAACTCATGTTTTGGTGATTTTTGAACTTTTTTGTTCCGACTAAAAACGTCGCACCCACGTGTGCCCATAAAAGCCAATATTGGTAATTATTGACAAAAGTTCGCCGCGCAAGTCACAAAGTGATTTTCGACACGTACGGACCCAATGCACTCCAATATGTCCAAAACTCATGTTTTGGTGCTTTTTGAACTTTTTCGTTCCGGCTAAAAACGTCGCACCCACGAGTGCCTATGTTGGCAATAATTGACAAAAGTTCGCCACGCCAGTCACGAAGAGATTTTTCGACACGTACGCACCCAAGACACTCCAATATGTCCAAAACTCATGTTTTTGTGCTTTTTGAACTTTTTCGTTCCGGCTAAAAACGTCGCACCCACGAGTGCCTATATTGGCAATAATTGACAAAATTTCGCCGCGCTAGTCACGAAGTGATTTTTCGAAACGTACGGACCCAATCCACTCCAATATGTCGAAAACTAATGTTTTGGTGCTTTTTGAACTTTTTCGTTACGGCTAAACACGTCGCACCCACGTGTGCCTATAAAAGCCAATATTGGCAATAATTGACAAAAGTTCGTCGCGCCAGTCACGAAGAGATTTTTCGACACGTAAGCACCCAAAACACTCCAATATGTCCAAAACTCATGTTTTGGTGATTTTTGAACTTTTTCGTTCCGGCTAAAAACGTCGCACCCACGAGTGCCTATATTGGCAATAATTGACAAAAGTTCGCCGCGCCAGTCACGAAGTGATTTTTTTTCGACTCGTACGGACCCAATCCACTCCAATATGTTTAAAACTCATGTTTTGGTGCTTTTTGAACTTTTTCGTTCCGGCTAAAAACGTCGCACCCACGTGTGCCTATAAAAGCCATATTGGCAATAACTGACAAAAGTTCGCCGCGCAAGTCACGAAGTGATTTTTCGACACGTATGGACCCAATCCACTCCAATATGATCAAAACTCATGTTTTGGTGCTTTTTGAACTTTTTCGTTCCGGCTAAAAACGTCGCACCCACGTGTGCCTATAAAAGCCATATTGGCAATAACTGACAAAAGTTCGCCGCGCCAGTCACGAAGTGATTTTTCGACACGTACGGACCCAATGCACTCCAATATGTCCAAAACTCATGTTTTGGTGCTTTTTGAACTTTTTCGTTTCGGCTAAAAAAGTCGCACCCACGAGTGCCTATATTGGCAATAATTGACAAAAGTTCGTCGCGCCAGTCACGAAGTGATTTTTCGACTCGTACGGACCCAATCCACTCCAATATATCCAAAACTCATGTTTTGGTGCTTTTTGAACTTTTTCGTTCCGGCTAAAAACGTCGCACCCATGTGTGCCTATAAAAGCCAATATTGGTCTTAATTGAGAAAAGTTCGCCGCGCCAGTCACGAAGTGATTTTTTGACACGTACGGACCCAATGCACTCCAATATGTCCAAAACTCATGTTTTGGTGCTTTTTGAACTTTTTCGTTTCGGCTAAAAACGTCGCACCCACGAGTGCCTATATTGGCAATAATTGACAAAAGTTCGCCGCGCCAGTCACGAAGTGATTTTTCGACACGTACGGACCCAATGCACTCCAATATGTCCAAAACTCATGTTTTGGTGCTTTTTGAACTTTTTCGTTTCGGCTAAAAACATCGCACCCACGAGTGCCTATATTGGCAATAATTGACAAAAGTTCGCCGCGCCAGTCACGAAGTGATTTTTCGACTCGTACGGACCCAATCCACTCCAATATATCCAAAACTCATGTTTTGGTGCTTTTTGAACTTTTTCGTTCCGACTAAAAACGTCGCACCCACGTGTGCCTATAAAAGCCAATATTGGTATTAATTGAGAAAAGTTCGCCGCGCCAGTCACGAAGTGATTTTTTGACACGTACGGACCCAATGCACTCCAATATGTCCAAAACTCATGTTTTGGTGCTTTTTGAACTTTTTCGTTTCGGCTAAAAACGTCGCACCCACGAGTGCCTATATTGGCAATAATTGACAAAAGTTCGCCGCGCCAGTCACGAAGTGATTTTTCGACTCGTACGGACCCAATCCACTCCAATATATCCAAAACTCATGTTTTGGTGCTTTGTGAACTTTTTCGTTCCGACTAAAAACGTCGCACCGACGTGTGCCTATAAAAGCCAATATTGGCAATAATTGACAAAAGTTCGCCGCGCCAGTCACGAAGTGATATTTCGACACGTAGGATCTAATCCACTCCAATATGTGCAAAACTCATGTTTTGGTGCTTTTTGAACTTTTTTGTTCCGGCAAAAAACGTCGCACCCACGTGTGCCTATAAAAGCCAATATTGGCACTGATTGACAAAAGTTCGCCGCGCCAGTCACGAAGTGATATTTCGACACGTAGGATCTAATCCACTCCAATATGTCCAAAACTCATGTTTTGGTGCTTTTTGAACTTTTTTGTTCCGGCAAAAAACGTCGCACCCACGTGTGCCTATAAAAGCCAATATTGGCAATAATTGACAAAAGTTCGCCGCGCAAGTCACGAAGTAATTTTTCGACACGTACGGACCCAATGCACTCCAATATGTCCAAAACTCATGTTTTGGTGCTTTTTGAACTTTTTCGTTTCGGCTAAAAACGTCGCACCCACGAGTGCCTATATTGGTAATAATTGACAAAAGTTCGCCGCGCCAGTCACGAAGTGACTTTTCGACTCGTACGGACCCAATCTACACCAATATATCCAAAACTCATGTTTTGGTGCTTTTTGAACTTTTTCGTTCCGACTAAAAACGTCGCACCCACGTGTGCCTATAAAAGCCAATATTGGCAATAATTGACAAAAGTTCGCCGCGCCAGTCACGAAGTGATATTTCGACACGTAGGATCTAATCCACTCCAATATGTGCAAAACTCATGTTTTGGTGCTTTTTGAACTTTTTTGTTCCGGCAAAAAACGTCGCACCCACGTGTGCCTATAAAAGCCAATATTGGCACTGATTGACAAAAGTTCGCCGCGCCAGTCACGAAGTGATATTTCGACACGTAGGATCTAATCCACTCCAATATGTCCAAAACTCATGTTTTGGTGCTTTTTGAACTTTTTTGTTCCGGCAAAAAACGTCGCACCCACGTGTGCCTATAAAAGCCAATATTGGCAATAATTGACAAAAGTTCACCGCGCCAGTCACGAAGAGATTTCTCGAAACGTACGCACCCAAAACACTCCAAAATATCCAAAACTCATGTTTTGGTGCTTTTTGAACTTTTTCGTTCCGGCTAAAAACGTCGCACCCACGAGTTCCTATATTGGCAATAATTGACAAAAGTTCGCCGCGCCAGTCACGAAGTGATTTTTCGATATGTACGGACCCAATCCACTCCAATATGATCAAAACTCATGTTTTGGTGCTTTTTGAACTTTTTTGTTCCGGCAAAAAACGTCGCACCCACGTGTGCCTATAAAAGCCAATGTTGGCAATAATTGACAAAAGTTCACCGCGCCAGTCACGAAGTGATATATTTCGACACGTAGGATCTAATCCACGCCAATATGTCCAAAACTCATGTTTTGGTGCTTTTTGAACTTTTTTGTTCCGGCAAAAAACGTCGCACCCACGTGTGCCCATATTGGCAATAATTGACAAAAGTTCGCCGCGCTAGTCACGAAGAGATTTTTCGACACGTACGCACCCAAAACACTCCAATATGTCCAAAACTCATGTTTTGGTGATTTTTGAACTTTTTCGTTCCGGCTAAAAACGTCGCACCCACGAGTGCCTATATTGGCAATAATTGACAAAAGTTCGCCGCGCCAGTAACGAAGTGATTTTTCGATATGTACGGACCCAATCCACTCCAATATGATCAAAACTCATGTTTTGGTGCTTTTTGAACTTTTTTGTTCCGGCAAAAAACGTCGCACCCACGTGTGCCTATAAAAGCCAATATTGGCAATAATTGACAAAAGTTCACCGCGCCAGTCACGAAGAGATTTCTCGAAACGTACGCACCCAAAACACTCCAAAATATCCAAAACTCATGTTTTGGTGCTTTTTGAACTTTTTCGTTCCGGCTAAAAACGTCGCACCCACGAGTGCCTATATTGGCAATAATTGACAAAAGTTCGCCGCGCCAGTCACGAAGTGATTTTTCGATATGTACGGACCCAATCCACTCCAATATGATCAAAACTCATGTTTTGGTGCTTTTTGAACTTTTTCGTTCCGGCTAAACACGTCACACCCACGTGTGCCTATAAAAGCCAATATTGGCAATAATTGACAAAAGTTCACCGCGCCAGTCACGAAGTGATATTTCGACACGTAGGATCTAATCCACTCCAATATGTCCAAAACTCATGTTTTGGTGCTTTTTGAACTTTTTTGTTCCGGCAAAAAACGTCGCACCCACGTGTGCCTATAAAAGCCAATATAGGAACTAATTGACAAACATTCACCGCGCCAGTCACGAAGAGACTTTTCGAAACGTACGCACCCAAAACACTCCAATATATCCAAAACTCATGTTTTGGTGCTTTTTGAACTTTTTCGTTCCGGCTAAAAACGTCGCACCCACGAGTGCCTATATTGGCAATAATTGACAAAAGTTCGCCGCGCCAGTCACGAAGAGATTTTCCGACACGTACGCACCCAAAACACTCCAATATGTCCAAAACTCATGTTTTGGTGCTTTTTGAACTTTTTCGTTCCGGCTAAAAACGTCGCACCCACGAGTTCCTATATTGGCAATAATTGACAAAAGTTCGCCGCGCCAGTCACGAAGTGATTTTTCGATATGTACGGACCCAATCCACTCCAATATGATCAAAACTCATGTTTTGGTGCTTTTTGAACTTTTTTGTTCCGGCAAAAAACGTCGCACCCACGTGTGCCTATAAAAGCCAATGTTGGCAATAATTGACAAAAGTTCACCGCGCCAGTCACGAAGTGATATATTTCGACACGTAGGATCTAATCCACTCCAATATGTCCAAAACTCATGTTTTGGTGCTTTTTGAACTTTTTTGTTCCGGCAAAAAACGTCGCACCCACGTGTGCCCATATTGGCAATAATTGACAAAAGTTCGCCGCGCTAGTCACGAAGAGATTTTTCGACACGTACGCACCCAAAACACTCCAATATGTCCAAAACTCATGTTTTGGTGATTTTTGAACTTTTTCGTTCCGGCTAAAAACGTCGCACCCACGAGTGCCTATATTGGCAATAATTGACAAAAGTTCGCCGCGCCAGTCACGAAGTGATTTTTCGATATGTACGGACCCAATCCACTCCAATATGATCAAAACTCATGTTTTGGTGCTTTTTGAACTTTTTTGTTCCGGCAAAAAACGTCGCACCCACGTGTGCCTATAAAAGCCAATATTGGCAATAATTGACAAAAGTTCACCGCGCCAGTCACGAAGAGATTTCTCGAAACGTACGCACCCAAAACACTCCAAAATATCCAAAACTCATGTTTTGGTGCTTTTTGAACTTTTTCGTTCCGGCTAAAAACGTCGCACCCACGAGTGCCTATATTGGCAATAATTGACAAAAGTTCGCCGCGCCAGTCACGAAGTGATTTTTCGATATGTACGGACCCAATCCACTCCAATATGATCAAAACTCATGTTTTGGTGCTTTTTGAACTTTTTCGTTCCGGCTAAACACGTCACACCCACGTGTGCCTATAAAAGCCAATATTGGCAATAATTGACAAAAGTTCACCGCGCCAGTCACGAAGTGATATTTCGACACGTAGGATCTAATCCACTCCAATATGTCCAAAACTCATGTTTTGGTGCTTTTTGAACTTTTTTGTTCCGGCAAAAAACGTCGCACCCACGTGTGCCTATAAAAGCCAATATAGGAACTAATTGACAAACATTCACCGCGCCAGTCACGAAGAGACTTTTCGAAACGTACGCACCCAAAACACTCCAATATATCCAAAACTCATGTTTTGGTGCTTTTTGAACTTTTTCGTTCCGGCTAAAAACGTCGCACCCACGAGTGCCTATATTGGCAATAATTGACAAAAGTTCGCCGCGCCAGTCACGAAGAGATTTTCCGACACGTACGCACCCAAAACACTCCAATATGTCCAAAACTCATGTTTTGGTGCTTTTTGAACTTTTTTGTTCCGGCAAAAAACGTCGCACCCACGTGTGCCTATAAAAGCCAATATTGGCAATAATTGACAAAAGTTCGCCGCGCCAGTCACGAAGAGATTTTTCGACACGTAAGCAACCAAAACACTCCAATATGTCCAAAACTCATGTTTTGGTGATTTTTGAACTTTTTCGTTCCGACTAAAAACGTCGCACCCACGTGTGCCCATAAAAGCCAATATTGGTAATTATTGACAAAAGTTCGCCGCGCAAGTCACAAAGTGATTTTCGACACGTACGGACCCAATGCACTCCAATATGTCCAAAACTCATGTTTTGGTGCTTTTTGAACTTTTTCGTTCCGGCTAAAAACGTCGCACCCACGAGTGCCTATGTTGGCAATAATTGACAAAAGTTCGCCACGCCAGTCACGAAGAGATTTTTCGACACGTACGCACCCAAGACACTCCAATATGTCCAAAACTCATGTTTTTGTGCTTTTTGAACTTTTTCGTTCCGGCTAAAAACGTCGCACCCACGAGTGCCTATATTGGCAATAATTGACAAAATTTCGCCGCGCTAGTCACGATGTGATTTTTCGAAACGTACAGACCCAATCCACTCCAATATGTCGAAAACTAATGTTTGGGTGCTTTTTGAACTTTTTCGTTACGGCTAAACACGTCGCACCCACGTGTGCCTATAAAAGCCAATATTGGCAATAATTGACAAAAGTTCGCCGCGCCAGTCACGAAGAGATTTGTCGACACGTAAGCACCCAAAACACTCCAATATGTCCAAAACTCATGTTTTGGTGATTTTTGAACTTTTTTGTTCCGGCTAAAAACGTCGCACCCACGTGTGCCTATAAAAGCCAATATTGGCAATAATTGACAAAAGTTCACCGCGCCAGTCACGAAGTGATATTTCGACACGTAGGATCTAATCCGCTCCAATATGTCCAAAACTCATGTTTTGGTGCTTTTTGAACTTTTTTGTTCCGGCAAAAAACGTCGCACCCACGTGTGCCTATAAAAGCCAATATTGGCAATAATTGACAAAAGTTCGCCGCGCCAGTCACGAAGTGATTTTTCGACACGTACGGACCCAATGCACTCCAATATGTCCAAAACTCATGTTTTGGTGCTTTTTGAACTTTTTCGTTTCGGCTAAAAACGTCGCACCGACGAGTGCCTATATTGGCAATAATTGACAAAAGTTCGCCGCGCCAGTCACGAAGTGATTTTTCGACTCGTACAGACCCAATCCACTCCAATATATCCAAAAGTCATGTTTTGGTGCTTTTTAAACTTTTTCGTTCCGACTAAAAACGTCGCACCCACGTGTGCCTATAAAAGCCAATATTGGTATTAATTGAGAAAAGTTCGCCGCGCCAGTCACGAAGTGATTTTTTGACACGTACGGACCCAATGCACTCCAATATGTCCAAAACTCATGTTTTGGTGCTTTTTGAACTTTTTCGTTTCGGCTAAAAACGTCGCACCCACGAGTGCCTATATTGGCAATAATTGACAAAAGTTCGCCGCGCCAGTCACGAAGTGATTTTTCGACTCGTACGGACCCAATCCACTCCAATATATCCAAAACTCATGTTTTGGTGCTTTGTGAACTTTTTCGTTCCGACTAAAAACGTCGCACCGACGTGTGCCTATAAAAGCCAATATTGGCAATAATTGACAAAAGTTCGCCGCGCCAGTCACGAAGTGATATTTCGACACGTAGGATCTAATCCACTCCAATATGTGCAAAACTCATGTTTTGGTGCTTTTTGAACTTTTTTGTTCCGGCAAAAAACGTCGCACCCACGTGTGCCTATAAAAGCCAATATTGGCACTGATTGACAAAAGTTCGCCGCGCCAGTCACGAAGTGATATTTCGACACGTAGGATCTAATCCACTCCAATATGTCCAAAACTCATGTTTTGGTGCTTTTTGAACTTTTTTGTTCCGGCAAAAAACGTCGCACCCACGTGTGCCTATAAAAGCCAATATTGGCAATAATTGACAAAAGTTCGCCGCGCAAGTCACGAAGTGATTTTTCGACACGTACGGACCCAATGCACTCCAATATGTCCAAAACTCATGTTTTGGTGCTTTTTGAACTTTTTCGTTTCGGCTAAAAACGTCGCACCCACGAGTGCCTATATTGGTAATAATTGACAAAAGTTCGCCGCGCCAGTCACGAAGTGACTTTTCGACTCGTACGGACCCAATCTACACCAATATATCCAAAACTCATGTTTTGGTGCTTTTTGAACTTTTTCGTTCCGACTAAAAACGTCGCACCCACGTGTGCCTATAAAAGCCAATATTGGCAATAATTGACAAAAGTTCGCCGCGCCAGTCACGAAGTGATATTTCGACACGTAGGATCTAATCCACTCCAATATGTGCAAAACTCATGTTTTGGTGCTTTTTGAACTTTTTTGTTCCGGCAAAAAACGTCGCACCCACGTGTGCCTATAAAAGCCAATATTGGCACTGATTGACAAAAGTTCGCCGCGCCAGTCACGAAGTGATATTTCGACACGTAGGATCTAATCCACTCCAATATGTCCAAAACTCATGTTTTGGTGCTTTTTGAACTTTTTTGTTCCGGCAAAAAACGTCGCACCCACGTGTGCCTATAAAAGCCAATATTGGCAATAATTGACAAAAGTTCACCGCGCCAGTCACGAAGAGATTTCTCGAAACGTACGCACCCAAAACACTCCAAAATATCCAAAACTCATGTTTTGGTGCTTTTTGAACTTTTTCGTTCCGGCTAAAAACGTCGCACCCACGAGTTCCTATATTGGCAATAATTGACAAAAGTTCGCCGCGCCAGTCACGAAGTGATTTTTCGATATGTACGGACCCAATCCACTCCAATATGATCAAAACTCATGTTTTGGTGCTTTTTGAACTTTTTTGTTCCGGCAAAAAACGTCGCACCCACGTGTGCCTATAAAAGCCAATATTGGCAATAATTGACAAAAGTTCACCGCGCCAGTCACGAAGTGATATATTTCGACACGTAGGATCTAATCCACTCCAATATGTCCAAAACTCATGTTTTGGTGCTTTTTGAACTTTTTTGTTCCGGCAAAAAACGTCGCACCCACGTGTGCCTATAAAAGCCAATATAGGAACTAATTGACAAACATTCACCGCGCCAGTCATGAAGAGACTTTTCGAAACGTACGCACCCAAAACACTCCAATATATCCAAAACTCATGTTTTGGTGCTTTTTGAACTTTTTCGTTCCGGCTAAAAACGTCGCACCCACGAGTGCCTATATTGGCAATAATTGACAAAAGTTCGCCGCGCCCGTCACGAAGTGATTTTTCGACACGTACGGACCCAATCCACTCCAATATGTCCAAAACTCATGTTTTGGTGTTTTTTGAGCTTTTTTGTTCCGGCAAAAAACGTCGCACCCACGTGTGCCTATAAAAGCCAATATTGGCAATAATTGACAAAAGTTCACCGCGCCAGTCACGAAGAGATTTTTCGACACGTAAGCACCCAAAACACTCCAATATGTCCAAAACTCATGTTTTGGTGATTTTTGAACTTTTTCGTTCCGACTAAAAACGTCGCACCCACGTGTGCCCATAAAAGCCAATATTGGTAATTATTGACAAAAGTTCGCCGCGCAAGTCACAAAGTGATTTTCGACACGTACGGACCCAATGCACTCCAATATGTCCAAAACTCATGTTTTGGTGCTTTTTGAACTTTTTCGTTCCGGCTAAAAACGTCGCACCCACGAGTGCCTATGTTGGCAATAATTGACAAAAGTTCGCCACGCCAGTCACGAAGAGATTTTTCGACACGTACGCACCCAAGACACTCCAATATGTCCAAAACTCATGTTTTTGTGCTTTTTGAACTTTTTCGTTCCGGCTAAAAACGTCGCACCCACGAGTGCCTATATTGGCAATAATTGACAAAATTTCGCCGCGCTAGTCACGAAGTGATTTTTCGAAACGTACGGACCCAATCCACTCCAATATGTCGAAAACTAATGTTTTGGTGCTTTTTGAACTTTTTCGTTACGGCTAAACACGTCGCACCCACGTGTGCCTATAAAAGCCAATATTGGCAATAATTGACAAAAGTTCGCCGCGCCAGTCACGAAGAGATTTTTCGACACGTAATGATAAACCCTGAGCTCCACTCTATGCGCTCAAGGATATGATTTGGCCCGATCTTTCGGTGAGTTGAGATAATTACGATTTGGGAGACACGTTGATGATCCGACTACAACCGTACGAGACGTTCTGTTGCGCCTTAGCGATCGATACACCTCTCCGTGGGTTGTTGATCTTATCGATGCAGATCAACCTTATTCCTGCAAGCAAATCGAAGAAACTAGCAAGAACAAGATAAAAGCAATCTGAATTGCAAATAGGAATTGAATACAAATGATAAGTTGGGGTTCCAAAGAACAAGCAGACGGACGGTCTAGCCGACACGCGCGCTGCAAGCAAGTAGCAATGGCTAAACTTTAATCTAACAAAAACCCCCAAGAAACCCTAAAGGGGTACCTAGCTATTTATGGAGGTGGGAGGACGACCTAGGGAGCCCTAGGGTCGTGCTCCACCTGTTTGGGGCGCACCCCACATGGGCCCCTCATGGGCCGGGGTCCCAGATGAAGTTACAAGCCCATAGGCCCATTATAGGTGACGTAGCACCTTGTTTCTGTAATTGCATAGGCCCATTATAGGTGACGTAGCACCTTGTTTCTGTAATTGCGGCCAACTGAGATGGAATTTGGTAATGAGGCTAGATCCATTGGAAAGAGGACTCCGAGGCCTTTCCATCAAGTACTCACGGGCCGAAAACGGAGCTCGTATGCAGATTTGGCGGCCGTTTGAATTCAACGTTGCTGCAGGTGGCCGAATTGGATTCCAGCACCTGGAGGACTTGATCTTGATGTCTTCTTGTTGATCCATGATGTGAACAACGGTTGTATCCATATGAGCCATGGTCACATCATCCTCCCCTTCTTCACGGAAAACCGTCCTCGGTTTTTCCATACGGTGCTCTTCACGTAGTCCATTTAAAACAACCTGTTTCACCAAATCAAAACAAGACAGACTCGAGATAACATGATTAGTCGTTACAATACTCTCTAGCCTGCTGTTGCCTTGCATAACTACAGGAGGTTCCAAATCTGAACATATATAAACTCTATGCACCAAATATATTCCTCCATCAGTATATCCTCCAAAGATATGAAAAATAGCATTAATTGGACATCTCAAATCAGACTTAACAAATAATTTCTCCTTCAAATTGTCGAGCTCACAAAATTTATCAAACTGAATATAGCCCAAAATATTTAAAGAAGATATCAATTCACGTTCCCCTACTTCATTAGCAATGTGAACAACATGCTTAAAATCAGCACATAAAGAACTAACACTAGAAATAGCATGTTCACTCACTAGTTGTGGCATGGATATAAGTGAAGCATTATCACACAACTCTTCTTTATCACAAGGAACAACAAACAAATCAACTTGTGACAAAGGAATCTCAGCAATAGGTTCCACTATTGGTTGCTCTACTATAGCATGAAAGGTGGACATGGGTAGCTCACCTTCAGAATACTCACATTCATTTATGTCAGCACCATTTAATTTACCTTCCAAACTTTTTTCAGACGTCGCAGGTGCTTCATGCTTCTCTTCTTTCTTCTCAAGTACACCAATCTCCTCGTTTTGTTCAATGTGCTGAACTCCCTGTAAAACATTAGTAACAGGAGAGACAAAAGATTGCTCCTCCAATGTTTGCACACCATCATTGCACAAAGATATAGGATATTCAGAAACAGGAAATAAATCACATTGTGCATGCTTTATCGTATTTGATATAATTTGACTCTCAATGCTACGAGCAAGCATGAATAGGTGTCCAATATGATTATATGTCACGTTAGCAAGCATAACCCGAATTTCGGAATTAAGACCCTTGAAAAATCTACGCATTGTGTTCTCATTACATTCTTTTATACCACTGTAGATGATACAAACTTTAAATTCATGGATGTACTCCCTAACAGTTCTATCACCTTGTTTTAGATTTTCTAGTTTCTCAAGAAGAATACATTTGTAATAAGAACTCACAAAATGCTTTCTCATCATGGTTTTGCACTCATCCCAAGTTTCAGGTCTATTGCTAACATAACTCCACCAAAATAATGCAGAAGAGGTAAACTTATTACTAGCAGCCTTAATCATTTGAGCATCAGAAAAATCATATTCATCAAATTCATTGTCTACTGCTAGCTCCCAATCAATATAAGCAATAGAATCATACTTACCTTCATAGAATGGTAACTTAGATTCAACTCGTGCAAGATTATAGTCATGTACCTCATATGCATCACGTGGACAATTTGTCATATCTCGTCGTATCCCTTTGCGTAACCCTGTCATGGTTAGTAGGAAACAAGAAACATACACAAGAATATGCACGCTCCTATCAACTACTAGGTATTGGACGCTCAAATATCACACACACTCAAGCTTTTAACCGAGCTCTTAAAAGTTCTTACCAATGCAAGCGGAATGGTGATATACACCGACTCAACCAAGCACCCCAATGGAGGTTGGATGTATCGATGCCTTGGCAAACACTTGCTGTACGGCTGTAATCAAATCTGTGGAGCTTTGGGTAGGCTTAAATATGTAGCAAAGGAATAGCAAATGCTCAAATCAGAGAATGCAAAGTTGAATAATCGTTCAAAGTCAAGTACCTTGCTGGTCCTAGGCTAGAACGTACTAGAGACGTGAGCCTAGACACAAACGATACCACAAGATAGCACAACTCAAGCACAACTCTGATACGTGAAAGCAATCTCAAAGATAACAACTGATTTTCTCTTTCTTTTTTTCTTTCTTTCTTTCTCTTTTTCCTTCTTTCTTTTTTTTTGGTGCGGCTTTTATTTTCTTTTTTTTTATGCACCTTTCTGCCTTTTTCTCTCTCTTTTTTTTGACTTTTTTTTTCAGCATAAACGACTCAAGGACCTGGATGCAAGATTACAGGGACTCAAATGTAAATATAAAAATTACAGGGACTCGAATGCAAAAGTGCAAACCCTAAAATTAAAATTATACAAAAATGGAATGCTCTCGTCCCATAGGTTCCGTTTTTGCAAACAGATCTCGAATCCGACACCAAAATATTTTTTTACAAGGTGTAGCAACTCACGGTATGGGAGAGGAAACAACCGTAAGTGGGGAGGTGGAGAGGAAGCCGTGCATGGGGAGGTGGGGTGGAAGCCGTGCGGTGGGAAGGTGGAGGGGAAACAGGAAGGTTCCGATCCAATCTACTATTTCTTTCCAAAACAAACCAAACCAATCTAATCTAATCTACAAAATTTCCTCCCTTCTTTTTCTTTCCACACGGCTAAATAGAAACACCGGACAAGCACTAGCAGGTCTAGGCAAACCCTAGATGCAACTCCACAACTCCAAAACCAACCGACAGAAAATACCCGAAACAAGAAAAATGGAACCCTAGTGGCGGCACGATTCCGTTTTCGAAGATCCCGACGACAACGAAGACACAGTGATGAAGGTGACAGTGGTACTAACCGTGACAAGAACTCGAAACTCTAAACGGACTAGATGCTAAGACCAGCAACACGACTCGACGATGCAATGCAAAATTCAACAAAGCAAAAACTGAAAAGAACAATGCAATGGCACAAATATGGCTGGGTAAAGGATGCAAATTTTTTTTTGTATGGCTATTTTTTGGTTATAGGTAGATTAAAAACTCACCGAGCAACGAAAGCTCTGATACCACTTGATAAACCCTGAGCTCCACTCTATGCGCTCAAGGATATGATTTGGCCCGATCTTTCGGTGAGTTGAGATAATTACAATTTGGGAGACACGTTGATGATCCGACTACAACCGTACGAGACGTTGTGTTGCGCCTTAGCGATCGATACACCTCTCCGTGGGTTGTTGATCTTATCGATGCAGATCAACCTTATTCCTGCAAGCAAATCGAAGAAACTAGCAAGAACAAGATAAAAGCAATCTGAATTGCAAATAGGAATTGAATACAAATGATAAGTTGGGGTTCCGAAGAACAAGCAGACGGACGGTCTAGCCGACACGCGCGCTGCAAGCAAGTAGCAATGGCTAAACTTTAATCTAACAAAAACCCCCAAGAAACCCTAAAGGGGTACCTAGCTATTTATGGAGGTGGGAGGACGACCTAGGGAGCCCTAGGGTCGTGCTCCACATGTTTGGGGCGCACCCCACATGGGCCCCTCATGGGCCGGGGTCCCAGATGAAGTTACAAGCCCATAGGCCCATTATAGGTGACGTAGCACCTTGTTTCTGTAATTGCGGCCAACTGAGATGGAATTTGGTAATGAGGCTAGATCCATTGGAAAGAGGACTCCGAGGCCTTTCCATCAAGTACTCACGGGCCGAAAACGGAGCTCGTATGCAGATTTGGCGGCCGTTTGAATTCAACGTTGCTGCAGGTGGCCGAATTGGATTCCAGCACCTGGAGGACTTGATCTTGATGTCTTCTTGTTGATCCATGATGTGAACAACGGTTGTATCCATATGAGCCATGGTCACATCACGTAAGCACCCAAAACACTCCAATATGTCCAAAACTCATGTTTTGGTGATTTTTGAACTTTTTCGTTCCGGCTAAAAACGTCGCACCCACGAGTGCCTATATTGGCAATAATTGACAAAAGTTCGCCGCGCCAGTCACGAAGTGATTTTTCGACTCGTACGGACCCAATCCACTCCAATATGTCTAAAACTCATGTTTTGGTGCTTTTTGAACTTTTTCGTTCCGGCTAAAAACGTCGCACCCACGTGTGCCTATAAAAGCCATATTGGCAATAACTGACAAAAGTTCGCCGCGCAAGTCACGAAGTTATTTTTCGACACGTATGGACCCAATCCACTCCAATATGATCAAAACTCATGTTTTGGTGCTTTTTGAACTTTTTCGTTCCGGCTAAAAACGTCGCACCCACGTGTGCCTATAAAAGCCATATTGGCAATAACTGACAAAAGTTCGCCGCGCCAGTCACGAAGTGATTTTTCGACACGTACGGACCCAATGCACTCCAATATGTCCAAAACTCATGTTTTGGTGCTTTTTGAACTTTTTCGTTTCGGCTAAAAACGTCGCACCCACGAGTGCCTATATTGGCAATAATTGACAAAAGTTCGTCGCGCCAGTCACGAAGTGATTTTTCGACTCGTACGGACCCAATCCACTCCAATATATCCAAAACTCATGTTTTGGTGCTTTTTGAACTTTTTCGTTCCGGCTAAAAACGTCGCACCCATGTGTGCCTATAAAAGCCAATATTGGTATTAATTGAGAAAAGTTCGCCGCGCCAGTCACGAAATGATTTTTCGACACGTACGGACCCAATGCACTCCAATATGTCCAAAACTCATGTTTTGGTGCTTTTTGAACTTTTTCGTTTCGGCTAAAAACGTCGCACCCACGAGTGCCTATATTGGCAATAATTGACAAAAGTTCGCCGCGCCAGTCACGAAGTGATTTTTCGACTCGTACGGACCCAATCCACTCCAATGTATCCAAAACTCATGTTTTGGTGCTTTTTGAACTTTTTCGTTCCGACTAAAAACGTCGCACCCACGTGTGCCTATAAAAGCCAATATTGGCAATAACTGACAAAAGTTCGCCGCGCAAGTCACGAAGTGATTTTTCGACACGTATGGACCCAATCCACTCCAATATGATCAAAACTCATGTTTTGGTGCTTTTTGAACTTTTTCGTTCCGGCTAAAAACGTCGCACCCACGTGTGCCTATAAAAGCCATATTGGCAATAACTGACAAAAGTTCGCCGCGCCAGTCACGAAGTGATTTTTCGACACGTACGAACCCAATGCACTCCAATATGTCCAAAACTCATGTTTTGGTGCTTTTTGAACTTTTTCGTTTCGGCTAAAAACGTCGCACCCACGAGTGCCTATATTGGCAATAATTGACAAAAGTTCGTCGCGCCAGTCACGAAGTGATTTTTCGACTCGTACGGACCCAATCCACTCCAATATATCCAAAACTCATGTTTTGGTGCTTTTTGAACTTTTTCGTTCCGGCTAAAAACGTCGCACCCATGTGTGCCTATAAAAGCCAATATTGGTATTAATTGAGAAAAGTTCGCCGCGCCAGTCACGAAATGATTTTTCGACACGTACGGACCCAATGCACTCCAATATGTCCAAAACTCATGTTTTGGTGCTTTTTGAACTTTTTCGTTTCGGCTAAAAACGTCGCACCCACGAGTGCCTATATTGGCAATAATTGACAAAAGTTCGCCGCGCCAGTCACGAAGTGATTTTTCGACTCGTACGGACCCAATCCACTCCAATGTATCCAAAACTCATGTTTTGGTGCTTTTTGAACTTTTTCGTTCCGACTAAAAACGTCGCACCCACGTGTGCCTATAAAAGCCAATATTGGCAATAATTGACAAAACTTCGCCGCGCCAGTCACGAAGTGATATTTCGACACGTAGGATCTAATCTACTCCAATATGTCCAAAACTCATGTTTTGGTGCTTTTTGAACTTTTTCGTTCCGACTAAAAACGTCGCACCCACGTGTGCCCATAAAAGCCAATATTGGTAATTATTGACAAAAGTTCGCCGCGCAAGTCACGAAGTGATTTTCGACACGTACGGACCCAATGCACTCCAATATGTCCAAAACTCATGTTTTGGTGCTTTTTGAACTTTTTCGTTCCGGCTAAAAACGTCGCACCCACGAGTGCCTATATTGGCAATAATTGACAAAAGTTCGCCGCGCCAGTCACGAAGTGATTTTTCGACACGTACGCACCCAAGACACTCCAATATGTCCAAAACTCATGTTTTTGTGCTTTTTGAACTTTTTCGTTCCGGCTAAAAACGTCGCACCCACGAGTGCCTATATTGGCAATAATTGACAAAATTTCGCCGCGCTAGTCACGAAGTGATTTTTCGAAACGTACGGACCCAATCTACACCAATATATCCAAAACTCATGTTTTGGTGCTTTTTGAACTTTTTCGTTCCGACTAAAAACGTCGCACCCACGTGTGCCTATAAAAGCCAATATTGGCAATAATTGACAAAAGTTCGCCGCGCCAGTTACGAAGTGATATTTCGACACGTAGGATCTAATCCACTCCAATATGTGCAAAACTCATGTTTTGGTGCTTTTTGAACTTTTTTGTTCCGGCAAAAAACGTCGCACCCACGTGTGCCTATAAAAGCCAATATTGGCAATAATTGACAAAAGTTCGCCGCGCCAGTCACGAAGAGATTTTTTGACATGTAAGCACCCAAAACACTCCAATATGTCCAAAACTCATGTTTCGGTGATTTTTGACCTTTTTCGTTACGGCTGAAAACGTCGCACCCACGAGTGCCTATAAAAGCCAATATTGGCAATAATTGACAAAAGTTCGCCGCGCCTGTCACGATGTGATTTTTCGACACGTACGGACCCAATCCACTCCAATATGATCAAAACTCATGTTTTGGTGCTTTTTGAACTTTTTCGTTCCGGCTAAAATCGTGGCACCCACGTGTGCCTATAAAAGCCAATATTGGTATTAATTGAGAAAAGTTCGCCGCGCCAGTCACGAAGTGATTTTTCGACACGTACGGACCCAATGCACTCCAATATGATCAAAACTCATGTTTTGGTGCTTTTTGAACTTTTTCGTTCCGGCTAAAATCGTGGCACCCACGTGTGCCTATATTGGCAATAATTGACAAAAGTTCGCCGCGCCAGTCACGAAGTGATTTTTCGACTCGTACGGACCCAATCCACTCCAATATATCCAAAACTCATGTTTTGGTGCTTTTTGAACTTTTTCGTTCCGACTAAAAACGTCGCACCCACGTGTGCCTATAAAAGCCAATATTGGTAATAATTTAGAAAAGTTCGCCGCGCCAGTCACGAAGTTATTTTTCGACACGTACGGACCCAATGCACTCCAATATGTCCAAAACTCATGTTTTGGTGCTTTTTAAACTTTTTCGTTTCGGCTAAAAACGTCGCACCCACGAGTGCCTATATTGGCAATAATTGACAAAAGTTCGCCGCGCCAGTCACGAAGTGATTTTTCGACACGTACGGACCCAATGCACTCCAATATGTCCAAAACTCATGTTTTGGTGCTTTTTGAACTTTTTCGTTTCGGCTAAAAACGTCGCACCCACGAGTGCCTATATTGGCAATAATTGACAAAAGTTCGCCGCGCCAGTCACGAAGTGATTTTTCGACTCGTACGGACCCAATCCACTCCAATATATCCAAAACTCATGTTTTGGTGCTTTTTGAACTTTTTCGTTCCGACTAAAAACGTCGCACCCACGTGTGCCTATAAAAGCCAATATTGGTATTAATTGAGAAAAGTTCGCCGCGCCAGTCACGAAGTGATTTTTTGACACGTACGGACCCAATGCACTCCAATATGTCCAAAACTCATGTTTTGGTGCTTTTTGAACTTTTTCGTTTCGGCTAAAAACGTCGCACCCACGAGTGCCTATATTGGCAATAATTGAGAAAAGTTCGCCGCGCCAGCCACGAAGTGATTTTTCGACTCGTACGGACCCAATCCACTCCAATATATCCAAAACTCATGTTTTGGTGCTTTGTGAACTTTTTCGTTCCGACTAAAAACGTCGCACCGACGTGTGCCTATAAAAGCCAATATTGGCAATAATTGACAAAAGTTCGCCGCGCCAGTCACGAAGTGATATTTCGACACGTAGGATCTAATCCACTCCAATATGTGCAAAACTCATGTTTTGGTGCTTTTTGAACTTTTTTGTTCCGGCAAAAAACGTCGCACCCACGTGTGCCTATAAAAGCCAATATTGGCACTGATTGACAAAAGTTCGCCGCGCCAGTCACGAAGTGATATTTCGACACGTAGGATCTAATCCACTCCAATATGTCCAAAACTCATGTTTTGGTGCTTTTTGAACTTTTTTGTTCCGGCAAAAAACGTCGCACCCACGTGTGCCTATAAAAGCCAATATTGGCAATAATTGACAAAAGTTCGCCGCGCAAGTCACGAAGTGATTTTTCGACACGTACGGACCCAATGCACTCCAATATGTCCAAAACTCATGTTTTGGTGCTTTTTGAACTTTTTCGTTTCGGCTAAAAACGTCGCACCCACGAGTGCCTATATTGGCAATAATTGACAAAAGTTCGCCGCGCCAGTCACGAAGTGACTTTTCGACTCGTACGGACCCAATCTACACCAATATATCCAAAACTCATGTTTTGGTGCTTTTTGAACTTTTTCGTTCCGACTAAAAACGTCGCACCCACGTGTGCCTATAAAAGCCAATATTGGCAATAATTGACAAAAGTTCGCCGCGCCAGTCACGAAGTGATATTTCGACACGTAGGATCTAATCCACTCCAATATGTGCAAAACTCATGTTTTGGTGCTTTTTGAACTTTTTTGTTCCGGCAAAAAACGTCGCACCCACGTGTGCCTATAAAAGCCAATATTGGCACTGATTGACAAAAGTTCGCCGCGCCTGTCACGAAGTGATATTTCGACACGTAGGATCTAATCCACTCCAATATGTCCAAAACTCATGTTTTGGTGCTTTTTGAACTTTTTTGTTCCGGCAAAAAACGTCGCACCCACGTGTGCCTATAAAAGCCAATATTGGCAATAATTGACAAAAGTTCACCGCGCCAGTCACGAAGAGATTTCTCGAAACGTACGCACCCAAAACACTCCAAAATATCCAAAACTCATGTTTTGGTGCTTTTTGAACTTTTTCGTTCCGGCTAAAAACGTCGCACCCACGAGTGCCTATATTGGCAATAATTGACAAAAGTTCGCCGCGCCAGTCACGAAGTGATTTTTCGATATGTACGGACCCAATCCACTCCAATATGATCAAAACTCATGTTTTGGTGCTTTTTGAACTTTTTTGTTCCGGCAAAAAACGTCGCACCCACGTGTGCCTATAAAAGCCAATATTGGCAATAATTGACAAAAGTTCACCGCGCCAGTCACGAAGAGATTTCTCGGAACTTACGCACCCAAAACACTCCAAAATATCCAAAACTCATGTTTTGGTGCTTTTTGAACTTTTTCGTTCCGGCTAAAAACGTCGCACCCACGAGTGCCTATATTGGCAATAATTGACAAAAGTTCGCCGCGCCAGTCACGAAGTGATTTTTCGATATGTACGGACCCAATCCACTCCAATATGATCAAAACTCATGTTTTGGTGCTTTTTGAACTTTTTCGTTCCGGCTAAACACGTCACACCCACGTGTGCCTATAAAAGCCAATATTGGCAATAATTGACAAAAGTTCACCGCGCCAGTCACGAAGTGATATTTCGACACGTAGGATCTAATCCACTCCAATATGTCCAAAACTCATGTTTTGGTGCTTTTTGAACTTTTTTGTTCCGGCAAAAAACGTCGCACCCACGTGTGCCTATAAAAGCCAATATAGGAACTAATTGACAAACATTCACCGCGCCAGTCACGAAGAGACTTTTCGAAACGTACGCACCCAAAACACTCCAATATATCCAAAACTCATGTTTTGGTGCTTTTTGAACTTTTTCGTTCCGGCTAAAAACGTCGCACCCACGAGTGCCTATATTGGCAATAATTGACAAAAGTTCGCCGCGCCAGTCACGAAGAGATTTTCCGACACGTACGCACCCAAAACACTCCAATATGTCCAAAACTCATGTTTTGGTGCTTTTTGAACTTTTTTGTTCCGGCAAAAAACGTCGCACCCACGTGTGCCTATAAAAGCCAATATTGGCAATAATTGACAAAAGTTCGCCGCGCCAGTCACGAAGAGATTTTTCGACACGTAAGCAACCAAAACACTCCAATATGTCCAAAACTCATGTTTTGGTGATTTTTGAACTTTTTCGTTCCGACTAAAAACGTCGCACCCACGTGTGCCCATAAAAGCCAATATTGGTAATTATTGACAAAAGTTCGCCGCGCAAGTCACAAAGTGATTTTCGACACGTACGGACCCAATGCACTCCAATATGTCCAAAACTCATGTTTTGGTGCTTTTTGAACTTTTTCGTTCCGGCTAAAAACGTCGCACCCACGAGTGCCTATGTTGGCAATAATTGACAAAAGTTCGCCACGCCAGTCACGAAGAGATTTTTCGACACGTACGCACCCAAGACACTCCAATATGTCCAAAACTCATGTTTTTGTGCTTTTTGAACTTTTTCGTTCCGGCTAAAAACGTCGCACCCACGAGTGCCTATATTGGCAATAATTGACAAAATTTCGCCGCGCCAGTCACGAAATGATATTTCGACACGTAGGATCTAATCCACTCCAATATGTCGAAAACTCATGTTTTGGTGCTTTTTGAACTTTTTTGTTCCGGCAAAAAACGTCGCACCCACGTGTGCCTATAAAAGCCAATATTGGCAATAATTGACAAAAGTTCGCCGCGCCAGTCACGAAGAGATTTTTCGACACGTAAGCACCCAAAACACTCCAATATGTCCAAAACTCATGTTTTGGTGATTTTTGAACTTTTTCGTTCCGGCTAAAAACGTCGCACCCACGAGTGCCTATATTGGCAATAATTGACAAAAGTTCGCCGCGCCAGTCACGAAGTGATTTTTCGACTCGTACGGACCCAATCCACTCCAATATATCCAAAACTCATGTTTTGGTGCTTTTTGAACTTTTTCGTTCCGACTAAAAACGTCGCACCCACGTGTGCCTATAAAAGCCAATATTGGTATTAATTGAGAAAAGTTCGCCGCGCCAGTCACGAAGTGATTTTTTGACACGTAAGGACCCAATGCACTCCAATATGTCCAAAACTCATGTTTTGCTGCTTTTTGAACTTTTTCGTTTCGGCTAAAAACGTCGCACCCACGAGTGCCTATATTGGCAATAATTGACAAAAGTTCGTCGCGCCAGTCACGAAGTGATTTTTCGACTCGTACGGACCCAATCCACTCCAATATATCCAAAACTCATGTTTTGGTGCTTTGTGAACTTTTTCGTTCCGACTAAAAACGTCGCACCGACGTGTGCCTATAAAAGCCAATATTGGCAATAATTGACAAAAGTTCGCCGCGCCAGTCACGAAGTGACTTTTCGACTCGTACGGACCCAATCTACACCAATATATCCAAAACTCATGTTTTGGTGCTTTTTGAACTTTTTCGTTCCGACTAAAAACGTCGCACCCACGTGTGCCTATAAAAGCCAATATTGGCAATAATTGACAAAAGTTCGCCGCGCCAGTCACGAAGTGATATTTCGACACGTAGGATCTAATCCACTCCAATATGTCCAAAACTCATGTTTTGGTGCTTTTTGAACTTTTTTGTTCCGGCAAAAAACGTCGCACCCACGTGTGCCTATAAAAGCCAATATAGGAACTAATTGACAAACATTCACCGCGCCAGTCACGAAGAGACTTTTCGAAACGTACGCACCCAAAACACTCCAATATATCCAAAACTCATGTTTTGGTGCTTTTTGAACTTTTTCGTTCCGGCTAAAAACGTCGCACCCACGAGTGCCTATATTGGCAATAATTGACAAAAGTTCGCCGCGCCAGTCACGAAGAGATTTTCCGACACGTACGCACCCAAAACACTCCAATATGTCCAAAACTCATGTTTTGGTGCTTTTTGAACTTTTTTGTTCCGGCAAAAAACGTCGCACCCACGTGTGCCTATAAAAGCCAATATTGGCAATAATTGACAAAAGTTCACCGCGCCAGTCACGAAGAGATTTCTCGAAACATACGCACCCAAAACACTCCAAAATATCCAAAACTCATGTTTTGGTGCTTTTTGAACTTTTTCGTTCCGGCTAAAAACGTCGCACCCACGAGTGCCTATATTGGCAATAATTGACAAAAGTTCGCCGCGCCAGTCACGAAGTGATTTTTCGATATGTACGGACCCAATCCACTCCAATATGATCAAAACTCATGTTTTGGTGCTTTTTAAACTTTTTCGTTCCGGCTAAACACGTCACACCCACGTGTGCCTATAAAAGCCAATATTGGCAATAATTGACAAAAGTTCACCGCGCCAGTCACGAAGTGATATTTCGACACGTAGGATCTAATCCACTCCAATATGTCCAAAACTCATGTTTTGGTGCTTTTTGAACTTTTTTGTTCCGGCAAAAAACGTCGCACCCACGTGTGCCTATAAAAGCCAATATAGGAACTAATTGACAAACATTCACCGCGCCAGTCACGAAGAGACTTTTCGAAACGTACGCACCCAAAACACTCCAATATATCCAAAACTCATGTTTTGGTGCTTTTTGAACTTTTTCGTTCCGGCTAAAAACGTCGCACCCACGAGTGCCTATATTGGCAATAATTGACAAAAGTTCGCCGCGCCCGTCACGAAGTGATTTTTCGACACGTACGGACCCAATCCACTCCAATATGTCCAAAACTCATGTTTTGGTGCTTTTTGAACTTTTTTGTTCCGGCAAAAAACGTCGCACCCACGTGTGCCTATAAAAGCCAATATTGGCAATAATTGACAAAAGTTCGCCGCACCAGTCACGAAGAGATTTTTCGACACGTAAGCAACCAAAACACTCCAATATGTCCAAAACTCATGTTTTGGTGATTTTTGAACTTTTTCGTTCCGACTAAAAACGTCGCACCCACGTGTGCCCATAAAAGCCAATATTGGTAATTATTGACAAAAGTTCGCCGCGCAAGTCACAAAGTGATTTTCGACACGTACGGACCCAATGCACTCCAATATGTCCAAAACTCATGTTTTGGTGCTTTTTGAACTTTTTCGTTCCGGCTAAAAACGTCGCACCCACGAGTGCCTATGTTGGCAATAATTGACAAAAGTTCGCCACGCCAGTCACGAAGAGATTTTTCGACACGTACGCACCCAAGACACTCCAATATGTCCAAAACTCATGTTTTTGTGCTTTTTGAACTTTTTCGTTCCGGCTAAAAACGTCGCACCCACGAGTGCCTATATTGGCAATAATTGACAAAATTTCGCCGCGCTAGTCACGAAGTGATTTTTCGAAACGTACGGACCCAATCCACTCCAATATGTCGAAAACTAATGTTTTGGTGCTTTTTGAACTTTTTCGTTACGGCTAAACACGTCGCACCCACGTGTGCCTATAAAAGCCAATATTGGCAATAATTGACAAAAGTTCGCCGCGCCAGTCACGAAGAGATTTTTCGACACGTAAGCACCCAAAACACTCCAATATGTCCAAAACTCATGTTTTGGTGATTTTTGAACTTTTTCGTTCCGGCTAAAAACGTCGCACCCACGTGTGCCTATAAAAGCCAATATTGGCAATAATTGACAAAAGTTCACCGCGCCAGTCACGAAGTGATATTTCGACACGTAGGATCTAATCCACTCCAATATGTCCAAAACTCATGTTTTGGTGCTTTTTGAACTTTTTTGTTCCGGCAAAAAACGTCGCACCCACGTGTGCCTATAAAAGCCAATTTTGGCAATAATTGACAAAAGTTCGCCGCGCCAGTCACGAAGTGATTTTTCGACACGTACGGACCCAATGCACTCCAATATGTCCAAAACTCATGTTTTGGTGCTTTTTGAACTTTTTCGTTTCGGCTAAAAACGTCGCACCCACGAGTGCCTATATTGGCAATAATTGACAAAAGTTCGCCGCGCCAGTCACGAAGTGATTTTTCGACTCGTACGGACCCAATCTACTCCAATATATCCAAAACTCATGTTTTGGTGCTTTTTGAACTTTTTCGTTCCGACTAAAAACGTCGCACCCACGTGTGCCTATAAAAGCCAATATTGGTATTAATTGAGAAAAGTTCGCCGCTCCAGTCACGAAGTGATTTTTTGACACGTACGGACCCAATGCACTCCAATATGTCCAAAACTCATGTTTTGGTGCTTTTTGAACTTTTCGTTTCGGCTAAAAACGTCGCACCCACGAGTGCCTATATTGGCAATAATTGACAAAAGTTCGCCGCGCCAGTCACGAAGTGATTTTTCGACACGTACGGACCCAATCCACTCCAATATATCCAAAACTCATGTTTTGGTGCTTTGTGAACTTTTTCGTTCCGACTAAAAACGTCGCACCGACGTGTGCCTATAAAAGCCAATATTGGCAATAATTGACAAAAGTTCGCCGCGCCAGTCACGAAGTGATATTTCGACACGTAGGATCTAATCCACTCCAATATGTGCAAAACTCATGTTTTGGTGCTTTTTGAACTTTTTTGTTCCGGCAAAAAACGTCGCACCCACGTGTGCCTATAAAAGCCAATATTGGCACTGATTGACAAAAGTTCGCCGCGCCAGTCACGAAGTGATATTTCGACACGTAGGATCTAATCCACTCCAATATGTCCAAAACTCATGTTTTGGTGCTTTTTGAACTTTTTTGTTCCGGCAAAAAACGTCGCACCCACGTGTGCCTATAAAAGCCAATATTGGCAATAATTGACAAAAGTTCGCCGCGCAAGTCACGAAGTGATTTTTCGACACGTACGGACCCAATGCACTCCAATATGTCCAAAACTCATGTTTTGGTGCTTTTTGAACTTTTTCGGTTCGGCTAAAAACGTCGCACCCACGAGTGCCTATATTGGCAATAATTGACAAAAGTTCGCCGCGCCAGTCACGAAGTGACTTTTCGACTCGTACGGACCCAATCTACTCCAATATATCCAAAACTCATGTTTTGGTGCTTTTTGAACTTTTTCGTTCCGACTAAAAACGTCGCACCCACGTGTGCCTATAAAAGCCAATATTGGCAATAATTGACAAAAGTTCGCCGCGCCAGTCACGAAGTGATATTTCGACACGTAGGATCTAATCCACTCCAATATGTGCAAAACTCATGTTTTGGTGCTTTTTGAACTTTTTTGTTCCGGCAAAAAACGTCGCACCCACGTGTGCCTATAAAAGCCAATATTGGCACTGATTGACAAAAGTTCGCCGCGCCAGTCACGAAGTGATATTTCGACACGTAGGATCTAATCCACTCCAATATGTCCAAAACTCATGTTTTGGTGCTTTTTGAACTTTTTTGTTCCGGCAAAAAACGTCGCACCCACATGTGCCTATAAAAGCCAATATTGGCAATAATTGACAAAAGTTCACCGCGCCAGTCACGAAGAGATTTCTCGAAACGTACGCACCCAAAACACTCCAAAATATCCAAAACTCATGTTTTGGTGCTTTTTGAACTGTTTCGTTCCGGCTAAAAACGTCGCACCCACGAGTGCCTATATTGGCAATAATTGACAAAAGTTCGCCGCGCCAGTCACGAAGTGATTTTTCGATATGTACGGACCCAATCCACTCCAATATGATCAAAACTCATGTTTTGATGCTTTTTGAACTTTTTTGTTCCGGCAAAAAACGTCGCACCCACGTGTGCCTATAAAAGCCAATATTGGCAATAATTGACAAAAGTTCACCGCGCCAGTCACTATGAGATTTCTCGAAACGTACGCACCCAAAACACTCCAAAATATCCAAAACTCATGTTTTGGTGCTTTTTGAACTTTTTCGTTCCGGCTAAAAACGTCGCACCCACGAGTGCCTATATTGGCAATAATTGACAAAAGTTCGCCGCGCCAGTCACGAAGTGATTTTTCGATATGTACGGACCCAATCCACTCCAATATGATCAAAACTCATGTTTTGGTGCTTTTTGAACTTTTTCGTTCCGGCTAAACACGTCACACCCACGTGTGCCTATAAAAGCCAATATTGGCAATAATTGACAAAAGTTCACCGCGCCAGTCACGGAGTGATATTTCGACACGTCGGATCTAATCCACTCCAATATGTCCAAAACTCATGTTTTGCTGCTTTTTGAACTTTTTTGTACCGGCAAAAAACGTCGCACCCACGTGTGCCTATAAAAGCCAATATTGGCAATAATTGACAAAAGTTCACCGCGCCAGTCACGATGAGATTTCTCGAAACATACGCACCCAAAACACTCCAAAATATCCAAAACTCATGTTTTGGTGCTTTTTGAACTTTTTCGTTCCGGCTAAAAACGTCACACCCACGAGTGCCTATATTGGCAATAATTGACAAAAGTTCACCGCGCCAGTCATGAAGTGATTTTTCGACACGTACGGACCCAATCCACTCCAATATTCCAAAAGTCATGTTTTGATGCTTTTTGAACTTTTTCGTTCCGGCTAAAAACGTCGCACCCACGTGTGCCTATAAAAGCCAATATTGGCAATAATTGACAAAAGTTCACCGCGCCAGTCACGAAGTGATATTTCGACACGTAGGATCTAATCCACTCCAATATGTCCAAAACTCATGTTTTGGTGCTTTTTGAACTTTTTTGTTCCGGCAAAAAACATCGCACCCACGTGTGCCTATAAAAGCCAATATTGGCAATAATTGACAAAAGTTCACCGCGCCAGTCACGAAGTGATATTTCGACACGTAGGATCTAATCCACTCCAATATGTCCAAAACTCATGTTTTGGTGCTTTTTGAACTTTTTCGTTCCGGCTAAAAACGTCGCACCCACGAGTGCCTATATTGGCAATAATTGACAAAAGTTCGCCGCGCCAGTCACGAAGTGATTTTTCGATATGTACGGACCCAATCCACTCCAATATGATCAAAACTCATGTTTTGGTGCTTTTTGAACTTTTTCGTTCCGGCTAAACACGTCACACCCACGTGTGCCTATAAAAGCCAATATTGGCAATAATTGACAAAAGTTCGCCGCGCCAGTCAAGAAGAGATTTTTCGACACGTAAGCACCCAAAACACTCCAATATGTCCAAAACTCATGTTTTTGTGATTTTGGAACTTTTTCGTTCCGGCTAAAAACATCGCACCCACGAGTGCCTATATTGGCAATAATTGACAAAAGTTCACCGCGCCAGTCATGAAGTGATTTTTCGACACGTACGGACCCAATCCACTCCAATATGTCCAAAACTCATGTTTTGATGCTTTTTGAACTTTTTCGTTCCGGCTAAAAACGTCGCACCCATGTGTGCCTATAAAAGCCAATATTGGCAATAATTGACAAAAGTTCGCCGCCTAGTCACGAAGTGATATTTCGACACGTAGGATCTAATCCACTCCAATATGTCCAAAACTCATGTTTTGGTGCTTTTTGAACTTTTTTGTTCCGGCAAAAAACGTCGCACCCACGTGTGCCTATAAAAGCCAATATTGGCAATAATTGACAAAAGTTCGCCGCGCGAGTCACGAAGAGATTTCTCGAAACGTACGCACCCAAAACACTCCAAAATATCCAAAACTCATGTTTTGGTGCTTTTTGAACTTTTTCGTTCCGGCTAAAAACGTCGCACCCACGAGTGCCTATAAAAGCCAATATTGGCAATAATTGACAAAAGTTCGCCGCGCCAGTCACGAAGTGATATTTCGACACGTACGGACCCAATCCACTCCAATATGTCCAAAACTCATGTTTTGGTGCTTTTTGAACTTTTTCGTTCCGGCTAAACACGTCGCACACACGTGTGCCTATAAAAGCCAATATTGGCAATAATTGACAAAAGTTCGTCGCGCCAGTCACGAAGAGATTTTTCGACACGTAAGCACCCAAAACACTCCAATATGTCCAAAACTCATGTTTTTGTGATTTTTGAACTTTTTCGTTCCGGCTAAAAACATCGCACCCACGAGTGCCTATATTGGCAATAATTGACAAAAATTCACCGCGCCAGTCATGAAGTGATTTTTCGACACGTACGGACCCAATCCACTCCAATATGTCCAAAACTCATGTTTTGATGCTTTTTGAACTTTTTCGTTCCGGCTAAAAACATCGCAACCACGTGTGCCTATAAAAGCTAATATTGGCAATAATTGACAAAATTTCGCCGCGCCAGTCACGAAGTGATATTTCGACACGTAGGATCTAATCCACTCCAATATGTCGAAAACTCATGTTTTGGTGCTTTTTGAACTTTTTCGTTTCGACTAAAAACGTCGCACCCACGAGTGCCTATATTGGCAATAATTGACAAAAGTTCGCCGCGCCAGTCACGAAGAGATTTCTCGAAACGTACGCACCCAAAACACTCCAAAATATCCAAAACTCATGTTTTGGTGCTTTTTGAACTTTTTCGTTCCGGCTAAAAACGTCGCACCCACGAGTGCCTATAAAAGCCAATATTGGCAATAATTGACAAAAGTTCGCCGCGCCAGTCACGAAGTGATATTTCGACACGTACGGACCCAATCCACTCCAATATGTCCAAAACTCATGTTTTGGTGCTTTTTGAACTTTTTCGTTCCGGCTAAACACGTCGCACACACGTGTGCCTATAAAAGCCAATATTGGCAATAATTGACAAAAGTTCGTCGCGCCAGTCACGAAGAGATTTTCGACAGGTAAGCACCCAAAACACTCCAATATGTCCAAAACTCATGTTTTTGTGATTTTTGAACTTTTTCGTTCCGGCTAAAAACATCGCACCCACGAGTGCCTATATTGGCAATAATTGACAAAAGTTCACCGCGCCAGTCATGAAGTGATTTTTCGACACGTACGGACCCAATCCACTCCAATATGTCCAAAACTCATGTTTTGGTGCTTTTTGAACTTTTTTGTTCCGGCAAAAAACGTCGCACCCACGTGTGCCTATAAAAGCCAATATTGGCAATAATTGACAAAAGTTCGCCGCACCAGTCACGAAGAGATTTTTCGACACGTAAGCAACCAAAACACTCCAATATGTCCAAAACTCATGTTTTGGTGATTTTTGAACTTTTTCGTTCCGACTAAAAACGTCGCACCCACGTGTGCCCATAAAAGCCAATATTGGTAATTATTGACAAAAGTTCGCCGCGCAAGTCACAAAGTGATTTTCGACACGTACGGACCCAATGCACTCCAATATGTCCAAAACTCATGTTTTGGTGCTTTTTGAACTTTTTCGTTCCGGCTAAAAACGTCGCACCCACGAGTGCCTATGTTGGCAATAATTGACAAAAGTTCGCCACGCCAGTCACGAAGAGATTTTTCGACACGTACGCACCCAAGACACTCCAATATGTCCAAAACTCATGTTTTTGTGCTTTTTGAACTTTTTCGTTCCGGCTAAAAACGTCGCACCCACGAGTGCCTATATTGGCAATAATTGACAAAATTTCGCCGCGCTAGTCACGAAGTGATTTTTCGAAACGTACGGACCCAATCCACTCCAATATGTCGAAAACTAATGTTTTGGTGCTTTTTGAACTTTTTCGTTACGGCTAAACACGTCGCACCCACGTGTGCCTATAAAAGCCAATATTGGCAATAATTGACAAAAGTTCGCCGCGCCAGTCACGAAGAGATTTTTCGACACGTAAGCACCCAAAACACTCCAATATGTCCAAAACTCATGTTTTGGTGATTTTTGAACTTTTTCGTTCCGGCTAAAAACGTCGCACCCACGTGTGCCTATAAAAGCCAATATTGGCAATAATTGACAAAAGTTCACCGCGCCAGTCACGAAGTGATATTTCGACACGTAGGATCTAATCCACTCCAATATGTCCAAAACTCATGTTTTGGTGCTTTTTGAACTTTTTTGTTCCGGCAAAAAACGTCGCACCCACGTGTGCCTATAAAAGCCAATTTTGGCAATAATTGACAAAAGTTCGCCGCGCCAGTCACGAAGTGATTTTTCGACACGTACGGACCCAATGCACTCCAATATGTCCAAAACTCATGTTTTGGTGCTTTTTGAACTTTTTCGTTTCGGCTAAAAACGTCGCACCCACGAGTGCCTATATTGGCAATAATTGACAAAAGTTCGCCGCGCCAGTCACGAAGTGATTTTTCGACTCGTACGGACCCAATCTACTCCAATATATCCAAAACTCATGTTTTGGTGCTTTTTGAACTTTTTCGTTCCGACTAAAAACGTCGCACCCACGTGTGCCTATAAAAGCCAATATTGGTATTAATTGAGAAAAGTTCGCCGCGCCAGTCACGAAGTGATTTTTTGACACGTACGGACCCAATGCACTCCAATATG
This sequence comes from Oryza punctata, assembly GCA_000573905.2. Classification (NCBI taxonomy): domain Eukaryota; kingdom Viridiplantae; phylum Streptophyta; class Magnoliopsida; order Poales; family Poaceae; genus Oryza; species Oryza punctata. Next base: position 14,409,530 of record CM002494.2, on the reverse strand, counting down.
TCCAAAACTCATGTTTTGGTGCTTTTTGAACTTTTCGTTTCGGCTAAAAACGTCGCACCCACGAGTGCCTATATTGGCAATAATTGACAAAAGTTCGCCGCGCCAGTCACGAAGTGATTTTTCGACACGTACGGACCCAATCCACTCCAATATATCCAAAACTCATGTTTTGGTGCTTTGTGAACTTTTTCGTTCCGACTAAAAACGTCGCACCGACGTGTGCCTATAAAAGCCAATATTGGCAATAATTGACAAAAGTTCGCCGCGCCAGTCACGAAGTGATATTTCGACACGTAGGATCTAATCCACTCCAATATGTGCAAAACTCATGTTTTGGTGCTTTTTGAACTTTTTTGTTCCGGCAAAAAACGTCGCACCCACGTGTGCCTATAAAAGCCAATATTGGCACTGATTGACAAAAGTTCGCCGCGCCAGTCACGAAGTGATATTTCGACACGTAGGATCTAATCCACTCCAATATGTCCAAAACTCATGTTTTGGTGCTTTTTGAACTTTTTTGTTCCGGCAAAAAACGTCGCACCCACGTGTGCCTATAAAAGCCAATATTGGCAATAATTGACAAAAGTTCGCCGCGCAAGTCACGAAGTGATTTTTCGACACGTACGGACCCAATGCACTCCAATATGTCCAAAACTCATGTTTTGGTGCTTTTTGAACTTTTTCGGTTCGGCTAAAAACGTCGCACCCACGAGTGCCTATATTGGCAATAATTGACAAAAGTTCGCCGCGCCAGTCACGAAGTGACTTTTCGACTCGTACGGACCCAATCTACTCCAATATATCCAAAACTCATGTTTTGGTGCTTTTTGAACTTTTTCGTTCCGACTAAAAACGTCGCACCCACGTGTGCCTATAAAAGCCAATATTGGCAATAATTGACAAAAGTTCGCCGCGCCAGTCACGAAGTGATATTTCGACACGTAGGATCTAATCCACTCCAATATGTGCAAAACTCATGTTTTGGTGCTTTTTGAACTTTTTTGTTCCGGCAAAAAACGTCGCACCCACGTGTGCCTATAAAAGCCAATATTGGCACTGATTGACAAAAGTTCGCCGCGCCAGTCACGAAGTGATATTTCGACACGTAGGATCTAATCCACTCCAATATGTCCAAAACTCATGTTTTGGTGCTTTTTGAACTTTTTTGTTCCGGCAAAAAACGTCGCACCCACATGTGCCTATAAAAGCCAATATTGGCAATAATTGACAAAAGTTCACCGCGCCAGTCACGAAGAGATTTCTCGAAACGTACGCACCCAAAACACTCCAAAATATCCAAAACTCATGTTTTGGTGCTTTTTGAACTGTTTCGTTCCGGCTAAAAACGTCGCACCCACGAGTGCCTATATTGGCAATAATTGACAAAAGTTCGCCGCGCCAGTCACGAAGTGATTTTTCGATATGTACGGACCCAATCCACTCCAATATGATCAAAACTCATGTTTTGATGCTTTTTGAACTTTTTTGTTCCGGCAAAAAACGTCGCACCCACGTGTGCCTATAAAAGCCAATATTGGCAATAATTGACAAAAGTTCACCGCGCCAGTCACTATGAGATTTCTCGAAACGTACGCACCCAAAACACTCCAAAATATCCAAAACTCATGTTTTGGTGCTTTTTGAACTTTTTCGTTCCGGCTAAAAACGTCGCACCCACGAGTGCCTATATTGGCAATAATTGACAAAAGTTCGCCGCGCCAGTCACGAAGTGATTTTTCGATATGTACGGACCCAATCCACTCCAATATGATCAAAACTCATGTTTTGGTGCTTTTTGAACTTTTTCGTTCCGGCTAAACACGTCACACCCACGTGTGCCTATAAAAGCCAATATTGGCAATAATTGACAAAAGTTCACCGCGCCAGTCACGGAGTGATATTTCGACACGTCGGATCTAATCCACTCCAATATGTCCAAAACTCATGTTTTGCTGCTTTTTGAACTTTTTTGTACCGGCAAAAAACGTCGCACCCACGTGTGCCTATAAAAGCCAATATTGGCAATAATTGACAAAAGTTCACCGCGCCAGTCACGATGAGATTTCTCGAAACATACGCACCCAAAACACTCCAAAATATCCAAAACTCATGTTTTGGTGCTTTTTGAACTTTTTCGTTCCGGCTAAAAACGTCACACCCACGAGTGCCTATATTGGCAATAATTGACAAAAGTTCACCGCGCCAGTCATGAAGTGATTTTTCGACACGTACGGACCCAATCCACTCCAATATTCCAAAAGTCATGTTTTGATGCTTTTTGAACTTTTTCGTTCCGGCTAAAAACGTCGCACCCACGTGTGCCTATAAAAGCCAATATTGGCAATAATTGACAAAAGTTCACCGCGCCAGTCACGAAGTGATATTTCGACACGTAGGATCTAATCCACTCCAATATGTCCAAAACTCATGTTTTGGTGCTTTTTGAACTTTTTTGTTCCGGCAAAAAACATCGCACCCACGTGTGCCTATAAAAGCCAATATTGGCAATAATTGACAAAAGTTCACCGCGCCAGTCACGAAGTGATATTTCGACACGTAGGATCTAATCCACTCCAATATGTCCAAAACTCATGTTTTGGTGCTTTTTGAACTTTTTTGTTCCGGCAAAAAACATCGCACCCACGTGTGCCTATAAAAGCCAATATTGGCAATAATTGACAAAAGTTCACCGCGCCAGTCACGAAGTGATATTTCGACACGTAGGATCTAATCCACTCCAATATGTCCAAAACTCATGTTTTGGTGCTTTTTGAACTTTTTCGTTCCGGCTAAAAACGTCGCACCCACGAGTGCCTATATTGGCAATAATTGACAAAAGTTCGCCGCGCCAGTCACGAAGTGATTTTTCGATATGTACGGACCCAATCCACTCCAATATGATCAAAACTCATGTTTTGGTGCTTTTTGAACTTTTTCGTTCCGGCTAAACACGTCACACCCACGTGTGCCTATAAAAGCCAATATTGGCAATAATTGACAAAAGTTCGCCGCGCCAGTCAAGAAGAGATTTTTCGACACGTAAGCACCCAAAACACTCCAATATGTCCAAAACTCATGTTTTTGTGATTTTGGAACTTTTTCGTTCCGGCTAAAAACATCGCACCCACGAGTGCCTATATTGGCAATAATTGACAAAAGTTCACCGCGCCAGTCATGAAGTGATTTTTCGACACGTACGGACCCAATCCACTCCAATATGTCCAAAACTCATGTTTTGATGCTTTTTGAACTTTTTCGTTCCGGCTAAAAACGTCGCACCCATGTGTGCCTATAAAAGCCAATATTGGCAATAATTGACAAAAGTTCGCCGCCTAGTCACGAAGTGATATTTCGACACGTAGGATCTAATCCACTCCAATATGTCCAAAACTCATGTTTTGGTGCTTTTTGAACTTTTTTGTTCCGGCAAAAAACGTCGCACCCACGTGTGCCTATAAAAGCCAATATTGGCAATAATTGACAAAAGTTCGCCGCGCGAGTCACGAAGAGATTTCTCGAAACGTACGCACCCAAAACACTCCAAAATATCCAAAACTCATGTTTTGGTGCTTTTTGAACTTTTTCGTTCCGGCTAAAAACGTCGCACCCACGAGTGCCTATAAAAGCCAATATTGGCAATAATTGACAAAAGTTCGCCGCGCCAGTCACGAAGTGATATTTCGACACGTACGGACCCAATCCACTCCAATATGTCCAAAACTCATGTTTTGGTGCTTTTTGAACTTTTTCGTTCCGGCTAAACACGTCGCACACACGTGTGCCTATAAAAGCCAATATTGGCAATAATTGACAAAAGTTCGTCGCGCCAGTCACGAAGAGATTTTTCGACACGTAAGCACCCAAAACACTCCAATATGTCCAAAACTCATGTTTTTGTGATTTTTGAACTTTTTCGTTCCGGCTAAAAACATCGCACCCACGAGTGCCTATATTGGCAATAATTGACAAAAATTCACCGCGCCAGTCATGAAGTGATTTTTCGACACGTACGGACCCAATCCACTCCAATATGTCCAAAACTCATGTTTTGATGCTTTTTGAACTTTTTCGTTCCGGCTAAAAACATCGCAACCACGTGTGCCTATAAAAGCTAATATTGGCAATAATTGACAAAATTTCGCCGCGCCAGTCACGAAGTGATATTTCGACACGTAGGATCTAATCCACTCCAATATGTCGAAAACTCATGTTTTGGTGCTTTTTGAACTTTTTCGTTTCGACTAAAAACGTCGCACCCACGAGTGCCTATATTGGCAATAATTGACAAAAGTTCGCCGCGCCAGTCACGAAGAGATTTCTCGAAACGTACGCACCCAAAACACTCCAAAATATCCAAAACTCATGTTTTGGTGCTTTTTGAACTTTTTCGTTCCGGCTAAAAACGTCGCACCCACGAGTGCCTATAAAAGCCAATATTGGCAATAATTGACAAAAGTTCGCCGCGCCAGTCACGAAGTGATATTTCGACACGTACGGACCCAATCCACTCCAATATGTCCAAAACTCATGTTTTGGTGCTTTTTGAACTTTTTCGTTCCGGCTAAACACGTCGCACACACGTGTGCCTATAAAAGCCAATATTGGCAATAATTGACAAAAGTTCGTCGCGCCAGTCACGAAGAGATTTTCGACAGGTAAGCACCCAAAACACTCCAATATGTCCAAAACTCATGTTTTTGTGATTTTTGAACTTTTTCGTTCCGGCTAAAAACATCGCACCCACGAGTGCCTATATTGGCAATAATTGACAAAAGTTCACCGCGCCAGTCATGAAGTGATTTTTCGACACGTACGGACCCAATCCACTCCAATATGTCCAAAACTCATGTTTTGATGCTTTTTGAACTTTTTCGTTCCGGCTAAAAACGTCGCAACCACGTGTGCCTATAAAAGCTAATATTGGCAATAATTGACAAAATTTCGCCGCGCCAGTCACGAAGTGATATTTCGACACGTAGGATCTAATCCACTCCAATATGTCCAAAACTCATGTTTTGGTGCTTTTTGAACTTTTTCGTTTCGACTAAAAACGTCGCACCCATGAGTGCCTATATTGGCAATAATTGACAAAAGTTCGCCGCGCCAGTCACGAAGAGATTTCTCGAAACGTACGCACCCAAAACACTCCAAAATATCCAAAACTCATGTTTTGGTGCTTTTTGAACTTTTTCGTTCCGGCTAAAAACGTCGCACCCACGAGTGCCTATAAAAGCCAATATTGGCAATAATTGACAAAAGTTCGCCGCGCCAGTCACGAAGTGATATTTCGACACGTACGGACCCAATCCACTCCAATATGTCCAAAACTCATGTTTTGGTGCTTTTTGAACTTTTTCGTTCCGGCTAAACACGTCCCACACACGTGTGCCTATAAAAGCCAATATTGGCAATAATTGACAAAAGTTCGTCGCGCCAGTCACGAAGAGATTTTTCGACACGTAAGCACCCAAAACACTCCAATATGTCCAAAACTCATGTTTTTGTGATTTTTGAACTTTTTCGTTCCGGCTAAAAACATCGCACCCACGAGTGCCTATATCGGCAATAATTGACAAAAGTTCACCGCGCCAGTCATGAAGTGATTTTTCGACACGTACGGACCCAATCCACTCCAATATGTCCAAAACTCATGTTTTGATGCTTTTTGAACTTTTTCGTTCCGGCTAAAAACGTCGCACCCACGTGTGCCTATAAAAGCCAATATTGGCAATAATTGACAAAAGTTCGTCGCGCCAGTCACGAAGAGATTTTCGACACGTAAGCACCCAAAACACTCCAATATGTCCAAAACTCATGTTTTTGTGATTTTTGAACTTTTTCGTTTCGGCTAACAACATCGCACCCACGAGTGCCTATATTGGCAATAATTGACAAAAGTTCACCGCGCCAGTCATGAAGTGATTTTTCGACACGTACGGACCCAATCCACTCCAATATGTCCAAAACTCATGTTTTGATGCTTTTTGAACTTTTTCGTTCCGGCTAAAAACGTCGCAACCACGTGTGCCTATAAAAGCTAATATTGGCAATAATTGACAAAATTTCGCCGCGCCAGTCACGAAGTGATATTTCGACACGTAGGATCTAATCCACTCCAATATGTCCAAAACTCATGTTTTGGTGCTTTTTGAACTTTTTCGTTTCGACTAAAAACGTCGCACCCATGAGTGCCTATATTGGCAATAATTGACAAAAGTTCGCCGCGCCAGTCACGAAGAGATTTCTCGAAACGTACGCACCCAAAACACTCCAAAATATCCAAAACTCATGTTTTGGTGCTTTTTGAACTTTTTCGTTCCGGCTAAAAACGTCGCACCCACGAGTGCCTATAAAAGCCAATATTGGCAATAACTGACAAAAGTTCGCCGCGCCAGTCACGAAGTGATATTTCGACACGTACGGACCCAATCCACTCCAATATGTCCAAAACTCATGTTTTGGTGCTTTTTGAACTTTTTCGTTCCGGCTAAACACGTCCCACACACGTGTGCCTATAAAAGCCAATATTGGCAATAATTGACAAAAGTTCGTCGCGCCAGTCACGAAGAGATTTTTCGACACGTAAGCACCCAAAACACTCCAATATGTCCAAAACTCATGTTTTTGTGATTTTTGAACTTTTTCGTTCCGGCTAAAAACATCGCACCCACGAGTGCCTATATCGGCAATAATTGACAAAAGTTCACCGCGCCAGTCATGAAGTGATTATTCGACACGTACGGACCCAATCCACTCCAATATGTCCAAAACTCATGTTTTGATGCTTTTTGAACTTTTTCGTTCCGGCTAAAAACGTCGCACCCACGTGTGCCTATAAAAGCCAATATTGGCAATAATTGACAAAAGTTCGCCGCGCTAGTCACGAAGTGATATTTCGACACGTAGGATCTAATCCACTCCAATATGTCCAAAACTCATGTTTTGGTGCTTTTTGAACTTTTTTGTTCCGGCAAAAAACGTCGCACCCACGTGTGCCTATAAAAGCCAATATTGGTAATAATTGACAAAAGTTCGCCGCGCTAGTCACGAAGAGATTTCTCGAAACGTACGCACCCAAAACACTCCAAAATATCCAAAACTCATGTTTTGGTGCTTTTTGAACTTTTTCGTTCCGGCTAAAAACGTCGCACCCACGAGTGCCTATAAAAGCCAATATTGGCAATAATTGACAAAAGTTCGCCGCGCCAGTCACGAAGTGATATTTCGACACGTACGGACCCAATCCACTCCAATATGTCCAAAACTCATGTTTTGGTGCTTTTTGAACTTTTTCGTTCCGGCTAAACACGTCGCACACACGTGTGCCTATAAAAGCCAATATTGGCAATAATTGACAAAAGTTCGTCGCGCCAGTCACGAAGAGATTTTCGACAGGTAAGCACCCAAAACACTCCAATATGTCCAAAACTCATGTTTTTGTGATTTTTGAACTTTTTCGTTCCGGCTAAAAACATCGCACCCACGAGTGCCTATATTGGCAATAATTGACAAAAGTTCACCGCGCCAGTCATGAAGTGATTTTTCGACACGTACGGACCCAATCCACTCCAATATGTCCAAAACTCATGTTTTGATGCTTTTTGAACTTTTTCGTTCCGGCTAAAAACGTCGCAACCACGTGTGCCTATAAAAGCTAATATTGGCAATAATTGACAAAATTTCGCCGCGCCAGTCACGAAGTGATATTTCGACACGTAGGATCTAATCCACTCCAATATGTCCAAAACTCATGTTTTGGTGCTTTTTGAACTTTTTCGTTTCGACTAAAAACGTCGCACCCATGAGTGCCTATATTGGCAATAATTGACAAAAGTTCGCCGCGCCAGTCACGAAGAGATTTCTCGAAACGTACGCACCCAAAACACTCCAAAATATCCAAAACTCATGTTTTGGTGCTTTTTGAACTTTTTCGTTCCGGCTAAAAACGTCGCACCCACGAGTGCCTATAAAAGCCAATATTGGCAATAATTGACAAAAGTTCGCCGCGCCAGTCACGAAGTGATATTTCGACACGTACGGACCCAATCCACTCCAATATGTCCAAAACTCATGTTTTGGTGCTTTTTGAACTTTTTCGTTCCGGCTAAACACGTCCCACACACGTGTGCCTATAAAAGCCAATATTGGCAATAATTGACAAAAGTTCGTCGCGCCAGTCACGAAGAGATTTTTCGACACGTAAGCACCCAAAACACTCCAATATGTCCAAAACTCATGTTTTTGTGATTTTTGAACTTTTTCGTTCCGGCTAAAAACATCGCACCCACGAGTGCCTATATCGGCAATAATTGACAAAAGTTCACCGCGCCAGTCATGAAGTGATTTTTCGACACGTACGGACCCAATCCACTCCAATATGTCCAAAACTCATGTTTTGATGCTTTTTGAACTTTTTCGTTCCGGCTAAAAACGTCGCACCCACGTGTGCCTATAAAAGCCAATATTGGCAATAATTGACAAAAGTTCGTCGCGCCAGTCACGAAGAGATTTTCGACACGTAAGCACCCAAAACACTCCAATATGTCCAAAACTCATGTTTTTGTGATTTTTGAACTTTTTCGTTTCGGCTAACAACATCGCACCCACGAGTGCCTATATTGGCAATAATTGACAAAAGTTCACCGCGCCAGTCATGAAGTGATTTTTCGACACGTACGGACCCAATCCACTCCAATATGTCCAAAACTCATGTTTTGATGCTTTTTGAACTTTTTCGTTCCGGCTAAAAACGTCGCAACCACGTGTGCCTATAAAAGCTAATATTGGCAATAATTGACAAAATTTCGCCGCGCCAGTCACGAAGTGATATTTCGACACGTAGGATCTAATCCACTCCAATATGTCCAAAACTCATGTTTTGGTGCTTTTTGAACTTTTTCGTTTCGACTAAAAACGTCGCACCCATGAGTGCCTATATTGGCAATAATTGACAAAAGTTCGCCGCGCCAGTCACGAAGAGATTTCTCGAAACGTACGCACCCAAAACACTCCAAAATATCCAAAACTCATGTTTTGGTGCTTTTTGAACTTTTTCGTTCCGGCTAAAAACGTCGCACCCACGAGTGCCTATAAAAGCCAATATTGGCAATAACTGACAAAAGTTCGCCGCGCCAGTCACGAAGTGATATTTCGACACGTACGGACCCAATCCACTCCAATATGTCCAAAACTCATGTTTTGGTGCTTTTTGAACTTTTTCGTTCCGGCTAAACACGTCCCACACACGTGTGCCTATAAAAGCCAATATTGGCAATAATTGACAAAAGTTCGTCGCGCCAGTCACGAAGAGATTTTTCGACACGTAAGCACCCAAAACACTCCAATATGTCCAAAACTCATGTTTTTGTGATTTTTGAACTTTTTCGTTCCGGCTAAAAACATCGCACCCACGAGTGCCTATATCGGCAATAATTGACAAAAGTTCACCGCGCCAGTCATGAAGTGATTATTCGACACGTACGGACCCAATCCACTCCAATATGTCCAAAACTCATGTTTTGATGCTTTTTGAACTTTTTCGTTCCGGCTAAAAACGTCGCACCCACGTGTGCCTATAAAAGCCAATATTGGCAATAATTGACAAAAGTTCGCCGCGCTAGTCACGAAGTGATATTTCGACACGTAGGATCTAATCCACTCCAATATGTCCAAAACTCATGTTTTGGTGCTTTTTGAACTTTTTTGTTCCGGCAAAAAACGTCGCACCCACGTGTGCCTATAAAAGCCAATATTGGTAATAATTGACAAAAGTTCGCCGCGCTAGTCACGAAGAGATTTCTCGAAACGTACGCACCCAAAACACTCCAAAATATCCAAAACTCATGTTTTGGTGCTTTTTGAACTTTTTCGTTCCGGCTAAAAACGTCGCACCCACGAGTGCCTATAAAAGCCAATATTGGCAATAATTGACAAAAGTTCGCCGCGCCAGTCACGAAGTGATATTTCGACACGTACGGACCCAATCCACTCCAATATGTCCAAAACTCATGTTTTGGTGCTTTTTGAACTTTTTCGTTCCGGCTAAACACGTCGCACACACGTGTGCCTATAAAAGCCAATATTGGCAATAATTGACAAAAGTTCGTCGCGCCAGTCACGAAGAGATTTTCGACAGGTAAGCACCCAAAACACTCCAATATGTCCAAAACTCATGTTTTTGTGATTTTTGAACTTTTTCGTTCCGGCTAAAAACATCGCACCCACGAGTGCCTATATTGGCAATAATTGACAAAAGTTCACCGCGCCAGTCATGAAGTGATTTTTCGACACGTACGGACCCAATCCACTCCAATATGTCCAAAACTCATGTTTTGATGCTTTTTGAACTTTTTCGTTCCGGCTAAAAACGTCGCAACCACGTGTGCCTATAAAAGCTAATATTGGCAATAATTGACAAAATTTCGCCGCGCCAGTCACGAAGTGATATTTCGACACGTAGGATCTAATCCACTCCAATATGTCCAAAACTCATGTTTTGGTGCTTTTTGAACTTTTTCGTTTCGACTAAAAACGTCGCACCCATGAGTGCCTATATTGGCAATAATTGACAAAAGTTCGCCGCGCCAGTCACGAAGAGATTTCTCGAAACGTACGCACCCAAAACACTCCAAAATATCCAAAACTCATGTTTTGGTGCTTTTTGAACTTTTTCGTTCCGGCTAAAAACGTCGCACCCACGAGTGCCTATAAAAGCCAATATTGGCAATAATTGACAAAAGTTCGCCGCGCCAGTCACGAAGTGATATTTCGACACGTACGGACCCAATCCACTCCAATATGTCCAAAACTCATGTTTTGGTGCTTTTTGAACTTTTTCGTTCCGGCTAAACACGTCCCACACACGTGTGCCTATAAAAGCCAATATTGGCAATAATTGACAAAAGTTCGTCGCGCCAGTCACGAAGAGATTTTTCGACACGTAAGCACCCAAAACACTCCAATATGTCCAAAACTCATGTTTTTGTGATTTTTGAACTTTTTCGTTCCGGCTAAAAACATCGCACCCACGAGTGCCTATATCGGCAATAATTGACAAAAGTTCACCGCGCCAGTCATGAAGTGATTTTTCGACACGTACGGACCCAATCCACTCCAATATGTCCAAAACTCATGTTTTGATGCTTTTTTAACTTTTTCGTTCCGGCTAAAAACGTCGCACCCACGTGTGCCTATAAAAGCCAATATTGGCAATAATTGACAAAAGTTCGCCGCGCTAGTCACGAAGTGATATTTCGACACGTAGGATCTAATCCACTCCAATATGTCCAAAACTCATGTTTTGGTGCTTTTTGAACTTTTTTGTTCCGGCAAAAAACGTCGCACCCACGTGTGCCTATAAAAGCCAATATTGGCAATAATTGACAAAAGTTCGCCGCGCCAGTCACGAAGAGATTTCTCGAAACGTACGCACCCAAAACACTCCAAAATATCCAAAACTCATGTTTTGGTGCTTTTTGAACTTTTTCGTTCCGGCTAAAAACGTCGCACCCACGAGTGCCTATAAAAGCCAATATTGGCAATAATTGACAAAAGTTCGCCGCGCCAGTCACGAAGTGATATTTCGACACGTACGGACCCAATCCACTCAAATATGTCCAAAACTCATGTTTTGGTGCTTTTTGAACTTTTTCGTTCCGGCTAAACACGTCGCACACACGTGTGCCTATAAAAGCCAATATTGGCAATAATTGACAAAAGTTCGCCGCGCCAGTCACGAAGAGATTTTTCGACACGTAAGCACCCAAAACACTCCAATATGTCCAAAACTCATGTTTTTGTGATTTTTGAACTTTTTCGTTCCGGCTAAAAACATCGCACCCACGAGTGCCTATATTGGCAATAAAGACAAAAGTTCACCGCGCCAGTCATGAAGTGATTTATCGACACGTACGGACCCAATCCACTCCAATATGTCCAAAACTCATGTTTTGATGCTTTTTGAACTTTTTCGTTCCGGCTAAAAACGTCGCAACCACGTGTGCCTATAAAAGCTAATATTGGCAATAATTGACAAAAGTTCGCCGCGCCAGTCACGAAGTGATATTTCGACACGTAGGATCTAATCCACTCCAATATGTCCAAAACTCATGTTTTGGTGCTTTTTGAACTTTTTCGTTTCGACTAAAAACGTCGCACCCACGAGTGCCTATATTGGCAATAATTGACAAAAGTTCGCCGCGCCAGTCACGAAGAGATTTCTCGAAACGTATGCACCCAAAACACTCCAAAATATCCAAAACTCATGTTTTGGTGCTTTTTGAACTTTTTCGTTCCGGCTAAAAACGTCGCACCCACGAGTGCCTATAAAAGCCAATATTGGCAATAATTGACAAAAGTTCGCCGCGCCAGTCACGAAGTGATATTTCGACACGTACGGACCCAATCCACTCCAATATGTCCAAAACTCATGTTTTGGTGATTTTTGAACTTTTTCGTTCCGGCTAAACACGTCGCACACACGTGTGCCTATAAAAGCCAATATTGGCAATAATTGATAAAAGTTCGTCGCGCCAGTCACGAAGAGATTTTTCGACATGTAAGCACCCAAAACACTCCAATATGTCCAAAACTCATGTTTTGGTGATTTTTGAACTTTTTCGTTCCGGCTAAAAACATCGCACCCACGAGTGCCTATAAAAGCCAATAATTGCAATAATTGACAAAAGTTCGCTGCGCCTGTCACGATGTGATTTTTCGACACGTACGGACCCAATCCACTCCAATATGATCAAAACTCATGTTTTGGTGCTTTTTGAACTTTTTCGTTCCGGCTAAACACGTCACACCCACGTGTGCCTATAAAAGCCAATATTGGCAATAATTGACAAAAGTTCGCCGCGCCAGTCACGAAGAGATTTCTCGAAACGTACGCACCCAAAACACTCCAAAATATCCAAAACTCATGTTTTGGTGCTTTTTGAACTTTTTCGTTCCGGCTAAAAACGTCGCACCCACGAGTGCCTATAAAAGCCAATATTGGCAATAATTGACAAAAGTTCGCCGCGCCAGTCACGAAGTGATATTTCGACACGTACGGACCCAATCCACTCCAATATGTCCAAAACTCATGTTTTGGTGCTTTTTGAACTTTTTCGTTCCGGCTAAACACGTCCCACACACGTGTGCCTATAAAAGCCAATATTGGCAATAATTGACAAAAGTTCGTCGCGCCAGTCACGAAGATATTTTTCGACACGTAAGCACCCAAAACAATCCAATATGTCCAAAACTCATGTTTTTGTGATTTTTGAACTTTTCGTTCCGGCTAAAAACATCGCACCCACGAGTGCCTATATCGGCAATAATTGACAAAAGTTCACCGCGCCAGTCACGAAGTGATTTTTCGACTCGTACGGACCCAATCCACTCCAATATGTCCAAAACTCATGTTTTGGTGCTTTTTGAACTTTTTCGTTCCGGCTAAACACGCCGCACCCACGTGTGCCTATAAAAGCCAATATTGGCAATAATTGACAAAAGTTCGCCTCGCCAGTCACGAAGTGATATTTCGACACGTGGGATCTAATCCACTCCAATATGTCCAAAACTCATGTTTTGGTGCTTTTTGAACTTTTTTGTTCCGGCAAAAAACGTCGCACCCACGTGTGCCTATAAAAGCCAATATTGGCAATAATTGACAAAAGTTCACCGCGCCAGTCACGAAGAGATTTCTCGAAACGTACGCACCCAAAACACTCCAAAATATCTAAAACTCATCTTTTGGTGCTTTTTGAACTTTTTCGTTCCGGCTAAAAACGTCGCACCCATGAGTGCCCATATTGGCAATAATTGACAAAAGTTCGCCGCGCCAATCACGAAGTGATTTTTCGATATGTACAGACCCAATCCACTCTAATATGTCCAAAACTCATGTTTTCGTGCTTTTTGAACTTTTTCGTTCCGGCTAAACACGTCGCAGCCACGTGTGCCTATAAAAGCCAATATTGGTATTAATTGAGAAAAGTTCGCCGCGCCAGTCACGAAGAGATTTTTCGACACGTAAGCACCCAAAACACTCCAATATGTCCAAAACTCATGTTTTTGTGATTTTTGAACTTTTTCGTTCCGGCTAAAAACATCGCACCCACGAGTGCCTATATTGGCAATAATTGACAAAAGTTCACCCCGCTAGTCATGAAGTGATTTTTCGACACGTACGGACCCAATCCACTCCAATATGTCCAAAACTCATGTTTTGATGCTTTTTGAACTTTTTCGTTCCGGCTAAAAACGTCGCAACCACGTGTGCCTATAAAAGCCAATATTGGCAATAATTGACAAAAGTTCGCCGCGCCAGTCACGAAGTGATATTTCGACACGTACGGACCCAATCCACTCCAATATGTCCAAAACTCATGTTTTGGTGCTTTTTGAACTTTTTCGTTCCGGCTAAACACGTCGCACACACGTGTGCCTATAAAAGCCAATATTGGCAATAATTGACAAAAGTTCGTCGCGCCAGTCACGAAGAGATTTTTCGACATGTAAGCACCCAAAACACTCCAATATGTCCAATACTCATGTTTTGGTGATTTTTGAACTTTTTCGTTCCGGCTAAAAACATCGCACCCACGAGTGCCTATAAAAGCCAATATTGGCAATAATTGACAAAAGTTCGCCGCGCCTGTCATGATGTGATTTTTCGACACGTACGGACCCAATCCACTCCAATATGATCAAAACTCATGTTTTGGTGCTTTTTGAACTTTTTCGTTCCGGCTAAAATCGTGGCACCCACGTGTGCCTATAAAAGCCAATATTGTTATTAATTGAGAAAAGTTCGCCGCGCCAGTCACGAAGTGATTTTTCGACACGTACGGACCCAATGCACTCCAATATGTCCAAAACTCATGTGATAAACCCTGAGCTCCACTCGATGCGCTCAAGGATATGATTTGGCCCGATCTTTCGGTGAGTTGAGATAACTACGATTTGGGAGACACGTTGACGATCCGACTACAACCGTACAAGACGTTGTGTTGCGCCTTAGTGATCGATACACCTCTCCGTGGGTTGTTGATCTTATCGATGCAGATCAACCTTATTCCTGCAAGCAAATCGAAGAAACTAGCAAGAACAAGATAAAAGCAATCTGAATTGCAAATAGGAATTGAATTCAAATGATAAGTTGGGGTTCCGAAGAACAAGCAGACGGACGGTCTAGCCGACACGCGCGCTGCAAGCAAGTAGCAATGGCTAAACTTTAATCTAACAAAACCCCAAGAAACCCTAAAGGGGTACCTAGCTATTTATGGAGGTGGGAGGATGACCTAGGGAGCCCTAGGGTCGTGCTCCACCTGTTTGGGGCGCACCCCACATGGGCCCCTCATGGGCCGGGGTCCCAGATGAAGTTACAAGCCCATAGGCCCATTATAGGTGACGTAGCACCTTGTTTCTGTAATTGCGGCCAACTGAGATGGAATTTGGCAATGAGGCTAGATCCATTGGAAAGAGGACTCCGAGACCTTTCCATCAAGTACTCACGGGCCGAAAACGGAGCTCGTATGGAGATTTAGCGGCCGTTTGAATTCAACGTTGCAGCACGTGGCCGAATTGGATTCCAGCACCTGGAGGACTTGATCTTGATGTCTTCTTGTTGATCCATGATGTGAACAACGGTTGTATCTATAGTAGCCATGGTCACATCATCCTCCCCTTCTTCACGGAAAACCGTCCTCGGTTTTTCCATACGGTGCTCTTCACGTAGTCCATTTAAAACAACCTGTTTCACTAAATCAAAACAAGACAGACTCGAGATAACATGATTAGTCGGTACAGTACTCTCTAGCCTGCTGTGGCCTTGCATAACTACAGGAGGTTCCAAATCTGAACATATATAAACTCTATGCACCAAATATATTCCTCCATCAGTATATCCTCCAAAGATATGAAAAATAGCATTAATTGGACATCTGAAATCAGACTTAACAAATAATTTCTCTTTCAAATTATCGAGCTCACAAAATTTATCAAACTGAAGATAGCCCAAAGTATTTAAAGAAGATTTCAATTCACGTTCCTCTACTTCATTAGCAATGTGAATAACATACTTAAAATCAGTACATAAAGAACTAACACTAGAAATAGCATGTTCACTCACTAGTTGTGGCATGGATATAAGTGAAGCATTATCAGACAACTCTTCTTTATCACAAGGAACAACAAACAAATCAACTTGTGACAAAGGAATCTCAGCAATAGGTTCCACTATTGGTTGCTCTACTATAGCATGAAAGGTGGACATGGGTAGCTCACCTTCAGAATACTCACATTCATTTATGTCAGCACCATTTAATTTACCTTCCAAACTTTTTTCAGACGTCGCAGGTGCTTCATGCTTCTCCTCTTTCTTCTCAAGTACACCAATCTCCTCGTTTTGTTCAATGTGCTGAACTCCCTGTAAAACATTAGTAACAGGAGAGACAAAAGATTGCTCCTCCAATGTTTGCACACCATCATTGCACAAAGATATAGGATATTCAGAAACAGGAAATAAATCACATTGTGCATGCTTTATCGTATTTGATATAATTTGACTCTCAATGCTACGAGCAAGCATGAATAGGTGTCCAATATGATTATATGTCACGTTAGCAAGCATAACCCGAATTTCGGAATTAAGACCCTTGAAAAATCTACGCATTGTGTTCTCATTACATTCTTTTATACCACTGTAGATGATACAAACTTTAAATTCATGGATGTACTCCCTAACAGTTCTATCACCTTGTTTTAGATTTTCTAGTTTCTCAAGAAGAATACATTTGTAATAAGAACTCACAAAATGCTTTCTCATCATGGTTTTGCACTCATCCCAAGTTTCAGGTCTATTGCTAACATAACTCCACCAAAATAATGCAGAAGAGGTAAACTTATTACTAGCAGCCTTAATCATTTGAGCATCAGAAAAATCATATTCATCAAATTCATTGTCTACTGCTAGCTCCCAATCAATATAAGCAATAGAATCATACTTACCTTCATAGAATGGTAACTTAGATTCAACTCGTGCAAGATTATAGTCATGTACCTCGTATGCATCACGTGGACAATTTGTCATATCTCGTCGTATCCCTTTGCGTAACCCTGTCATGGTTAGTAGGAAACAAGAAACATACACAAGAATATGCACGCTCCTATCAACTACTAGGTATTGGACGCTCAAATATCACACACACTCAAGCTTTTAACCGAGCTCTTACAAGTTCTTACCAATGCAAGCGGAATGGTGATATACACCGACTCAACCAAGCACCCCAATGGAGGTTGGATGTATCGATGCCTTGGCAAACACTTGCTGTACGGCTGCAATCAAATCTGTGGAGCTCTAGGTACGCTTAAATATGTAGCAAAGGAGTAGCAAATGCTCAAATCAGAGAATGCAAATTTGAATAATGGTTCAAAGTCAAGTACCGTGCTGGTCCTAGGCTAGAACGTACTAGAGACGCGAGCCTAGACACAAACGGTACCACAAGATAGCACAACTCAAGCACAACTCTGATACGTGAAAGCAATCTCAAAGATAACAACTGATTTTCTCTTTCGTTTTTCTTTCTTTCTTTCTCTTTTTTTTTCCTTCTTTCCTTTTTTTTTGGTGCGGCTTTTCTTTTCCTTTTTTTAAGCACCTTTCTGCCTTTTTTTTTCTTTTTTTTGACTTTTTTTCAGCAAAAACGACTCAAGGACCTGGATGCAAGATTACAGGGACTCAAATGTAAATATAAAAAATTACAGGGACTCGAATGTAAAAGTGCAAACCCTAAAATTAAAATTATACAAAAATGGAATGCTCTCGTCGCATAGGTTCCGTTTTTGCAAACAGATCTCGAATCCGACACCAAAATATTTTTTTACAAGGTGTAGCAACTCACGGTATGGGAGAGGAAACAACCGTACGTGGGGAGGTGGAGAGGAAGCCGTGCATGGGGAGGTGGGGTGGAAGCCGTGCGGTGGGAAGGTGGAGGGGAAACAGGAAGGTTCCGATCCAATCTACTATTTCTTTCCAAAACAAACCAAACCAATCTAATCTAATCTACAAAATTTCCTCCCTTCTTTTTCTTTCCACACGGCTAAACAGAAACACCGGACAAGCACTAGCAGGTCTAGGCAAACCCTAGATGCAACTCCACAACTCCAAAACCAACCGACAGAAAATACCCGAAACAAGAAAAATGGAACCCTAGTGGCGGCACGATTCCGTTTTCGAAGATCCCGACGACAATGAAGACACAGTGATGAAGGTGACAGTGGTACTAACCGTGACAAGAACTCGAAACTCTAAACGGACTAGATGCTAAGACCAGCAACACGACTCACCGATGCAACGCAAAACTCAACAAAGCAAAAACTGAAAAGAACAATGCAATGGCACAAATATGGCTGGGTAAAGGATGCAAATTTTTTTTGTATGGCTATTTTCTGGTTATAGGTAGATTAAAAACTCACCGAGCAACGAAAGCTCTGATACCACTTGATAAACCCTGAGCTCCACTCGATGCGCTCAAGGATATGATTTGGCCCGATCTTTCGGTGAGTTGAGATAACTACGATTTGGGAGACACGTTGACGATCCGACTACAACCGTACAAGACGTTGTGTTGCGCCTTAGTGATCGATACACCTATCCGTGGGTTGTTGATCTTATCGATGCAGATCAACCTTATTCCTGCAAGCAAATCGAAGAAACTAGCAAGAACAAGATAAAAGCAATCTGAATTGCAAATAGGAATTGAATTCAAATGATAAGTTGGGGTTCCGAAGAACAAGCAGACGGACGGTCTAGCCGACACGCGCGCTGCAAGCAAGTAGCAATGGCTAAACTTTAATCTAACAAAACCCCAAGAAACCCTAAAGGGGTACCTAGCTATTTATGGAGGTGGGAGGATGACCTAGGGAGCCCTAGGGTCGTGCTCCACCTGTTTGGGGCGCACCCCACATGGGCCCCTCATGGGCCGGGGTCCCAGATGAAGTTACAAGCCCATAGGCCCATTATAGGTGACGTAGCACCTTGTTTCTGTAATTGCGGCCAACTGAGATGGAATTTGGCAATGAGGCTAGATCCATTGGAAAGAGGACTCCGAGACCTTTCCATCAAGTACTCACGGGCCGAAAACGGAGCTCGTATGCAGATTTGGCGGCCGTTTGAATTCAACGTTGCAGCACGTGGCCGAATTGGATTCCAGCACCTGGAGGACTTGATCTTGATGTCTTCTTGTTGATCCATGATGTGAACAACGGTTGTATCTATAGTAGCCATGGTCACATCATCATGTTTTGGTGCTTTTTGAACTTTTTCGTTCCGGCTAAAATCGTGGCACCCACGTGTGCCTATAAAAGCCAATATTGGTTTTAATTGAGAAAAGTTCGCCGCGCCAGTCACGAAGTGATTTTTCGACACGTACGGACCCAATGCACTCCAATATGTCCAAAACTCATGTTTTGGTGCTTTTTGAACTTTTTCGTTTCGGCTAAAAACGTCGCACCCACGAGTGCCTCTATTGGCAATAATTGACAAAAGTTCGCCGCGCCAGTCACGAAGTGATTTTTCGACTCGTACGGACCCAATCCTCTCCAATATGTCGAAAACTCATGTTTTGGTGATTTTTGAACTTTTTCGTTCCGGCTAAAAACGTCGCACCGACGAGTGCCTATAAAAGCCAATATTGGCAATAATTGACAAAAATTCACCGCGCCTGTCACGATGTGATTTTTCGACACGTAAGCACCCAAAACACTCCAATATGTCCAAAACTCATGTTTTGGTGATTTTTGAACTTTTTCGTTCCGGCTAAAAACGTCGCACCCACGAGTGCCTATAAAAGCCAATATTGGCAATAATTGACAAAAGTTCGCCGCGCCAATCACGAAGTGATTTTTCGATATGTACAGACCCAATCCACTCTAATATGTCCAAAACTCATGTTTTCGTGCTTTTTGAACTTTTTCGTTCCGGCTAAACACGTCGCAGCCACGTGTGCCTATAAAAGCCAATATTGGTATTAATTGAGAAAAGTTCGCCGCGCCAGTCACGAAGAGATTTTTCGACACGTAAGCACCCAAAACACTCCAATATGTCCAAAACTCATGTTTTTGTGATTTTTGAACTTTTTCGTTCCGGCTAAAAACATCGCACCCACGAGTGCCTATATTGGCAATAATTGACAAAAGTTCACCGCGCCAGTCATGAAGTGATTTTTCGACACGTACGGACCCAATCCACTCCAATATGTCCAAAACTCATGTTTTGATGCTTTTTGAACTTTTTCGTTCCGGCTAAAAACGTCGCAACCACGTGTGCCTATAAAAGCTAATATTGGCAATAATTGACAAAAGTTCGCCGCGCCAGTCACGAAGTGATATTTCGACACGTAGGATCTAATCCACTCCAATATGTCCAAAACTCATGTTTTGGTGCTTTTTGAACTTTTTCGTTTCGACTAAAAACGTCGCACCCACGAGTGCCTATATTGGCAATAATTGACAAAAGTTCGCCGCGCCAGTCACGAAGAGATTTCTCGAAACGTACGCACCCAAAACACTCCAAAATATCCAAAACTCATGTTTTGGTGCTTTTTGAACTTTTTCGTTCCGGCTAAAAACGTCGCACCCACGAGTGCCTATAAAAGCCAATATTGGCAATAATTGACAAAAGTTCGCCGCGCCAGTCACGAAGTGATATTTCGACACGTACGGACCCAATCCACTCCAATATGTCCAAAACTCATGTTTTGGTGCTTTTTGAACTTTTTCGTTCCGGCTAAACACGTCGCACACACGTGTGCCTATAAAAGCCAATATTGGCAATAATTGACAAAAGTTCGTCGCGCCAGTCACGAAGAGATTTTTCGACATGTAAGCACCCAAAACACTCCAATATGTCCAAAACTCATGTTTTGGTGATTTTTGAACTTTTTCGTTCCGGCTAAAAACATCGCACCCACGAGTGCCTATAAAAGCCAATATTGGCAATAATTGACAAAAGTTCGTCGCGCCTGTCATGATGTGATTTTTCGACACGTACGGACCCAATCCACTCCAATATGATCAAAACTCATGTTTTGGTGCTTTTTGAACTTTTTCGTTCCGGCTAAAATCGTGGCACCCACGTGTGCCTATAAAAGCCAATATTGTTATTAATTGAGAAAAGTTCGCCGTGCCAGTCACGAAGTGATTTTTCGACACGTACGGACCCAATGCACTCCAATATGTCCAAAACTCATGTTTTGGTGCTTTTTGAACTTTTTCATTCCGGCTAAAATCGTGGCACCCACGTGTGCCTATAAAAGCCAATATTGGTTTTAATTGAGAAAAGTTCGCCGCGCCAGTCACGAAGTGATTTTTCGACACGTACGGACCCAATGCACTCCAATATGTCCAAAACTCATGTTTTGGTGCTTTTTGAACTTTTTCGTTTCGGCTAAAAACGTCGCACCCACGAGTGCCTCTATTGGCAATAATTGACAAAAGTTCGCCGCGCCAGTCACGAAGTGATTTTTCGACTCGTACGGACCCAATCCTCTCCAATATGTCGAAAACTCATGTTTTGGTGATTTTTGAACTTTTTCGTTCCGGCTAAAAACGTCGCACCGACGAGTGCCTATAAAAGCCAATATTGGCAATAATTGACAAAAATTCACCGCGCCTGTCACGATGTGATTTTTCGACACGTAAGCACCCAAAACACTCCAATATGTCCAAAACTCATGTTTTGGTAATTTTTGAACTTTTTCGTTCCGGCTAAAAACGTCGCACCCACGAGTGCCTATAAAAGCCAATATTGGCAATAATTGACAAAAGTTCGCCGCGCCTGTCACGATGTGATTTTTCGACACGTACGGACCCAATCCACTCCAATATGTCCAAAACTCATGTTTTGGTGCTTTTTGATCTTTTTCGTTTCGGCTAAAATCGTGGCACCCACGTGTGCCTATAAAAGCCAATATTGGTATTAATTGAGAAAAGTTTGCTGCGCCAGTCACGAAGTGATTTTTCGACACGTACGGACCCAATGCACTCCAATATGTCCAAAACTCATGTTTTGGTGCTTTTTGAACTTTTTCGTTTCGGCTAAAAACGTCGCACCCACGAGTGCCTCTATTGGCAATAATTGACAAAAGTTCGCCGCGCCTGTCACGAAGTGATTTTTCGACTCGTACGGACCCAATCCACTCCAATATGTCCAAAACTCATGTTTTGGTGCTTTTTGAACTTCTTCGTTCCGGCTAAACACGTCGCACCCACGTGTGCCTATAAAAGACAATATTGGCAATAATTGACAAAAGTTCGCCGCGCCAGTCACGAAGAGATTTTTCGACACGTAAGCACCCAAAACACTCCAATATGTCCAAAACTCATGTTTTTGTGATTTTTGAACTTTTTCGTTCCGGCTAAAAACATCGCACCCACGAGTGCCTATATTGGCAATAATTGACAAAAGTTCACCGCGCCAGTCATGAAGTGATTTTTCGACACGTACGGACCCAATCAACTCAAATATGTCCAAAACTCATGTTTTGATGCTTTTTGAACTTTTTCGTTCCGGCTAAAAACGTCGCAACCACGTGTGCCTATAAAACCTAATATTGGCAATAATTGACAAAAGTTCGCCGCGCCAGTCACGGAGTGATATTTCGACACGTAGGATCTAATCCACTCCAATATGTCCAAAACTCATGTTTTGGTGCTTTTTAAACTTTTTCGTTTCGACTAAAAACGTCGCACCCTAGAGTGCCTATATTGGCAATAATTGACAAAAGTTCGCCGCGCCAGTCACGAAGAGATTTCTCGAAACGTACGCACCCAAAACACTCCAAAATATCCACAACTCATGTTTTGGTGCTTTTTGAACTTTTTCGTTCCGGCTAAAAACGTCGCACCCACGAGTGCCTATAAAAGCCAAT
This sequence comes from Oryza punctata, assembly GCA_000573905.2. NCBI lineage: Eukaryota > Viridiplantae > Streptophyta > Magnoliopsida > Poales > Poaceae > Oryza > Oryza punctata. The sequence goes on along the minus strand of CM002494.2, from coordinate 14,386,614 downwards.
ATTGGCAATAATTGACAAAAGTTCGCCGCGCCTGTCACGAAGTGATTTTTCGACTCGTACGGACCCAATCCACTCCAATATGTCCAAAACTCATGTTTTGGTGCTTTTTGAACTTTTTCGTTCCGGCTAAAAACGTCGCACCCACGAGTGCCTATAAAAGCCAATATTGGCAATAATTGACAAAAGTTCGCCGCGCCTGTCACGATGTGATTTTTCGACACGTACGGACCCAATCCACTCCAATATATCCAAAACTCATGTTTTGGTGCTTTTTGATCTTTTTCGTTTCGGCTAAAATCGTGGCACCCACGTGTGCCTAAAAAAGCCAATATTGGTATTAATTGAGAAAAGTTCGCTGCGCCAGTCACGAAGTGATTTTTCGACACGTACGGACCCAATGCACTCCAATATGTCCAAAACTCATGTTTTGGTGCTTTTTGAACTTTTTCGTTTCGGCTAAAAACGTCGCACCCACGAGTGCCTCTATTGGCAATAATTGACAAAAGTTCGCCGCGCCTGTCACGAAGTGATTTTTCGACTCGTACGGACCCAATCCACTCCAATATGTCCAAAACTCATGTTTTGGTGCTTTTTGAACTTCTTTGTTCCGGCTAAACACGTCGCACCCACGTGTGCCTATAAAAGACAATATTGGCAATAATTGAGAAAAGTTCGCCGCGCCAGTCACGAAGTGATTTTTCGACACGTACGGACCCAATGCACTCCAATATGTCCAAAACTCATGTTTTGGTGCTTTTTGAACTTTTTCGTTCCGGCTAAAATCGTGGCACCCACGTGTGCCTATAAAAGCCAATATTGGTTTTAATTGAGAAAAGTTCGCCGCGCCAGTCACGAAGTGATTTTTCGACACGTACGGTCCCAATGCACTCCAATATGTCCAAAACTCATGTTTTGGTGCTTTTTGAACTTTTTCGGTTCGGCTAAAAACGTCGCACCCACGAGTGCCTCTATTGGCAATAATTGACAAAAGTTCGCCGCGCCAGTCACGAAGTGACTTTTCGACTCGTACGGACCCAATCCTCTCCAATATGTCGAAAACTCATGTTTTGGTGATTTTTGAACTTTTTCGTTCCGGCTAAAAACGTCGCACCGACGAGTGCCTATAAAAGCCAATATTGGCAATAATTGACAAAAATTCACCGCGCCTGTCACGATGTGATTTTTCGACACGTAAGCACCCAAAACACTCCAATATGTCCAAAACTCATGTTTTGGTGATTTTTGAACTTTTTCGTTCCGGCTAAAAACGTCGCACCCACGAGTGCCTATAAAAGCCAATATTGGCAATAATTGACAAAAGTTCGCCGCGCCTGTCACGATGTGATTTTTCGACACGTACGGACCCAATCCACTCCAATATGTCCAAAACTCATGTTTTGGTGCTTTTTGATCTTTTTCGTTTCGGCTAAAATCGTGGCACCCACGTGTGCCTATAAAAGCCAATATTTGTATTAATTGAGAAAAGTTTGCTGCGCCAGTCACGAAGTGATTTTTCGACACGTACGGACCCAATGCACTCCAATATGTCCAAAACTCATGTTTTGGTGCTTTTTGAACTTTTTCGTTTCGGCTAAAAACGTCGCACCCACGAGTGCCTCTATTGGCAATAATTGACAAAAGTTCGCCGCGCCTGTCACGAAGTGATTTTTCGACTCGTACGGACCCAATCCACTCCAATATGTCCAAAACTCATGTTTTGGTGCTTTTTGAACTTTTTCGTTCCGGCTAAAAACATCGCACCCACGAGTGCCTATATTGGCAATAATTGACAAAAGTTCACCGCGCCAGTCATGAAGTGATTTTTCGACACGTACGGACCCAATCAACTCAAATATGTCCAAAACTCATGTTTTGATGCTTTTTGAACTTTTTCGTTCCGGCTAAAAACGTCGCAACCACGTGTGCCTATAAAACCTAATATTGGCAATAATTGACAAAAGTTCGCCGCGCCAGTCACGGAGTGATATTTCGACACGTAGGATCTAATCCACTCCAATATGTCCAAAACTCATGTTTTGGTGCTTTTTAAACTTTTTCGTTTCGACTAAAAACGTCGCACCCTAGAGTGCCTATATTGGCAATAATTGACAAAAGTTCGCCGCGCCAGTCACGAAGAGATTTCTCGAAACGTACGCACCCAAAACACTCCAAAATATCCACAACTCATGTTTTGGTGCTTTTTGAACTTTTTCGTTCCGGCTAAAAACGTCGCACCCACGAGTGCCTATAAAAGCCAATATTGGCAATAATTGACAAAAGTTCGCCGCGCCTGTCACGAAGTGATTTTTCGACTCGTACGGACCCAATCCACTCCAATATGTCCAAAACTCATGTTTTGGTGCTTTTTGAACTTTTTCGTTCCGGCTAAAAACGTCGCACCCACGAGTGCCTATAAAAGCCAATATTGGCAATAATTGACAAAAGTTCGCCGCGCCTGTCACGATGTGATTTTTCGACACGTACGGACCCAATCCACTCCAATATATCCAAAACTCATGTTTTGGTGCTTTTTGATCTTTTTCGTTTCGGCTAAAATCGTGGCACCCACGTGTGCCTAAAAAAGCCAATATTGGTATTAATTGAGAAAAGTTCGCTGCGCCAGTCACGAAGTGATTTTTCGACACGTACGGACCCAATGCACTCCAATATGTCCAAAACTCATGTTTTGGTGCTTTTTGAACTTTTTCGTTTCGGCTAAAAACGTCGCACCCACGAGTGCCTCTATTGGCAATAATTGACAAAAGTTCGCCGCGCCTGTCACGAAGTGATTTTTCGACTCGTACGGACCCAATCCACTCCAATATGTCCAAAACTCATGTTTTGGTGCTTTTTGAACTTCTTTGTTCCGGCTAAACACGTCGCACCCACGTGTGCCTATAAAAGACAATATTGGCAATAATTGAGAAAAGTTCGCCGCGCCAGTCACGAAGTGATTTTTCGACACGTACGGACCCAATGCACTCCAATATGTCCAAAACTCATGTTTTGGTGCTTTTTGAACTTTTTCGTTCCGGCTAAAATCGTGGCACCCACGTGTGCCTATAAAAGCCAATATTGGTTTTAATTGAGAAAAGTTCGCCGCGCCAGTCACGAAGTGATTTTTCGACACGTACGGTCCCAATGCACTCCAATATGTCCAAAACTCATGTTTTGGTGCTTTTTGAACTTTTTCGGTTCGGCTAAAAACGTCGCACCCACGAGTGCCTCTATTGGCAATAATTGACAAAAGTTCGCCGCGCCAGTCACGAAGTGACTTTTCGACTCGTACGGACCCAATCCTCTCCAATATGTCGAAAACTCATGTTTTGGTGATTTTTGAACTTTTTCGTTCCGGCTAAAAACGTCGCACCGACGAGTGCCTATAAAAGCCAATATTGGCAATAATTGACAAAAATTCACCGCGCCTGTCACGATGTGATTTTTCGACACGTAAGCACCCAAAACACTCCAATATGTCCAAAACTCATGTTTTGGTGATTTTTGAACTTTTTCGTTCCGGCTAAAAACGTCGCACCCACGAGTGCCTATAAAAGCCAATATTGGCAATAATTGACAAAAGTTCGCCGCGCCTGTCACGATGTGATTTTTCGACACGTACGGACCCAATCCACTCCAATATGTCCAAAACTCATGTTTTGGTGCTTTTTGATCTTTTTCGTTTCGGCTAAAATCGTGGCACCCACGTGTGCCTATAAAAGCCAATATTTGTATTAATTGAGAAAAGTTTGCTGCGCCAGTCACGAAGTGATTTTTCGACACGTACGGACCCAATGCACTCCAATATGTCCAAAACTCATGTTTTGGTGCTTTTTGAACTTTTTCGTTTCGGCTAAAAACGTCGCACCCACGAGTGCCTCTATTGGCAATAATTGACAAAAGTTCGCCGCGCCTGTCACGAAGTGATTTTTCGACTCGTACGGACCCAATCCACTCCAATATGTCCAAAACTCATGTTTTGGTGCTTTTTGAACTTTTTCGTTCCGGCTAAACACGTCGCACCCACGTGTGCCTATAAAAGACAATATTGGCAATAATTGACAAAAGTTCGCCGCGCCAGTCACGAAGAGATTTTTCGACACGTAAGCACCCAAAACACTCCAATATGTCCAAAACTCATGTTTTTGTGATTTTTGAACTTTTTCGTTCCGGCTAAAAACATCGCACCCACGAGTGCCTATATTGGCAATAATTGACAAAAGTTCACCGCGCCAGTCATGAAGTGATTTTTCGACACGTACGAACCCAATCCACTCAAATATGTCCAAAACTCATGTTTTGATGCTTTTTGAACTTTTTCGTTCCGGCTAAAAACGTCGCAACCACGTGTGCCTATAAAAGCTAATATTGGCAATAATTGACAAAAGTTCGCCGCGCCAGTCACGGAGTGATATTTCGACACGTAGGATCTAATCCACTCCAATATGTCCAAAACTCATGTTTTGGTGCTTTTTGAACTTTTTCGTTTCGACTAAAAACGTCGCACCCAAGAGTGCCTATATTGGCAATAATTGACAAAAGTTCGCCGCGCCAGTCACGAAGAGATTTCTCGAAACGTACGCACCCAAAACACTCCAAAATATCCACAACTCATGTTTTGGTGCTTTTTGAACTTTTTCGTTCCGGCTAAAAACGTCGCACCCACGAGTGCCTATAAAAGCCAATATTGGCAATAATTGACAAAAGTTCGCCGCGCCAGTCACGAAGTGATATTTCGACACGTACGGACCCAATCCACTCCAATATGTCCAAAACTCATGTTTTGGTGTTTTTTGAACTTTTTCGTTCCGGCTAAAAACGTCGCACCCACGAGTGCCTATAAAAGCCAATATTGGCAATAATTGACAAAAGTTCGCCGCGCCTGTCACGATGTGATTTTTCGACACGTACGGACCCAATCCACTCCAATATATCCAAAACTCATGTTTTGGTGCTTTTTGATCTTTTTCGTTTCGGCTAAAATCGTGGCACCCACGTGTGCCTAAAAAAGCCAATATTGGTATTAATTGAGAAAAGTTCGCTGCGCCAGTCACGAAGTGATTTTTCGACACGTACGGACCCAATGCACTCCAATATGTCCAAAACTCATGTTTTGGTGCTTTTTGAACTTTTTCGTTTCGGCTAAAAACGTCGCACCCACGAGTGCCTCTATTGGCAATAATTGACAAAAGTTCGCCGCGCCTGTCACGAAGTGATTTTTCGACTCGTACGGACCCAATCCACTCCAATATGTCCAAAACTCATGTTTTGGTGCTTTTTGAACTTGTTCGTTCTGGCTAAACACGTCGCACCCACGTGTGCCTATAAAAGACAATATTGGCAATAATTGACAAAAGTTCGCCGCGCCAGTCACGAAGAGATTTTTCGACACGTAAGCACCCAAAACACTCCAATATGTCCAAAACTCATGTTTTTGTGATTTTTGAACTTTTTCGTTCCGGCTAAAAACATCGCACCCACGAGTGCCTATATTGGCAATAATTGACAAAAGTTCACCGCGCCAGTCATGAAGTGATTTTTCGACACGTACGGACCCAATCCACTCAAATATGTCCAAAACTCATGTTTTGATGCTTTTTGAACTTTTTCGTTCCGGCTAAAAACGTCGCAACCACGTGTGCCTATAAAAGCTAATATTGGCAATAATTGACAAAAGTTCGCCGCGCCAGTCACGGAGTGATATTTCGACACGTAGGATCTAATCCACTCCAATATGTCCAAAACTCATGTTTTGGTGCTTTTTAAACTTTTTCGTTTCGACTAAAAACGTCGCACCCAAGAGTGCCTATATTGGCAATAATTGACAAAAGTTCGCCGCGCCAGTCACGAAGAGATTTCTCGAAACGTACGCACCCAAAACACTCCAAAATATCCACAACTCATGTTTTGGTGCTTTTTGAACTTTTTCGTTCCGGCTAAAAACGTCGCACCCACGAGTGCCTATAAAAGCCAATATTGGCAATAATTGACAAAAGTTCGCCGCGCCAGTCACGAAGTGATATTTCGACACGTACGGACCCAATCCACTCCAATATGTCCAAAACTCATGTTTTGGTGCTTTTTGAACTTTTTCGTTCCGGCTAAAAACGTCGCACCCACGAGTGCCTATAAAAGCCAATATTGGCAATAATTGACAAAAGTTCGCCGCGCCTGTCACGATGTGATTTTTCGACACGTACGGACCCAATCCACTCCAATATATCCAAAACTCATGTTTTGGTGCTTTTTGATCTTTTTCGTTTCGGCTAAAATCGTGGCACCCACGTGTGCCTATAAAAGCCAATATTGGTATTAATTGAGAAAAGTTCGCTGCGCCAGTCACGAAGTGATTTTTCGACACGTACGGACCCAATGCACTCCAATATGTCCAAAACTCATGTTTTGGTGCTTTTTGAACTTTTTCGTTTCGGCTAAAAACGTCGCACCCACGAGTGCCTCTATTGGCAATAATTGACAAAAGTTCGCCGCGCCTGTCACGAAGTGATTTTTCGACTCGTACGGACCCAATCCACTCCAATATGTCCAAAACTCATGTTTTGGTGCTTTTTGAACTTTTTCGTTCCGGCTAAACACGTCGCACCCACGTGTGCCTATAAAAGACAATATTGGCAATAATTGACAAAAGTTCGCCGCGCCAGTCACGAAGAGATTTTTCGACACGTAAGCACCCAAAACACTCCAATATGTCCAAAACTCATGTTTTTGTGATTTTTGAACTTTTTCGTTCCGGCTAAAAACATCGCACCCACGAGTGTCTATATTGGCAATAATTGACAAAAGTTCACCGCGCCAGTCATGAAGTGATTTTTCGACACGTACGGACCCAATCCACTCAAATATGTCCAAAACTCATGTTTTGATGCTTTTTGAACTTTTTCGTTCCGGCTAAAAACGTCGCAACCACGTGTGCCTATAAAAGCTAATATTGGCAATAATTGACAAAAGTTCGCCGCGCCAGTCACGGAGTGATATTTCGACACGTAGGATCTAATCCACTCCAATATGTCCAAAACTCATGTTTTGGTGCTTTTTGAACTTTTTCGTTTCGACTAAAAACGTCGCACCCAAGAGTGCCTATATTGGCAATAATTGACAAAAGTTCGCCGCGCCAGTCACGAAGAGATTTCTCGAAACGTACGCACCCAAAACACTCCAAAATATCCACAACTCATGTTTTGGTGCTTTTTGAACTTTTTCGTTCCGGCTAAAAACGTCGCACCCACGAGTGCCTATAAAAGCCAATATTGGCAATAATTGACAAAAGTTCGCCGCGCCAGTCACGAAGTGATATTTCGACACGTACGGACCCAATCCACTCCAATATGTCCAAAACTCATGTTTTGGTGCTTTTTGAACTTTTTCGTTCCGGCTAAAAACGTCGCACCCACGAGTGCCTATAAAAGCCAATATTGGCAATAATTGACAAAAGTTCGCCGCGCCTGTCACGATGTGATTTTTCGACACGTACGGACCCGATCCACTCCAATATATCCAAAACTCATGTTTTGGTGCTTTTTGATCTTTTTCGTTTCGGCTAAAATCGTGGCACCCACGTGTGCCTATAAAAGCCAATATTGGTATTAATTGAGAAAAGTTCGCTGCGCCAGTCACGAAGTGATTTTTCGACACGTACGGACCCAATGCACTCCAATATGTCCAAAACTCATGTTTTGGTGCTTTTTGAACTTTTTCGTTTCGGCTAAAAACGTCGCACCCACGAGTGCCTCTATTGGCAATAATTGACAAAAGTTTGCCGCGCTTGTCACGAAGTGATTTTTCGACTCGTACGGACCCAATCCACTCCAATATGTCCAAAACTCATGTTTTGGTGCTTTTTGAACTTTTTCGTTCCGGCTAAACACGTCGCACCCACGTGTGCCTATAAAAGACAATATTGGCAATAATTGACAAAAGTTCGCCGCGCCAGTCACGAAGAGATTTTTCGACACGTAAGCACCCAAAACACTCCAATATGTCCAAAACTCATGTTTTTGTGATTTTTGAACTTTTTCGTTCCGGCTAAAAACATCGCACCCACGAGTGTCTATATTGGCAATAATTGACAAAAGTTCACCGCGCCAGTCATGAAGTGATTTTTCGACACGTACGGACCCAATCCACTCAAATATGTCCAAAACTCATGTTTTGATGCTTTTTGAACTTTTTCGTTCCGGCTAAAAACGTCGCAACCACGTGTGCCTATAAAAGCTAATATTGGCAATAATTGACAAAAGTTCGCCGCGCCAGTCACGGAGTGATATTTCGACACGTAGGATCTAATCCACTCCAATATGGCCAAAACTCATGTTTTGGTGCTTTTTGAACTTTTTCGTTTCGACTAAAAACGTCGCACCCAAGAGTGCCTATATTGGCAATAATTGACAAAAGTTCGCCGCGCCAGTCACGAAGAGATTTCTCGAAACGTACGCACCCAAAACACTCCAAAATATCCACAACTCATGTTTTGGTGCTTTTTGAACTTTTTCGTTCCGGCTAAAAACGTCGCACCCACGAGTGCCTATAAAAGCCAATATTGGCAATAATTGACAAAAGTTCGCCGCGCCAGTCACGAAGTGATATTTCGACACGTACGGACCCAATCCACTCCAATATGTCCAAAACTCATGTTTTGGTGCTTTTTGAACTTTTTCGTTCCGGCTAAAAACGTCGCACCCACGAGTGCCTATAAAAGCCAATATTGGCAATAATTGACAAAAGTTCGCCGCGCCTGTCACGATGTGATTTTTCGACACGTACGGACCCAATCCACTCCAATATATCCAAAACTCATGTTTTGGTGCTTTTTGATCTTTTTCGTTTCGGCTAAAATCGTGGCACCCACGTGTGCCTATAAAAGCCAATATTGGTATTAATTGAGAAAAGTTCGCTGCGCCAGTCACGAAGTGATTTTTCGACACGTACGGACCCAATGCACTCCAATATGTCCAAAACTCATGTTTTGGTGCTTTTTGAACTTTTTCGTTTCGGCTAAAAACGTCGCACCCACGAGTGCCTCTATTGGCAATAATTGACAAAAGTTCGCCGCGCCTGTCACGAAGTGATTTTTCGACTCGTACGGACCCAATCCACTCCAATATGTCCAAAACTCATGTTTTGGTGCTTTTTGAACTTCTTTGTTCCGGCTAAACACGTCGCACCCACGTGTGCCTATAAAAGACAATATTGGCAATAATTGACAAAAGTTCGCCGCGCCAGTCACGAAGAGATTTTTCGACACGTAAGCACCCAAAACACTCCAATATGTCCAAAACTCATGTTTTTGTGATTTTTGAACTTTTTCGTTCCGGCTAAAAACATCGCACCCACGAGTGCCTATATTGGCAATAATTGACAAAAGTTCACCGCGCCAGTCATGAAGTGATTTTTCGACACGTACGGACCCAATCCACTCAAATATGTCCAAAACTCATGTTTTGATGCTTTTTGAACTTTTTCGTTCCGGCTAAAAACGTCGCAACCACGTGTGCCTATAAAAGCTAATATTGGCAATAATTGACAAAAGTTCGCCGCGCCAGTCACGGAGTGATATTTCGACACGTAGGATCTAATCCACTCCAATATGTCCAAAACTCATGTTTTGGTGCTTTTTGAACTTTTTCGTTTCGACTAAAAACGTCGCACCCAAGAGTGCCTATATTGGCAATAATGGACATAAGTTCGTCGCGCCAGTCACGAAGAGATTTCTCGAAACGTACGCACCCAAAACACTCCAAAATATCCAAAACTCATGTTTTGGTGCTTTTTGAACTTTTTCGTTCCGGCTAAAAACGTCGCACCCACGAGTGCCTATATTGGCAATAATTGACAAAAGTTCGCCGCAACAGTCACGAAGTGATTTTTCGACACGTACGGACCCAATCCACTCCAATATGTCCAAAACTCATGTTTTGGTGCTTTTTGAACTTTTTCGTTCCGGCTAAACACGTCGCACCCCGTGTGCCTATAAAAGCCAATATTGGCAATAATTGACAAAAGTTCGCCGCGCCAGTCACGAAGAGATTTTTCGACATGTAAGCACCCAAAACACTCCAATATGTCCAAATCTCATGTTTTGGTGATTTTGAACTTTTTCGTTCCGGCTAAAACCATCACACCCACGAGTGCCTATAAAAGCCAATAATGGCAATAATTGACAAAAGTTCGCCGCGCCTGTCACGATGTGATTTTTCGACACGTACGGACCCAATCCACTCCAATATGATCAAAACTCATGTTTTGGTGCTTTTTGAACTTTTTCGTTTCCGCTAAAATCGTGGCACCCACGTGTGCCTATAAAAGCCAATATTGGTATTAATTGAGAAAAGTTCGCCGCGCCAGTCACGAAGTGATTTTTCGACACGTACGGACCCAATGCTCTCCAATATGTCCAAAACTCATGTTTTGGTGCTTTTTGAACTTTTTCGTTTGGGCTAAAAACGTCGCACCCACGAGTGCCTCTATTGGCAATAATTGACAAAAGTTCGCCGCGCCAGTCACGAAGTGATTTTTCGACTCGTACGGACCCAATCCACTCCAATATGTCGAAAACTCATGTTGTGGTGCTTTTTGAACTTTTTCGTTCCGGCTAAACACGTCGCACCCACGTGTGCCTATAAAAGCCAATATTGGCAATAATGGACATAAGTTCGTCGCGCCAGTCACGAAGAGATTTCTCGAAACGTACGCACCCAAAACACTCCAAAATATCCAAAACTCATGTTTTGGTGCTTTTTGAACTTTTTCGTTCCGGCTAAAAACGTCGTACCCACGAGTGCCTATATTGGCAATAATTGACAAAAGTTCGCCGCGCCAGTCACGAAGTGATTTTTCGACACGTACGGACCCAATCCACTCCAATATGTCCAAAACTCATGTTTTGGTGCTTTTTGAACTTTTTCGTTCCGGCTAAACACGTCGCACCCACGTGTGCCTATAAAAGCCAATATTGGCAATAATTGACAAAAGTTCGCCGCGCAAGTCACGAATTGATTTTTCGACACGTACGGACCCAATCCACTCCAATATGATCAAAACTCATGTTTTGGTACTTTTTGAACTTTTTCGTTCCGGCTAAAATCGTGGCACCCACGTGTTCCTATGATAGCCAATATTGGTATTAATTGACAAAAGTTCGACGCGCCAGTCATGAAGTGATTTTTCGACACGTACGGACCCAATCCACTCCAATATGTCCAAAACTCATGTTTTGGTGCTTTTTGAACTTTTTCGTTCCGGCTAAAATCGTGGCTCCCACGTGTGCCTATAAAAGCCAATATTGGTATTAATTGAGAAAAGTTCGCCGCGCCAGTCACGAAGTGATTTTTCGACACGTACGGACCCAATGCACTCCAATATGTCCAAAACTCATGTTTTGGTGCTTTTTGAACTTTTTTGTTCCGGATAAAAAAATCGCACCCACGTGTGCCAATATTTCCACTAATTGAAAAAAGTTCACCGCGCGAGTCACGGAGTGATTTTTCGACATGGACGCACCCAATCCACTCCAATATATCCAAAAGTCATGTTTCGGTGCTTTTTGAACTTTTTTTTCCGGAAAGAAACATCGCACCCACGTGTGCCATTATTGGCATTAATTGACAAAAGTTCGCCGCGCGAGTCACGGAGTGATTTTTCGACACGGACGCACCCAATGCACTCCAATATGTTCAAAAGTCTTGTTTTGGTGCTTTTTGAACTTTTTCATTCCGGCTAAAAACATCGCACCCACGATTGTCTATATAGGCCAATATTGGCATTAATTGACAAAAGATTGCCGCGCGGGTCACGGAGTGATTTTTCGACACGGACGCACCCAATCCACTCAAATGTGTCCAAAACTCATGTTTGGCTGCTTTTTGAACTTTTTTGTTCCGGATAAAAACATCGCACCCACGTGTGCCAATATAGGCGAATATTGGCATTAATTGACGAAAGTTCGCCGCCCGAGTCACGGAGTGATTTTTCGACACGGACGCACCCAATCCACTCCAATATATCCAAAACTCAGGTTTTGGTGCTTTTTGATCTTTTTTGTTCCGGATAAAAACATCGCACCCACGTGTGCCTATATAGGCCAATATTTGCATTAATTGACAAAGTTCACCGCGCGAGTCACGCATTGATTTTTCGACACGGACATACCCAATCCACTTCAATATGTCCAAAACTCATGTTTTGGTGTTTTTGAACTTTTTTGTTCCCGATAAAAACATCGCACCCACGAGTGCCAATATTTGCATTAATTGACAAAAGTTTGCCGCGCGAGTCACGGAGTGATTTTTCGACACGGACGCACCCAGTCCACTCCAATATGTCCAAAACTCATATTATGGTGCTTTTTGAACTTCTTTAATCCGGATAAAAACATCGCACCCACGTGTGCCAATATTTGCACTAATTGACAAAAGTTCGCCGCGTGTGTCACGAAGTGATTTTTCGACACGGACGCACCAAGTGCACTCCAATATATCCAAAAGTCATGTTTTGGTGCTTCTTGAACGTATTTTTTCCGGATAGAAATATCGCACCCACGTGTGCCAATATTGGCATTAATTGACAAAAGTTCGCCGCGCGAGTCACAGAGTGATTTTTCGACACGGACGCACCCAATGCACTCCAATATGTTCAAAACTCTTGTTTTGGTGCTTTTTGAACTTTTTCATTCCGGCTAAAAACATCGCACCCACGATTGTCTATATAGGCCAATATTGGCATTAATTGAGAAAAGATCGCCGCGCGGGTCACGGAGTGATTTTTCAACACGGACGCACCCAATCCACTCAAATGTGTCCAAAACTCATGTTTGGCTGCTTTTTGAACTTTTTTGTTCCGGATAAAAACATCGCACCCACTGTGCCAATATAGGCCAATATTGGCATTAATTGACGAAAGTTCGCCGCCCGAGTCACGAAGTGATTTTTCGACACGGACATACCCAATCCACTTCAATATGTCCAAAACTCATGTTTTGGTGATTTTTGAACTTTTTTGTTCCGGATAAGAACATCGCACCCACGTGTGCCAATATTGGCATTAACTCACAAAAGTTCACCGCGCGAGTCACGGATGATTTTTCGACACGGACACACCCAATCCACTCCAATATGTTCAAAACTCGTGTTCTGGTGCTTTTTGAACTTTTTAATTCCGGCTAAAAACATCACACCCACGAGTGACTTTATAGGCCAATATTGGTATTGATTGACAAAAGATCGCCGCGCGAGTCACGGAGTGATTTTTCGACACGGACGCACCCAATGCACTCCAATATGTTCAAAACTCATGTTTTGGTGCTTTTCAACTTTCTCGCTCCATCTAAAAACATTGCACCCACAAGTGCCTATATAGGTCAATATTGGCATTAATTGACAAAAGTTCACCGCGCGGGTTACGAAGTGATTTTTTGACACGGGCACACCCAATCCACTTCAATACGTCCAAAACTCATGTTTTGATGCTTTTTAAACTTTTTCGTTCCGGATAAAAGCATCGCACCCACGTGTGCCAATGTTGGCATTAATTGACCCAAGTTCGCCGCGCGAGTCACGGAGTTATTTTTTGACACGGACGCACCCAATCCACTCAAATATGTCCAAAACTCATGTTTTGGTGCTTTTTTTTCGTTCCATCTGAAAACATCGCACCCACGAGTGTCTATATAGGCCAATATTAGCATTAATTGACAAAAGTTCGCCGCGCGAGTCACGGATGATTTTTCGACACGGACGCACCCAATCCTCTCCAATATGTTCAAAACTCATGTTTTGGTGGTTTTTGAACTTTTTTATTCCGGCCAAAAACATCACACCCACGAGTGACTTTATTGGCCAATATTGGTATTAATTGACAAAAGATCGCCGCGCGAGTCACGGAGTGATTTTTCGACACGGACGCACCCAATGCACTCCAATATGTTCAAAACTCATGTTTTGGTGCTTTTCAACTTTCTCGCTCCGTCTAAAAACATCGCACCCACAAGTGCCTATATGGGTCAATATTGGCATTAATTGATAAAAGTTCACCGCGCGGGTTACGAAGTGATTTTTTGACACGGGCACACCCAATCCACTCCAATATGTCCAAAACTCATGTTTTGGTACTTTTTGAACTTTTTTGTTCCGGATAGAAACATCACACCCACGTCTGCCAATGTTGGCATTAATTGACAAAAGTTCACCGCGCGAGTCACGGAGTTATTTTTTGACACGGACGCACCCAGTCCACTCAAATATGTCAAAAACTTCTGTTTTGCTGCTTTTTGAACTTTTTCGTTCCGTCTGAAAACATCGCACCCACGAGTGCCTATATAGGCCAATAATGGCATTAATTGACAAAAGTTCGCCGCGCAAGTCACGAAGTGATTTCTCGACACGGACGCACCCAATCCACTCCAATATGTCCAAAACTCATGTTTTGGTGCTTTTTGAACTTTTTCATTCCTGATAAAAACATCGCACCCACGAGTGTCTATATAGGCCAATATTGGCATTAATTGACAAAAGATCGCCACGCGAGTCACGAAGTGATTTTTCGACACGGACGCACCCAATCCACTCCAACATATCCAAAACTCATGTTTTGATGCTTTTTGAACTTTTTCGTTCCGGATAAAAGCATCACACCCACGTGTGCCAATGTTGGCATTCATTGACCCAAGTTCGCCGCGCGAGTCACGGAGTTATTTTTTGACACAGACGCACCCAGTCCACTCAAATATGTCCAAAACTCATGTTTTGGTGCTTTTTTTCGTTCCATCTGAAAACATCGCACCCACGAGTGTCTATATAGGCCAATATTAGCATTAATTGACAAAAGATCGCCGCGCGAGTCACGGAGTGATTTTTCAACACGGACGCACCCAATCCACTTCAATATGGCCAAAACTCATGTTTTGGTGCTTTTTGAACTTTTTTGTTCCGACTAAAAACACCGCACCAACGAGTGTCAATATTGGTATTACTTGACAAAAGATCGCCGCGCGAGTCACGAAATGATTTCTCGACACGGACGCACCCAATCCACTCCAATATGTCCACAACTCATGTTTTCGTGCTTTTTGAACTTTTTCATTCCTTCTAAAAACATCGCACCCACGAGTGTCTATGTAGGCCAATATTGGCACTAATTGACAAAAGATAGCTGTGCGAGTCACGTTGTGATTTTTTCGACACGGACGCACCCAATCCACTCCAATATATCCCAAACTCATGTTTTGGTGCTTTTTGAACTTTTTCGTTCCGGCTAAAAACAACGCACCCACGAGTGCCAATATAGGCCAATATTGGCATTAATTGAGAAAAGATCACTGCACGAGTGACGAACTGATTTTTCGACACGGACGCACCCAATGCACTCCAATATGTCCAAATCTCATGTTTTGGTTCCTTTTGAACTTTTTTGTTCCGGATAGAAACATCGCACCCATGTGTGACAATATTGGCATTAGTTTACAAAAGTTCGCCGCCCAATTCACGTTGTGATTTTTCGACACGGACGGACCCAATCCACTCCAATATGTCCAAAACTCTTGCTTTGGTGCTTTTTGAACTTTTTCTTCTGGATAGAAACAGCGCACCCACGAGTGCCTATATAGGCCAATATTGACATTAATTCACAAAATATCACCGCGCGAGTCACGGAATGATTTTTCGACACGGACGCACCCAATCCACTCCAATATATCCAAAACTCAGGTTTTGGTGCTTTTTGATCTTTTTTGTTCCGGATAAAAACATCGCACCCACGTGTGCCTCTATAGGCCAATATTTGCATTAATTGACAAAGTTCACCGCGCGAGTCACGCAGTGATTTTTCGACACGGACGCACCGAATCCACTCTAATATGTCCAAAACTCATGTTATGGTGCTTTTTGAACTTTTTTGTTCCGGATAAAAAAATCGCACCCACGTGTGCCAATATTTCCACTAATTGAAAAAAGTTCACCGCGCGAGTCACGGAGTGATTTTTCGACATGGACGCACCCAATCCACTCCAATATATCCAAAAGTCATGTTTTGGTGCTTTTTGAACTTTTTTTATCCGGAAAGAAACATCGCACCCACGTGTGCCATTATTGGCATTAATTGACAAAAGTTCGCCGCGCGAGTCACGGAGTGATTTTTCGACACGGACGCACCCAATGCCCTCCAATATGTTCAAAAGTCTTGTTTTGGTGCTTTTTGATCTTTTTTGTTCCGGATAAAAACATCGCACCCACGTGTGCCTCTATAGGCCAATATTTGCATTAATTGACAAAGTTCACCGCGCGAGTCACGCAGTGATTTTTCGACACGGACGCACCGAATCCACTCTAATATGTCCAAAACTCATGTTATGGTGCTTTTTGAACTTTTTTGTTCCGGATAAAAAAATCGCACCCACGTGTGCCAATATTTCCACTAATTGAAAAAAGTTCACCGCGCGAGTCACGGAGTGATTTTTCGACATGGACGCACCCAATCCACTCCAATATATCCAAAAGTCATGTTTTGGTGCTTTTTGAACTTTTTTTATCCGGAAAGAAACATCGCACCCACGTGTGCCATTATTGGCATTAATTGACAAAAGTTCGCCGCGCGAGTCACAAAGTGAATTTTCGACACGGACGCACCCAATGCACTCCAGTATGTCCAAAACTCATGTTTTGGTGCTTTTCAACTTTTTCCCTCCATCTAAAAACATCGCACCCACAAGTGCCTATATAGGTCAATATTGGCATTAATTGACAAAAGTTCGCCGCGCGAGTTACGAAGTGATTTTTTGACTCAGGCACACCCAATCCACTCCAATATGTCCAAAACTAATGTTTTGGTGCTTTTTGAACTTTTTTGTTCCGGATAAAAACATCGCACCCAGATGTGCCAATATTGGCATTAATTGACAAAAGATCGCTGCGCGAGTCACAAAGTGATTTCTCGACACGGACGCACCCAATCCACTCCAATATGTCCAAAACTCATGTTTTGGTGCTTGTTGAACTTTTTCGTTCCGTCTGAAAACATCGCACCCACGAGTGCCTATATAGGCCAATATTGGCCTTAATTGACAAAAGTCTGCCGCGCGAGTCACGGAGTGATTTTTCGACACGGACGCACCCAATCCACTCCAATATGTCCAAAACTCATGTTTTTGTGCGTTTTGAATTTTTCGTTCCGGTGAAAACATCGCACCCGCAAGCACCAATATATATATTCGCATTAATTGAGAAAAGTTCGCCGCGCGAGTCACGAAGTGATTATTCGACACGGACACACCGAATGCACTCCAATTTTTAAAAAAACTGTTGTTTTGGTGCTTTTTGAATGTTTTCATTCCGGCTAAAAACATTGCTCCCACGAGTGCCTATATTGGCCAACATTGGCATTAATTGACAAAAGTTCGCCGCCGGAGTCACGCAGTGATTTTTCGGCACGGACACACCCAATCCTCTGGAATATGTCCAAAACTCATGTTTTGGTATTTTTTGAACTTTTTTGTTCCGGATAAAAACATCGCACCCACGTGTGCCAATATTGGCATTAATTGACAAAAGTTCACCGCACGAGTCACGGAGGATTTTTCGACACGAACGCACCAAATCCACTCCAATATGTCCAAAACTCATCTTTTGGTGCTTTCTGAACTTTTTTGTTCCGGCTAAAAACATCGCACCCACGAGTGCCAATATAGACCAATATTGGTATTAATTCACAAAAGTTCGCCGCGCGAATCACGAAGTGATTTTTCCACACGGACACACCCAATCCACTCCAACATGTACATAACTCATGTTTTGGTGTTTTTTGAACTTTTTCGTTCCGTCTGAAAACATCGCACCCACGAGTGCCTATATAGGCCAATATTGGCATTAATGGACAAAAGTTCACGGCGCGAGTCACGAAGTGATTTTTCGACACGGACGGGCCCAATCCACTCCAATATGTAAAACTTGTTTTGGTGCTTTTTGAACTTTTTCGTTCCGGCTAAAAACATCGCACCCACGAGTGCCAATATAGGCCAATATTGGTATTAATCGACAAAAGTTCGCCGCGCGAGTCACGAAGTGATTTTTCGACATGGACACACCCAATCCACTCTAATATGTCCAAAACTCGTTTTTTGGTGCTTTTTGAACTTTTTCGTTCCGGCTAAAAACATCGCACCCACAAGTACCAATATATGCCAATATTCGCATAAATTGACAAAATTTCGCCGCGCAAGTTACGAAGTGATTTTTCGACGCGGACACACCCAATCCACTCCAATATGTCTGAAACTCATCTTTTGGTGCTTTTTGAACTTTTTCGTTCCGGTTAAAAACATTGCACCCACGAGTGCCTATATAGGCCAATATTGGCATTAATAGACAAAAGTTCACGGCGCGAGTCACGAAGTGATTTTTCGACACGGACGGGCCCAATCCACTCCAATATGTAAAAAACTCTTGTTTTGGTGCTTGTTGAACTTTTTCGTTCCGGCTAAAAACATCGCTCCCACTAGTGCCTATATATGCCAATATTCTCATTAATTGACAAAAGTTCGCCGCACGAGTCACGAAGTGATTTTTCGACACGGACGCACCCAATCCACTCCAATATATCCAAAACTCATGTTTTGGTGCTTTTTGAACTTTTTCGTTCCGGCTAAAAACATCGGATCCACGAGTGCCAGTATAGGCCAATATTGGCATTAATTGAGAAAAAATCGCTGCGCGAGTGACGAAGTGATTTTTCGACACGGACGCACCCAATGCACTCCAATATGTCCAAAACTCATGTTTTGGTGCTTTTTAAACTTTTTCATTCCGGCTAAAAACATCGCTCCCACGAGTGCCTATATTGGCCAATATTGGCATTAATTGACAAAAGTTCGCCGCGCGAGACACGAAGTGATTTTTCGACACGGACACACCCAATCTGATGAGGACACCGACTACAACACGAGTACACCTACACCAGCAGATGCTCCTCCACCTCAGGCTCCACCTTCTGGGCCAATCACTAGGTCCCGTGCGAGAGAATTAAACTTCATCATGCTGGTGAAGAATGAAGGCCCAGAAGAATAGAAGCTGGCCCAATAGGAGGCCCATGTGTGGGCGCCTAGGGTTGGGCGCCAGGGGCACGCGCGCATCCCCCTCCTGGCCGCGCGCCTCCTCCTCCTGGCCGCCAGGGGCGCGCCCCCTTTTCTTCCTCTATTTAGATAGAGGCTAACTTTATTTTCCAATCTGAGTCTTGTTTTACATCTAGCTTTAGCTACTCTCGAACACGCGCAAATCAGCGCCGTCCTCGTGTGATTCAGAACTCCACCTTCGAGTGATGTTAAGATTGCTCGCATCTTTTTCTTGTTCGTTTTTCGATTGCGCACAGGAAACGATCTTCGTGATCAGGCTGATCTTGCAACAACAAGGTCGGTAACCACAAGGAGTTGGTTCAGCGATTGCATTGGCGCTTCGGGTTCGCTCGTCGTAGTCGGATCGTGAGGGTCTACTTCCACCAAATCGAATTTTCCTCCACTCACCGAAAGATCGGGCACTCCAGTTCTATCAAGTGGTATCAGATTTCTAGGTTGATCGGTGAGTTTATCAAGTGTTTTTTTTTCCATTACCTACAGTCCACACAACCCAAAAAAAACAAATTATTATCAGGTTAGATCCTTGTCCCAGCACCCTTTTGGAGCCTTGCACTTTCTTTCAATAATTTGCATTGTTGAACTTGTGTGCTTACGCGTTCAATTGCTGCTGGTTACTTTGTGCTCTATCCTTGTTTTTTTTCGTTTCTTCTAACCCTAACGCCGACCTGCCCCTGATCGCCCCTCCGCTGCCTTGTGTGTTTTGGAAAGTCAAAAAAAAAAGGAAAGCAATCAAAAAAAAGAGGAAAGCAAAGAGGGAACGCGCACCACAAAAAATTGGTTGCCTCATCTTTTTTTACCGAAATACCCCTACCCTTCTAGAAAAAGTGTGTGTGGTGACTTGCTCTTTTGTATTCCTTTGTTCATATAATCAGTTTGTGAGTTTCTCCCCAAAAAAAAAACAACAAAGAGAAAAAAAAAGACAAAACAAAACAGAAAAAGGACAAAGACGGAAACAGACAGGAAGTGGGCGCTCTTGTTTTGGGGCGTCGGCCTTCTGCTCCCTTCTCTGATTTCCTTTGTTATCCTCCTACTCACCTTGTTCCACTTTTGCACGGTGTCTCCAGCAGCTTTGCACAAGTTTAGCACTATAATTCAACTTTGCATTATTGTTTGATTGTGCTAATCCTTAATTTGAGTGCAGCCTACCCAGAACTCCACATATTTCTACGACGAGCAGATTTTATTTCTCCAGGCAATCGCTCCTCCAATCTTTCGCGAGTTCCACCGGTTGGCTGCAGTTCACCCCTGTGTGCGTGGTAAGAACGGATAAGAATTTGATAACAGCACTGTAGTGAGCGCCTTGTGAGCCGTACACCTTTGTTGTCGTCGATTTTGTTTTGTGTTTGCGCTAACCATGGCAGACGACGACGACACGAAGGATGCGCAGCTGCAGGACATGCGGACTCAAGTTGATGGATTTGCCGCGGACATGCACACGATGCATGAACGGCTTGACTCCACGGTCACTTCGGCAAACGAGCGGTTCGATCAGCTCGACCTCGCGCAGACGGCCACTAAGACCACATTCGACGCCGTTGTGGCACGTCTCGATGCGTTGAACACGCTGATCACAGAGTTCCAAAAGGATTATGGCGGTGACACGGAGCAGGACGATAGAAACCGCCGAGGCCGCGCCCGCCGTGTGGTACGTCCCCCCGTTAATGATTCATTTTCTAAGATTAAATTTAAAATTCCATCTTTTAATGGCAAATATGATCCTGCTGCATATCTTGATTGGGAATTAGAGGTCGAACAGAAATTTTCATGCCATGATATTCCTGATAATTCTCAAGTTAAGGCTGCTATTAGTGAATTTACTGATTTTGCTTTAATTTGGTGGCGTGAATATAAACAAACACATCCCACAACCACTCCCACCACTTGGGCTCAACTAAAAGCTGCTATGCGACATAGATTTGTGCCTTCCTATTATGCCCGCGATTTGCTTAATAAAATGCAGCGTTTTCAGCAAGGTCAACAATCTGTTGAGGTACCAGGAACTACAAAAGGGTATGATCCGTTGTGGTTTATTTGAGGAGGATGACGCTGCTATGGCACGTTTTCGTGGTGGTTTGAACCGCGAAATTCAGGATATACTTGATTATAAGGAGTATGCTGATATGACCACATTATTTGAATATGCCTGCAAAGCTGAACGTGAAGTGCAGGGACGCCGCTCGAAGACATATACTAACTCTTTTGCAGGGAGATGTTCAGCACCGACGGCCAAACCTGCACCGTCCACGCCCACCACTACAACGCGCGAGAAGATGTCCACACCTGCCGCGCCACCGCCCACGGGAGCTGCCCCTTCCACAGGACGTACACGGGATATACAGTGTCATGGTTGCAAAGGATTTGGGCATATGATGCGGGACTGCCCAAACAAGCGTACTTTGCTCATCCATGACAATGGTGAGTACTCGTCTGAAAGTGATTCCGAGGAAACTCGACATGCTATGCTTGCCACTGACCATGCAGCTAATGCGGAGGTACATGTCAACCCGGGCGATGCCGACAGGTATGAAAGTCTTGTTGCGCAGCGTGTTCTTAGTACACAGGTCGCCTCGCCCGAAAAGAACCAGTGCCACACTCTGTTCCATACCAAGGGCGTTGTCCAGGAGCGGTCGATTCGCATCATCATCGACAGCGGCAGCTGCAACAATTTGGCGAGTACTGTGCTGTTAGAAAAATTATCTTTACCCACTCGTAAGCATCCGAACCCGTATCACATTCAGTGGCTTAATGATGGTGGAAAAATTAGAGTAACACGGTCGGTTCGTGTTCCTTTCTCCATGGGTGCTTATTCTGATTTTGATGACATTCGCGATGCTCATTTGCCCTGCTATGCACTTGTATGCTCTAGTATGCTCGTTTCACTTGATGATACACCGCCTTTGGATACTCCCCCTGCGGTTGCTAACCTTTTGCAGGAGTACGCTGATGTCTTTCCCAAAGACTTACCACCAGGTCTTCCACCACTCCGTGGCATTGAGCACCAGATCGATCTCATCCCCGGCGCACAGCTTCCGAACCGCGCACCATACCGTACAAATCCGGATGAGACGAAGGAGATCCAGCGCCAGGTACAGGCGTTGCTTGACAAGGGTTACATTCGTGAGTCTCCTAGCCCTTGCTCAGTTCCTGTGTTACTTGTTCCAAAGAAAGATGGATCATGGCGTATGTGTGTAGATTGTCGTGCTATTAGTAACATCACCATTCGTTACCGATATCCTATACCACGCCTTGATGATATGCTAGATGAGCTTAGTGGTGCCATTATTTTCACGAAGATTGATTTGCGTAGTGATTACCACCAGATTAGAATGAAACTAGGTGATGAATGGAAAACGGCTTTCAAAACGAAATTTGGGTTATATGAATGGTTGGTTATGCCGTTTGGATTGACTAATGCTCCCAGCACCTTTATGCGTTTAATGAATGAAGTTCTGAGGCCCTTCATAGGATTTGTTTGTTGTTGTCTATTTCGATGATATCCTTATCTACAGCAAGTCTGTGGAAGAGCATTTAGAACATTCGCGTGCTGTTTTTGATACGTTGCGTGCTGCTAACTTGTTTGGTAACTTGGAAAAATGCATCTTTTGCACACAACGTGTGTCGTTTCTTGGCTATGTTGTTACTCCACAGGGCGTTGTGGTGGATAGCAGCAAGATCGATGCCATTCGGGAATGGCCTACACCGACGACGGTCACACAGATTCGGAGCTTTCTTGGACTTGCAGGTTTCTATCGCAGGTTCGTCCGTGATTTTAGCTCCATTGCGGCGCCTCTACATGAGCTTACAAAGAAAGGTGTGCCGTTTACTTGGAGTGATTCGCAGGAGGTCGCATTCAACACTTTGAAAGATAAGTTAACACATGCTCCTCTCTTGCAATTGCCTGATTTTGGTAAAATATTTGAGCTTGAATGTGATGCCAGTGGTATTGGGCTAGGTGCTGTTTTGTTACAAGAAGGAAAACCAGTTGCTTATTTTAGTGAAAAATTAAGCGGTGCCAGCTTGCGATACTCTACCTATGATAAGGAACTTTATGCTCTAGTACGCACTTTGCAAACATGGAAGCACTATCTTTGGCATCGTGAGTTTATTATTCACTCTGATCATGAGGCTTTAAAACACATTCGTACCCAAACCAATCTGAACCATCGTCATGCTAATTGGGTAGAATTCATTGAGTCTTTTCCTTACATTATTACACACAAGAATGGGAAGGAAAATGTTATTGCTGATGCTTTGTCTCGTCGATATACCATGCTGTCCCAGTTGGATTTTAAAATCTTTGGCTTGCAAACTGTGAAAGATCAATATGTCGACGATGCTGATTTTCAAGATATCTTAGTTCATTGTATCAATGGCAAACCATGGGGCAAATTTCACATGCAGGATGGGTTCCTGTTTCGCGCTAACAAGCTGTGTGTTCCAGCAAGCTCGGTTCGTCTTTTGTTGTTACAGGAAGCACATGGCGGCGGTCTTATGGGACATTTTGGCGTCTACAAGACACATGAGGTGCTGGCTGCCCATTTCTTTTGGCCCCGGATGCGCCGTGATGTTGAGCGTCTTGGTGCCCGCTGCACTACTTGTCAGAAAGCTAAGTCACGACTAAACAACCATGGTTTGTATATGCCTTTGCCTGTCCCTACTTCCCCTTGGCTTGACATTTCTATGGACTTTGTTTTGGGATTACCTCGAACTAAGAAGGGGAGGGACAGTATTTTTGTGGTTGTTGATCGCTTCTCCAAAATGGCTCATTTTATACCTTGTCATAAGACTGATGATGCTAGCAATGTTGCTGAATTGTTCTTTAGAGAGATTATTTGTTTGCACGGTATTCCAAATACAATAGTCTCGGATCGTGATGCTAAGTTTCTCAGTCATTTTTGGAGATCACTGTGGAATAAAATGGGAACTAAATTGCTGTTTAGCACCACTTGTCACCCTCAGACTGATGGACAAACTGAGGTGGTTAATCGAACTTTATCAACCATGCTTAGGGCTGTTTTAGATAAAAACTTGAAACGTTGGGAAGATTGCTTGCCTCATGTTGAGTTTGCTTATAATCATGCCACGCATTCTTCTACAAAGATGTGTCCCTTTCAGGTTGTTTATGGCTATATTCCTCGGGCGCCTATTGATTTGTTTGCGCTTGATGCTGAGGACGCCCCGCACATAGATGCTGCTGCACATGTTGACCACATGATTAGTTTGCATGAACAAACTCAACAAAACATTGCTGCTGCTAATGCTAAATATCAGGTTGCAGGTAGTAAAGGGAGAAAACATGTTACTTTTGAACCTGGTGATATGTTTTGGTTGCATCTAAGAAAGGATCGATTTCCCACTTTACGCCGTTCTAAATTGATGCCTCGTGCTGCTGGTCCTTTTAAGATACTAACCAAGATTAATGATAATGCTTATATCCTTGACCTGCCTGCGGAGTTTGGTGTTTCCACTAGTTTTAATGTTGCAGATTTGAAACTGTATGCGGGCGAAGATGAGGAGTTGCCGTCGAGGACGACTTCAGTTCAAGAAGGGGAGGATGATGAGGACACCGACTACAACACGAGTACACCTACACCAGCAGATGCTCCTCCACCTCAAGCTCCACCTTCTGGGCCAATCACTAGGTCCCGTGCGAGAGAATTAAACTTCATCATGCTGCTGAAGAATGAAGGCCCAGAAGAATAGAAGCTGGACCAACAGGAGGCGCATGTGTGGGCGCCTAGGGTTGGGCACCAGGGGCACGCGCGCATCCCCCTCCTGGCCGCGCGCCTCCTCCTCCTGGCCGCCAGGGGCGCGCCCCCTTTTCTTCCTCTATTTAGATAGAGGCTAACTTTATTTTCCAATCTGAGTTTTGTTTTACATCTAGCTTTAGCTACTCTCGAACACGCGCAAATCAGCGCTGTCCTCGTGTGATTCAGAACTCAACCTTCGAGTGATATTAAGATTGCTCGCATCTTTTTCTTGTTCGTTTTTCGATTGCGCACAGGAAACGAAATTCGTGATCAGGCTGATCTTGCGACAACAAGGTCAGTAACCACAAGGAGTTGGTTCAGCGATTGCATTGGCGCTTCGGGTTCGCTCGTCGTAGTCGGATCGTGAGGGTCTACTTCCACCAAATCGAATTTTCCTCCACTCACCGAAAGATCGGGCACTCCAGTTCTATCACAATCCACTCCACTATGTCCAAAACTCACGTTTTAGTACTTTTTGAACTTTTTCGTTCCGTCTAAAAACATCGTACCCACGAGTGCCTATATTGGCATTAATTGACAAAAGTTCGTCGCGCGAGTCACGAAGTGATTTTTCGACACGGACACACCTAATCCACTCCAATATGTGCAAAACTCATGTTTTGGTGCTTTTTGAACTTTTTCGTTCCGGTGAAAAACATCGTACCCACAAGTACCAATATATATATTCACATTAATTGACAAAATGTCGCCGCGCGAGTCACGAAGTGATTTTTCGACACGGACACACCGAATGCACTCCAATTTTTCCAAAACTCATGTTATGGTGCTTTTTGAATGTTTTCATTCCGGCCAAAAACATCGCTCCCACGAGTGCCTATATTGGCCAATATTGGCATTAATTGAAAAAAGTTCGCCGCGCGAGACACGAAGTGATTTTTCGACACGGACACACCCAATCCTCTCCAATATGTCGAAAACTCATGTTTTGGTACTTTTTGAACTTTTTCGTTCCGTCTAAAAACATCGCACCCACGAGTGCTTATATTGGCATTAATTGACAAAAGTTCATCGCGCGAGTCACAAAGTGATTTTTAGACACGGACACACCCAATCCACTCCAATATGTCCAAAACTTATGTTTTGGTGCTTTTTGAACTTTTTTGTTCCGGATAAAAACATCGCACCCACGTGTGCCAATATTCGCATTGATTGAGAAAAGATCGTTGTGCGAGTGACGAAGTTTTTTATCGACACGGACGGAACCAATGCACTCCAATATATCCAAAACTCATGTTTTGGTGCTTTCTGAACTTTTTCATTCCGGCTAAAAACATCGTTCCCACGAGTGCCTATACTGGCCAATATTGGCATTAATTGACAAAAGTTCGTCGCGCGAGACACAAAGTGATTTTTCGACACGGACGCACCCAATCCACTCCAATATGTCCAAAACTCATGTTTTGATGCTTTTTGAACTTTTTCGTTCCGGATAGAAACATCGCACCCACGTGTGCCAATGTTGGCATTAATTGACAAAAGTTCACTGCGCGAGTCACGGAGTTATTTTTTGACACGGACGCACCCAATCCACTCAAATATGTCCAAAACTCATGTTTCGGTGCTTTTATACTTTTTCATTCCGGCTAAAACATCGCACACACGAGTGCCTATATAGGCCAATATTGGCAATAATTCACAAAAGTTCGTCGCGCGAGTCACGAAGTGATTTTTCGACACGGGCACACCCAATCTACTCCAGTATGTCCAAAACTTATGTTTTGGTGCTTTTTGAACCTTTTTGTTCCGGATAAAAACATCGCAGGCATTGGCTGACAGAAGATCGCCGCGCGAGTCACAAAGTGATTTCTCGACACGGACGTACCCAATCCACGCCACTATGTCCAAAACTCATGTGCTTTTTGAACTTTTTCGTTCCGGCTAAAAACATCGCACCCACGAGTGCCTATATTGGCAAATATTGGCATTAGTTGACAAAAGATCGCCGCTCGACTCACGAAGTGATTTTTCGACACGGACGCACCCATTCCACTCCAATATGTCCAAAACTCATGTCTTGGTGCTTTTTCAAGTTTTTTGTTCTGGATTAAAACATCGCACCCACGTGTGCCGATATAGGAATTAATTGATAAAAGTTCGCCGCGCGAGTCACGAAGTGATTTTTCGACACGGGCACACCCAATCCACTCCAGTATGTCCAAAACTTATGGTTTGGTGCTTTTTGAACCTTTTTGTTCCGGATAAAAACATCGCACCCACGTGTGCCAATATTGGCATTAATTGCCAAAAGTTCACCGCGCGAGTCACGGAGGATTTTTCGACAGGAACGCACCCAATCCACTCCAATATGTTGAAAACACATGTTTTGGTGCTTTTTGAACTTTTTCGTTCCGGCTAAAAACATCGCACCCACAAGTGCCTGTATAGGCCAATATTGGCATTAATTGACAAAAGTTCGCCGCACAAGTCACGAAGTGATTTTTCGACACGGACGCACCCAATCCACTCCAATATATCCAAAACTCATGCTTCGGTGCTTTTATACTTTTTCGTTCCGGCTAAAATTATCGCACACACGAGTGCCTATATAGGCCAATATTGGCAATAATTGACAAAAGTTCGTCGCGCGAGTCACGAAGTGATTTTTCGACACGGGCACACCCAATCCACTCCAGTATGTCCAAAACTTATGTTTTGGTGCTTTTTGAACCTTTTTGTTCCGGATAAAAACATCGCACCCACATGTGCCAATGTTGGCATTAACTTACAGAAGATCGCCGCGCGAGTCACAAAGTGATTTCTCGACACGGACGCACCCAATCCACGCCACTATGTACAAAACTCATGTTTTTGTGCTTTTTGAACTATTTCGTTCCGGCTAAAAACATCGCACCCACGAGTGCCTATGTTGGCCAATATTGGCATTAGTTGACAAAAGATCGCCGCTCGAGTCACGAATTGATTTTTCGACACGGACGCACCCACTCCACTCCAATATGTCCAAAACTCATGTCTTGGTGCTTTTTCAAGTTTTTTGTTCTGGATAAAAACATCGCACCCACGTGTGCCGATATAGGAATTAATTCACAAAAGTTCGTCGCGCGAGTCACGAAGTGATTTTTCGACACGGGCACATCCAATCCATTCCAATATGTCCAAAACTTATGTTTTGGTGCTTTTTGAACCTTTTTGTTCCGGATAAAAACATCGCACCCACGTATGCCAATATTGGCATTAATTGACAAAATTTCACCGCGCGAGTCACGGAGGATTTTTCGACAGGAACGCACCCAATCCACTCCAATATATGTTGAAAACACATGTTTTGGTGCTTTTTGAACTTTTTCGTTCCGGCTAAAAACATCGCACCCACAACTGCCTGTATAGGCCAATATTGGCATTAATTGACAAAAGTTCGATGCGCAAGTCACGAAGTGATTTTTCGACACGGACGCACCCAATCCACTCCAATATATCCAAAACTCATGTTTTGGTGCTTTTTGAACTTTTTCATTCCGGCTAAAAACATCGCACCCACGAGTGCCAGTATAGGACAATATTGGCATTAATTGAGAAAAGATCGCTGCGCGAGTGTCGAAGTGATTTTTCGACACGGACGCACCCAATGCACTCCAATATGTCCAAAACTCATGTTGTGGAGTTTTTTGAACTTTTTCATTCCGGCTAAAACCATCGCACCCACGAGTGCCTATAAATGCCAATATTGGCATTAATTGACAAAAGTTCGCCGCGCGAGTCACGGAGCATTTTTCGACACGGACGCACCCAATCCACTCCAATATGTTCAAAACACATGTTTTTGTTCTTTTTTAACTTTTTCGTTCTGTCTAAAAACATCGCACCCACGAGTGCCTCTATTGGCATTAATTGACAAAAG
This sequence comes from Oryza punctata, assembly GCA_000573905.2. Taxonomy (NCBI): domain Eukaryota; kingdom Viridiplantae; phylum Streptophyta; class Magnoliopsida; order Poales; family Poaceae; genus Oryza; species Oryza punctata. The sequence goes on along the minus strand of CM002494.2, from coordinate 14,357,861 downwards.
TTCGTCGCGCGAGTCACGAAGTGATTTTTCGACACGGACGCACCCAATTCACTCCAATATGTCCAAAACTCATCTTTTGGTGCTTTTTGAACTTTTTTGATCCATCTGAAAACAACGCACCCACGAGTGCCTATATAGGCCAATGTTGGCATTAATTGAAAAAAGTTCGCCGCTCGAGTTACGAAGTGATTTTTCGACACGGACGCACCCATTCCACTCCAATATGTCCAAAACTCATGTCTTGGTGCTTTTTCAAGTTTTTTGTTCCGGATAAAAACATCGCACCCACATGTGCCAATATAGGAATTAATTGACAAATGTTCGCCGCGCGAGTCACGAAGTGATTTTTCGACGCGGGCACACCCAATCCACTCCAGTATGTCCAAAACTTATGTTTTGGTGCTTTTTGAACCTTTTTGTTCCGGATAAAAACATCGCACCCACGTGTGCCAATATTGGCATTTATTGACAATAGTTCACCACGCGAGTCACGGAGGATTTTTCGACAGGAATGCACCCAATCCAGTCCAATATGTTGAAAACACATGTTTTGGTGCTTTTTGAACTTTTTCGTTCCGGCTAAAAATATCGCACCCACAAGTGCCTGTATAGGCCAATATTGGCATTAATTAACAAAAGTTCGCTGGGCGAGTCATGAAGTGATTTTTCGACACGGACACATCCAATCCACTCCAATATATCCAAAACTCATGTTTTGGTGCTTTTTGAACTTTTTCGTTCCGGCTAAAAACATCGCACCCACGAGTGCCAGTATAGGCCAATATTGGCATTAATTGAGAAAAGATCGCTGCGCGAGTGACGAAGTGATTTTTCGACGCGGACGCACCCAATGCACTCCAATATGTCCAAAACTCATGTTTTGGTGCTTTTTGAACTTTGTCATTCCGGCTAAAAACATCGTTCCCACGAGTGCCTATATTAGCCAATATTGGCATTAATTGACAAAAGTTCGCCGCGCGAGACACGAAGTGATTCTTCGACACGAACACACCCAATCCACTCCACTATTTCCAAAACTCATGTTTTGGTACTTTTGAACTTTTTCGTTCCGTCTAAAAACATCGCACCCACGAGTGCCTATATTGGCATTACTTGACAAAAGTTCGCAGCGCGAGTCACGAAGTGATTTTTCGACACGAACACACCCAATCCACTCCAACATGTCCAAAACTCATGTTTTGGCGTTTTTTGAACTTTTTCATTCCGTCTGAAAAGATCACACCCACGAGTGCCTATATAGGCCAATATTGGCATTAATTGACAAAAGTTCGCCGGGCGAGTCACGAAGTGATTTTTCGACACGGACGGGCCCAATCCACTCCAATATGTCCAACCCTCATGTTTTGGTGCTTTTTAAACTTTTTCGTTCTGGCTAAAAACATCGCACGCACGAGTGCCAATATAGGCCAATATTGGTATTAATTGACAAAAGTTCGCCGCGCGATTCACGAAGTGATTTTTCGACACGGACACACCCAATCCACTCCAATATGTCCAAAACTCATGTTTTGGTGCTTTTTGAACTTTTTCGTTCCGGTTAAAAACATCACACCCACAAGTGCCTATAAATGCCAATATTGGCATTAATTGACAAAAGTTCGCCGCGCGAGTCACGGAGGATTTTTTGATACGGACGCACCCAATCCACTCCAATATGTTTAAAACACATGTTTTTGTGCTTTTTGAACTTTTTCGTTCCGTCTAAAAACATCGCACCCACGGGTGCCTATATAGGCCAATATTGGTATTAATTGACAAAAGTTCGCCGCGCGATTCACGAAGTGATTTTTCGACACGGACACACCCAATCAACTCCAATATGTCCAAAACTCATATTTTGGTGCTTTTTGAACTTTTTCGTTCCGGTTAAAAACATCACACCCACAAGTGCCTATAAATGCCAATATTGGCATTAATTGACAAAAGTTCGCCGCGCGAGTCACGGAGGATTTTTTGATACGGACGCACCCAATCCACTCCAATATGTTTAAAACACATGTTTTTGTGCTTTTTGAACTTTTTCGTTCCGTCTAAAAACATCGCACCCACGGGTGCCTATATTGGCATTAATTGACAAAAGCTCGTCGCGCGAGTCGTGCAGTGATTTTTCGACACGGACGCACCCAATCCACCCCAATATGTCCAAAACTCATGTTTCGGTGCTTTTTGAACTTTTTCGTTCCGGATATAAACATCGCACCCACGTGTGCCAATGTTGGTATTAATTGTCACAAGTTCGCCGCGCGAGTCACGGAGTTATTTTTCGACACGGACGCACCCAATCCACTCAAATATGTCCACAACTCATGTTTCGGTACTTTTATACTTTTTCGTTCCGGCTAAAAATATCGCACACACGAGTGCCTATATAGGCCAATATTGGCATTAACTGACAGAAGATCGCCGCGCGAGTCACAAAGTGATTTCTCGACACGGACGCACCCAATCCACGCCACTATGTACAAAACTCATGTTTTTGTGCTTTTTGAACTATTTCGTTCCGGCTAAAAACATCGCACCCACGAGTGCCTATGTTGGCCAATATTGGCATTAGTTGACAAAAGATCGCCGCTCGAGTCACGAATTGATTTTTCGACACGGACGCACCCACTCCACTCCAATATGTCCAAAACTCATGTCTTGGTGCTTTTTCAAGTTTTTTGTTCTGGATAAAAACATCGCACCCACGTGTGCCGATATAGGAATTAATTCACAAAAGTTCGTCGCGCGAGTCACGAAGTGATTTTTCGACACGGACGCACCAAATCCACTCCAATATGTCCAAAACTCATGTTTTGGTGCTTTTTGAACTTTTTCGTTCCGGCTAAAAACATCGCACGCACGAGTGCCAGTATAGGCCAATATTGGCATTAATTGAGAAAAGATCGCTGCGCGAGTGACGAAGTGATTTTTCGACACGGACGCACCCAATGCACTCCAATATGTCAAAAACTCATGTTTTGGTGCTTTTTGAACTTCTTTGTTCCGTCTGAAAACATCGCACCCACGAGTGCCGATATAGGACAATATTGGCATTAATTGACAAAAGTTCGCCGCGAGTCACGGAGTGATTTTCCGACACGGATGCGCCCAATCCACTCCAATATGTCCAAAACTCGTTTTTTGGTGCTTATTGAACTTTTTCGTTCCAGCTAAAAACATTGCACCCAGAAGTACCAATTTATTCCATTATTCGCATTAATTGACAAAAGTTTGCCGCGCGAGTCACGGAGGATTTTTCGACACGGACGCACCCAATACACTCCAATATGTTCAAAACACATGTTTTTGTGCTTTTTGAACTTTTTCGTTCCGTCTAAAAACATCGCACCCACGAGTGCCTATATTGGCATGAATTGACAAAAGTTCACCGCGCGAGTCGCGAAGTGATTTTTCGACACGGCCGCACCCAATCCACTCCAATATGTCCAAAACTCATGTTTCGGTGCTTTTTGAACTTTTTCGTTCCGGATAGAAACATCGCACCCACGTGTGCCAATGTTGGTATTAATTGTCAAAAGTTCGCCGCGCGAGTCACGGAGTTATTTTTTCATACGGACGCACCCAATCCACTCAAATATGTCCAAAACTCATGTTTCGGTACTTTTATACTTTTTCGTTCCGGCTAAAAACATCACACACACGAGTGCCTATCTAGGCCAATATTGGCATTAATTGACGAAAGTTCGCCGCACGAGTCACGAAGTGATTTTTCGACATGTACACACCCAATCCACTCGAATATGTCCAAAACTCATCTTTCGGTACTTTTTGAACTTTTTTGTTCGGGATAAAAACATCGCACCCACTTGTGCCAATATTGGAATTAATTGACAAAAGTTCGCCGCGCGAGTCACGAAGAATTTTTCGACACAGACGCACCCAATCCACTCCAATATCTTAAAAACTCGTGTGTTTGGTGCTTTTTGAACCATTTCGTTCTGTCTAAAAACATCGCACCCACGAGTGCCTATATAGGCCAATATTGGCATTAATTGACAAAGTTAGTCGCGCGAGTCACGAAGTAATTTTTCGACATGGACGCACCCAATGCACTCCAATATGTCCGAAACTCATGTTTTGTTGCTTTTTGAACTTTTTCATTCCGGCTAAAAACATCGCACCCCGAGTGCCTGTATAGGCCAATATTGGCATGAATTGACAAAAAATCGCCGCTCGAGTCACGAAGTGATTTTTCGACACGGACACACCCAATCCACTCCAATATATCCAGAACTCATCTATTGGTGCTTTTTGAACTTTTTCGTTCCGGTTAAAAACATCGCACCCACGAGTGGCTATAAATGCCAACATTCGCATTAATTCACAAAAGTTCGTCGCGCGAGTCACAGAGGATTTTTCCACACGGACGCACCCAATCCACTCCAATATGTTCAAACCACATGTTTTTGTGCTTTTTGAACTTTTTCGTTCCGGTTAAAAGTATCGCACCCACGAGTGCCTATATAGGCCAATATTTTCATTAATTGACAAAAGTTAGTCGCGCGAGCCACGAAGTGATGTTTCGACATGGACGCACCCAATGCACTCCAATATGTCCAAAACTCATGTTTTGGTGCTTTTTGAACTTTTTCATTCCGGCTAAAAACATCGCTCGCACGAGTGCCTATATTGGCCAATATTGGCATTAATTGACAAAAGTTCGCCGTGCAAGACACAAAGTGATTTTTCGACACGGACACACCCAAACCACTCCAATATGTCCAAAACTCATGTTTTGGTACTTTTTGAACTTTTTTGTTCCGTCTACAAACATCGCACCCACGAGGACCTATATTGGCATTAATTGACAAAATTTCGTCGCGCGAATCACGAAGTGAATTATCGACACGGACGCACCCAATGCACTCCAATACGTCCAAAACTCATGTTTTGGTGCTTTTTGAACTTTTTCATTCGGGCTAAAAACATCGCTCCCATGAGTGCCTATATTTGCCAATATTGGCATTAATTGACAAAAGTTCGCCGCGCGAGAGACGAAGTGATTTTTCGACACGGACACACCCAACCCACTCCGATATGTCCAAAACTCATGTTTTGTTACTTTTTGAACTTTTTGTTCCGGCTAAAAACATCGCACCCACGAGTGCCTATATAGGCCAATATTGGCATTAATTGACAAAAGTTCGCCGCCCGAGTCACGAAGTAATTTTTCGACACAGACACACCCAATCCACTCCAATATATCCAAAACATACGTTTTGGTCCTTTTTGAACTTTTTTGTTCCGGATAAAAACATCGCACCCACGTGTGCCAATATTTGCATTAATTGACAAAAGTTCGCCCCGCGAGTCACGGAGGATTTTTCTACACGGACGCACCCAATCCACTCCAATATATCAAAAACTCATGTTTTGGTGCTTTTTGAACTTTTTTCTTCCGGATAAAAACATTACACCCACGCGTGCCAATATTGGAATTACCTGACAAATGATCGCCGCTCGAGTCACGAAGTGATTTTTCGACACGGACGAACCAATCCACTCCAATATGTCCGCAACTCATGTTTTGGTGCTTTTTCAACATTTTTGTTTCGGATAAAAACATCGCACCCACGTGTGCCAATATTGGAATTAATTGACAAAAGTTCACCGCGCGAGTCACGAAGAATTTTTCGACACAGACGCACCCAATCCACTCCAATATCTTAAAAACTCGTGTTTTGGTGCTTTTTGAACTTTTTCGTTTCAGCTAAAAACATCGCACCCACAAGTACCAATATATGCCAATATTCGCATTAATTGAAAAAAGTTCGCCGCGCGAGTCACGAAGTGATTTTTCGACACGGACACACCCAATCCACTCCAATATATCCAAAACTCATCTATTGGTGCTTTTTGAACTTTTTCGTTCCGGTTACAAACATCGCACCCACGAGTGCCTATAAATGGCAACATTCGCATTAATTGACAAAAGTTCGCCGCGCGAGTCACTGAGGATTTTTCAACACGGACGCACCCAATCCACTCCAATATGTTCAAAACACATGTTTTTGTGCTTTTTGAACTTTTTCGTTCCGGCTAAAAGTATCGCACCCACGAGTACCTATATATGCCAATATTAGCATTAATTGAGAAAAGATCAATGCGCGAGTGACGAAGTAATTTTTTGACACGGACGCACCCAATGCACTCCAATATGTCCAAAACTCATGTTTTGGTGGTTTTTGAACTTTTCATTCCGGCTAAAAACATTGCTCCCACGAGTGCCTATATTAGCCAATATTGGTATTAATTGACAAAAGTTCGCTGCGCAAGACACGAAGTGATTTTTCGACACGGACACACCCAATCGACTCCAATATGTCCAAAACTCATATTTTGGTACTTTTCGAACTTTTTTGTTCCGGATAAAAACATCGCACCCACGAGTGCCTATATTGGAATTAATTGACAAAAGTTCGTCGCGCGAGTCACGAAGTGATTTTTTGACACGGACGCACCCAATCCACTCCAATATGTCCAAAACTCATGTTTTGGTGCTTTTTCGACTTTTTTGTTCCGGATAAAAACATCGCACCCACGAGTGCCTATATTGGCATAAATTGACAAAAGTTCGTCGGGCGAGTCACGAAGTGATTTTTCGACACGGACGCACCCAATCCACTCCAATATGTTAAAAACTCATCTTTTGGTGCTTTTTGAACTTTCTCGTTCCGGTTAAAAACATCGCACCCACGAGTGCCTACAAATGCCAACATTCGCATTAATTCAAAAAAGTTCGCCGCGCGAGTCACTGAGTATTTTTCGACACGGACGCACCCAATCCACTCCAATATATTCAAAACACATGTTTTTGTGCTTTTTGAACTTTTTCGTTCCGGTTAAAAGTATCGCACCCACGAGTGCCTATATATGCCAATATTCGCATTAATTGAGAAAAGATCGCTGCAAGAGTGACGAAGGAATTTTTCGACACGGACGCACCCAATGCACTCCAATATGTCCAAAACTCTTGTTTTGGTGCTTTTTGAACTTTTTCATTCCGGCTAAAAACATCGCTCCCACGAGTGCCTATATAGGCCAATATTGGCATCAATTGACAAAAAGTTCGCCGCGCGAACCACGAAGAATTTTTCGACACGGACACACCAAATCCACTCCAATACGTTAAAAACTCGTGTTTTGGTGCATTTTGAACCTTTTCGTTCTGTCTAAAAACATCGCACCCACGAGTGCCTATATAGGCCAATATTGGCATTAATTGACAAATGTTAGTCGCGCGAGTCACGAAGTGATTTTTCGATATGGACGCACCAAATGCACTCCAATATGTCCAAAACTCATGTTTTGGTGTTTTTTGAACGTTTACATTCCGGCTAAAAACATCGCTCGCACGAGTGCCTATATTAGCCAATATTGGCATTAATTGACAAAAGTTCACCGCGTGATACACGAAGTGATTTTTCGACACGGACACACCCAACCCACTCCAATATGTCCAAAACTCCCGTTTTGGTACTTTTTGAACTTCTTCATTCCGTCTAAAAACATCGCACCCACGAGTGCCTATATTGGCATTAATTGACAAAAGTTCGCCGCGCGAGTCACGAAGTGATTTTTCGACACGGACGCACCCAATGCACTCCAATATGTCCAAAACTCATGTTTTGGTGCTTTTTGAACTTTTTCGTTCTGGATAGAAACATCGCTCGAACGAGTGCCTATATTGGCCAATATTGGCATTAATTGACAAAAGTTCGTCGCGTGAGTCACGGAATGATTTTTCGACACGGACGCACCCAATCCACTCCAATATATCCAAAACTCATGTTTTCGTGCTTTTTGAACTTTTTCATTCCGGCTAAAAACATCGCGCCCACAAGTACCAACATATGCCAATGTTCGCATTAATTTACAAAAGTTCGCCGCGCGAGACACGAAGTGATTTTTCGACTCGGACACACCCAATCCACTCCACTATGTCCAAAACTCATCTTTTGGTACTTTTTAAACTTTTTCGTTCCGTCTAAAAACATCGCAGCCACGAGTGCCTATATTGGCATTAATTGACAAAAGTTCGTCGCGCGAGTCACGAGTGATTTTTCGACACGGACGGACCCAATCCACTCCAATACGTCCAAAACTCATGTTTTGGTGCTTTTTGAACTTTTTCGTTCCGGCTAAAAACATCGCACCCACAAGTATCAATATATGCCAATTTTCGCATTAATTGACAAAAGTTCGTCGCGCGAGTCACGGAGGATTTTTCAACACAGACGCACCTTTTTGAACTTTTTCGTTCCGGATAGAAACATCACACCCACGTGTGCCAATGTTGGCATTAATTGTCAAAAGTTCGTCGCGTGAGTCACGAAGTGATTTTTCGACACGGACACACCCAATCCACTCCAATATGTCCAAAACTCAAGTTTTGGTGCTTTTTGAACTTTGTCGTTCCGTCTGAAAACATAGCACCCACGAGTGCCTATATAGGCCAATATTGGCAATAATTGACAAAAGTTCGCCGCTTGAGTCACGGAGTGATTTTTCGACACGGACGCACCCAATCCACTCCAATATGTCCAAAACTCATGTTTTCGTGCTTTTTGAACTTTTTCGTTCCGGCTAACAACATCGCGCCCACAAGTACCAACATATGCCAATGTTCGCATTAATTTACAAAAGTTCGCCGCGCGAGACACGAAGTGATTTTTCGACACGGACACACCCAATCCACTCCACTATGTCCAAAATTCATGTTTTGGTACTTTTTGAACTTTTTCGTTCCGTCTAAAAACATCGCACCCACGAGTGCCTATATTGGCATTAACTGACAAATGTTCGTCGCGCGAGTCGCGAAGTGATTTTTCGACACAGACGCAGCCAATCCACTCCAATATGTCCAAAACTCATGTTTTGGTGCTTTTTGAACTTTTTCGTTCCGGATAGAAACATCGCACCCACGTGTGCCGATGTTGGCATTCATTGACAAAAGTTCGCCGCGCGAGTCACGGAGTTATTTTTCGTAACGGACGCACCGAATCCACTCAAATATGCCCAAAACTCATGTTTCAGTGCTTTTATACTTTTTCGTTCCGGCTAAAAACGTCGCGTCCCACGAATGCCTGTGTAGGCCAATATTGGCATTAACTGACAAAAGATCGCCGCGTGAGTCACGGAGTGAATTTTCGACACGGACGCACCCAATCCACTCCAATATAACAAAAACTCATGTTTTGGTGCTTTTTGAACTTTTTTGTTCGGGATAAAAACATCGCACCCACGAGTGCCTATATTGGCATTAATTGACAAAAGTTCGTCGCGCGAGTCACGAAGTGATTTTTCGACCCGGACGCACCCAATCCACTCCAATATGTCCAAAACACATGTTTTGGTGCTTTTTGAACTTTTTCGTTCCGGTTAAAAACATCGCACCCACGAGTGCTTATAAATGCCAATATTGGCATTAATTGACAAAAGTTCGCCGCGCGAGTCACGGAGGATTTTTCGACACGGACCCACCCAATACACTCCAATATGTTCAAAACACATGTTTTTGTGCTTTTTGAACTTTCTAGTTCCGGTTAAAAACATCGCATCCACGAGTGCCTATAAATGCCAACATTCGCATTAATTCACAAAAGTTCGCCCCGCGAGTCACTGAGTATTTTTCGACACGGACGCACCCAATCCACTCCAATAGGTTCAAAACACATGTTTTTGTGCTTTTTGAACTTTTTCGTTCCGGTTAAAAGTATCGCACCCACGAGTGCCTATATATGCCAATATTCGCATTAATTGAGAAAAGATCGCTGCAAGAGTGACGAAGGAATTTTTCGACACGGACGCACCCAATGCACTCCAATATGTCCAAAACTCATGTTTTGGTGCTTTTTGAACTTTTTCATTCCGGCAAAAAACATCGCTCCCAAGAGTGCCTATATAGGCCAATATTGGCATCAATTGACAAAAAGTTCGCCGCGCGAGCCACGAAAAATTTTTCGACACGGACGCACCAAATCTACTCCAATACGTTGAAAACTCGTGTTTTGGTGCTTTTTGAACCTTTTCGTTCTGTCTAAAAACATCGCACCCACGAGTGTCTATATTGGCATTAATTGACAAAAGTTCGCCGCGCGAGTCACGAAGTGATTTTTCGACACGGACACACCCAATCCACTCCAATATATCCAAAACTCATCTTTTGGTGCTTTTTGAACTTTTTCGTTCCGGATAGAAACATCACACCCACGTGTGCCAATGTTGGCATTAATTGTCAAAAGTTCGTCGCGGGAGTCACGAAGTGATTTTTCTACACGGACACACCCAATCCACTCCAATATGTCCAAAACTCATGTTTTGGTGCTTTTTGAACTTTTTCGTTCCGTCTGAAAACATCGCACCCACGAGTGCCTATATAGGCCAATATTGGCAATAATTGACAAAAGTTCGCCGCGTGAGTGACGGAGTGATTTTTTGACACGGACGCACCCAATCCACTCCAATATGTCCAAAAACTCATGTTTTCGTGCTTTTTGAACTTTTTCGTTCCGGCTAAAAACATCGCGCCCACAAGTACAAACATATGCCAATGTTCGCATTAATTTACAAAAGTTCGCCGCGCGAGTCACGAAGTGATTTTTCGACACGGATACACCCAATCCACTCCAATATATCCAAAACTCATCTTTTGGTGCTTTTTGAACATTTTCGTTCCGTCTGAAAACATCACACCCACGAGTGCCTATATAGGCCAATATTGGCATTAATTGACAAAAGTTCGCCGCGCGAGTCACGAAGTGATTTTTCGACACGGACGCACCCAATCCACTCCAATATGTCCAAAACTCATGTTTTGGTGCTTTTTGAACTTGTTTGTTCCGGCTAAAAATATCGCACCCACAAGTACCAATATAAGCCAATATTCGCATTAATTGACAAAAGTTCGCCTCGCGAGTCACGGAGGATTTTTCAACACGGACGCACCCAATCCACTCCAATATGCCCAAAACTCATGTTTTGGTGCTTTTTGACCTTTTTCGTTCCGGATAGAAACATCACACCCACGTGTGCCAATGTTGGCATTAAATATCAAAAGTTCGTCGCGTGAGTCACGAAGTGATTTTTCGACACGGACACACCCAATCCACACCAATATGTCCAAAACTCATGTTTTCGTGCTTTTTGAACTTTTTCGCTCCGGCTAAAAACATCGCGCCCACAAGTACCAACATATGCCAACGTTCGCATTAATTTACAAAAGTTCGCCGCGCGAGTCACGAAGTGATTTTTCGACACGGATACACCCAATCCACTCCAATATATCCAAAACTCATCTTTTGGTGCTTTTTGAACTTTTTCGTTCCGGTTAAAAACATCGCACACACGAGTGCCTTTAAATGCCAACATTCGCATTAATTGACAAAAGTTCGCCGCGCGAGTCACTGAGGATTTTTCGACACGGACGCACCCAATGCACTCCAATATGTCCAAAACTCATGTTTAGGTGCTTTTTGAACTTTTTTGTTTCGGATAAAAACATCGCACCCACGTGTGCCAATATTGCCATTAATTGACAAAAGTTTCGCCGCGCGAGTCACGGAGTTATTTTTCGACACGAACCCACCCAATCCACTCCAATATGTCCAAAACTCATGTTTTGGTTCTTTTTGAACTTTTTCGTTCCGTCTGAAAACATCGCACCCACGAGTGCCTATATAGGCCAATATTGGCATTAATTGACAAAAATTCGCCGCGCGAGTCACGAAGTGATTTTTCGACACGAAGCACCCAATCCACTCCAATGCATCCAAAACTCATGTTTTGGTGCTTTTTCAACGTGTTCGTTCCGGCAAAAAACATCGCACCCACGAGTGCCAATATAGGCTAATATTGGCATTAATTGAGAAAAGATCGCTGCGCGAGTGACGAAGTGATTTTTCGACACGGACGCATCCAATGCACTCCAATATGTCCAAAACTCATGTTTTGGTGCTTTTTGAACTTTTTCATTCCGGCTAAAAACATCGCTCCCACGGGTGTCTATATTGGCCAATATTGGCATTAATTGACAAAAGTTCGCCGCGCGAGACATGAAGTGATTTTTCGACACGGACACACCCAATCCACTCCACTATGTCCAAAACTCATGTTTTGGTACTTTTTGAACTTTTTCGTTCCGTCTAAAAACATCGCACCCACGAGTGCCTATATTGGCATTAATTGACAAATGTTCGTCGCGCGAGTCGCGAAGTGATTTTTCGACATAGACTTACCCAATCCACTCCAATATGTCCAAAACTCATGTTTAGGTGCTTGTTGAACTTTTTCGTTCCGGATAGAAACATCGCACCCACGTGTGCCAATGTCGGCATTCATTGACAAAAGTTCGCCGCGCGAGTCACGGAGTTATTTTTCGTCACGGACGCACCCAATCCACTGAAATATGTCCAAAACTCATGTTTCGGTGCTTTTATACTTTTTCGTTCCGGCTAAAACATCGCTCCCACGAGTGCCTATATTGGCCAATATTGGCATTAATTGACAAAAGTTCACCGCGCGAGACACGAAGTGATTTTTCGACACGGACACACCCAATCCACTCCACTATGTCCAAAACATGTACTTTTTGAACTTTTTCGTTCCGTCTAAAAACATCGCACCCACGAGTGCCAATATTTGCATTAATTGACAAAAGTTCATCGCGCGAGTCACGAAGTGATTTTTCGACACGGTCGCACCCAATCCACTCCAATATGCCCAAAACTCAAGTTTTGGGTCTTTTTGAACATTTTCGTTCCGGATATAAACATCACACCCACGTGTGCCAATGTTGGCATTAATTGCCAAAAGTTCGTCGCGCGAGTCACGAAGTGATTTTTCGACACGGACACACCCAATCCACTCCAATACGTCCAAAACTCATGTTTTGGTGTTTTTTGAACTTTTTCGTTCCGGCTAAAAACATCGCACCCACGAGGACCTATATTGGCATTAATTGACAAAATTTCGTCGCGTCTGTCACGAAGTGATATATCGACACGGACGCACCCAATGCACTCCAATATGTCGAAAACTCATGTTTTGGTGCTTTTTGAAATTTTTCATTCCGGCTAAAAACATCGCACCCACGAGTGCCTATATAGGCCAATATTGGTATAAATTGACAAAATTTCGTCGCGTGAATCACGAAGTGATTTTTTGACACGGACGCACCCAATGCACTCCAGTATGTCCAAAACTCATGTTTAGGTGCTTTTTGAACTTTTTTGTTCCGCATAAAAACATCGCACCTACGTGTACCAATATTGGCATTAATTGACAAAAGTTCGCCGCGCGAGTCACGGAGTTATTTTTCGACACGAACGCACCCAATCCACTCCAATATGTCCAAAACTCATGTTTTGGTGCTTTTTGAAATTTTCGTTCCGTCTGAAAACATCACAACCACGAGTGCCTATATAGGCCAATATTGGCATTAATTGACAAAAGTTCGCTGCGCGAGTCACGAAGTGATTTTTCGACATGGACACACCCAATCCACTCCAGTATGTCCAAAACTCATGTTTTCGTGCTTTTTAAACTTTTCCGTTCCGGCTAAAAACATCGCACCAACAAGTACCAATATATGGCAATATTCGCATTAATTGACAAAAGTTCGCCGCGCGAGTCACGAAGTGATTTTTCGACACCGACACACCCAATCCACTCCAGTATGTCCAAAACTCATGTTTTCGTGCTTTTTAAACTTTTCCGTTCCGGCAAAAAACATCGCACCCACGAGTGCCAATATAGGCCAATATTGGCATTAATTGAGAAAAGATCGCTGCGCGAGTGACGAAGTGATTTTTCGACACGGACGCATCCAATGCACTCCAATATGTCCAAAACTCATGTTTTGGTGCTTTTTGAACTTTTTCATTCCGGCTAAAAACATCGCTCCCACGGGTGTCTATATTGGCCAATATTGGCATTAATTGACAAAAGTTCGCCGCGCGAGACATGAAGTGATTTTTCGACACGGACACACCCAATCCACTCCACTATGTCCAAAACTCATGTTTTGGTACTTTTTGAACTTTTTCGTTCCGTCTAAAAACATCGCACCCACGAGTGCCTATATTGGCATTAATTGACAAATGTTCGTCGCGCGAGTCGCGAAGTGATTTTTCGACATAGACTTACCCAATCCACTCCAATATGTCCAAAACTCATGTTTAGGTGCTTGTTGAACTTTTTCGTTCCGGATAGAAACATCGCACCCACGTGTGCCAATGTCGGCATTCATTGACAAAAGTTCGCCGCGCGAGTCACGGAGTTATTTTTCGTCACGGACGCACCCAATCCACTGAAATATGTCCAAAACTCATGTTTCGGTGCTTTTATACTTTTTCGTTCCGGCTAAAACATCGCTCCCACGAGTGCCTATATTGGCCAATATTGGCATTAATTGACAAAAGTTCACCGCGCGAGACACGAAGTGATTTTTCGACACGGACACACCCAATCCACTCCACTATGTCCAAAACATGTACTTTTTGAACTTTTTCGTTCCGTCTAAAAACATCGCACCCACGAGTGCCAATATTTGCATTAATTGACAAAAGTTCATCGCGCGAGTCACGAAGTGATTTTTCGACACGGTCGCACCCAATCCACTCCAATATGCCCAAAACTCAAGTTTTGGTGCTTTTTGAACTTTTTCGTTCCGGATATAAATATCACACCCACGTGTGCCAATGTTGGCATTAATTGTCAAAAGTTCGTCGCGCGAGTCACGAAGTGATTTTTCGACACGGACACACCCAATCCACTCCAATATGTCCAAAACTCATGTTTTGGTGTTTTTTGAACTTTTTCGTTCCGGCTAAAACATCGCACCCACGAGGACCTATATTGGCATTAACTGACAAAATTTCGTCGCGTGTGTCACGAAGTGATATATCGACACGGACGCACCCAATGCACTCCAATATGTCGAAAACTCATGTTTTGGTGCTTTTTGAAATTTTTCATTCCGGCTAAAAACATCGCACCCACGAGTGCCTATATAGGCCAATATTGGTATAAATTGACAAAATTTCGTCGCGTGAATCACGAAGTGATTTTTCGACACGGACGCACCCAATGCACTCCAGTATGTCCAAAACTCATGTTTAGGTGCTTTTTGAACTTTTTTGTTCCGGATAAAAACATCGCACCTACGTGTACCAATATTGGCATTAATTGACAAAAGTTCGCCGCGCGAGTCACGGAGTTATTTTTCGACACGAACGCACCCAATCCACTCCAATATGTCCAAAACTCATGTTTTGGTGCTTTTTGAACTTTTTCGTTCCGTCTGAAAACATCACAACCACGAGTGCCTATATAGGCCAATATTGGCATTAATTGACAAAAGTTCGCGGCGCGAGTCACGAAGTGATTTTTCGACACGGACACACCCAATCCACTCCAGTATGTCCAAAACTCATGTTTTCGTGCTTTTTAAACTTTTCCGTTCCGGCTAAAAACATCGCACCAACAAGTACCAATATATGCCAATATTCGCATTAATTGACAAAAGATCGCCGCGCGAGTCATGAAGTGATTTTTCGACACGGACACACCCAATCCACTCCAATATATCCAAAACTCATCTTTTGGTGCTTTTTGAACTTTTTCGTTCCGGTTAAAAACATCGCACCCACGAGTGCCTATAAATGACAACATTCGCATTAATTGACAAAAGTTTACCGCGCGAGTCACTGAGGATTTTTCGACACGGACGCACCCAATGCACTCCAATATGTCCAAAACTCATGTTTAGGTGCTTTTTGAACTTTTTTGTTCCGGATAAAAACATCGCACCCACGTGTACCAATATTGGCATTAATTCACAAAAGTTCACCGCACGAGTCACGGAGTTATTTTTCTACACGAACGCACCCAATCCACTCCAATATGTCCAAAACTCATGTTTTGGTGCTTTTTGAACTTTTTCGTTCCGTCTGAAAACATCACACCCACGAGTGCCTATATAGGCCAATATTGGCATTCATTGACAAAAGTTCGCCGCGCGAGTCACAAAGTGATTTTTCGACACGGACACACCCAATCCACTCCAATATGTCCAAAACTCATGTTTTGGTGCTTTTTGAACTTCTTTGTTCCGTCTGAAAACATCGCACCCACGAGTGCCGATATAGGCCAATATTGGCATTAATTGACAAAAGTTCGCCGCGAGTCACGGAGTGATTTTTCGACACGGACGCGCCCAATCCACTCCAATATGTCCAAAACTCGTGTTTTAGTGCTTTTTGAACTTTTTCGTTCCGGCTAAAAACATCGCACCCACAAGTACCAATATATGCCAATATTCGCATTAATTGACCAAAGTTCGCCGCGCGAGTCACGGAGGATTTTTCAACACGGACGCACCCAATCCACTCCAATATGCCCAAAAGTCATGTTTTGGTGCTTTTTGAACTTTTTCGTTCCGGATAGAAACATCACACCCACGTGTGCCAATGTTTGCATTAATTGTCAAAAGTTCGTCGCGTGAGTCACGAAGTGATTTTTCGACACGGACACACCCAATCCACTCCCATGTGTCCAAAACTCATGTTTTGGTGCTTTTTGAACTTTTTCGTTCCGTCTGAAAACATCGCACCCACGAGTGCCTATATAGGCCAATATTGGCAATAAATGACAAAAGTTCGCCGTGTGAGTCACGGAGTGATTTTTCGACACGGACGCACCCAATCCACTCCAATATGTCCAAAACTTGTTTTCGTACTTTTTGAACTTTTTCGTTCCGGCAAAAAACATCGCGCCCACAAGTACCAACATATGCCAATGTTCGCATTAATTTACAAAAGTTCGCCGCGCGAGTCACGAAGTGATTTTTCGACACGGACACACCCAATCCACTCCAATATATCCAAAACTCATCTTTTGGTGCTTTTTGAACTTTTTCGTTCCGGTTAAAAACATCGCACCCACGAGGGCCTTTAAATGCCAACATTCGCATTAATTGACAAAAGTTCGCCGCGCGAGTCACTGAGGATTTTTCGACACGGACGCACCCAATGCACTCCAATATGTCCAAAACTCATGTTTAGGTGCTTTTTGAACTTTTTTGTTTCGGATAAAAACATCGCACCCACGAGTGCCTATATAGGCCAATATTGGCATTAATTGAGAAAAGATCGCTGCGCGAGTGACGAAGTGATTTTTCGACACGGACGCATCCAATGCACTCCAATATGTACAAAACTCATGTTTTGGTACTTTTTGAACTTTTTCATTCCGGCCAAAAACATCGCTCCCACGGGTGCCTATATTGGCCAATATTGGCATTAATTGACAAAAGTTCGCCGCGCGAGACACGAAGTGATTTTTCGACACGGACACACCCAATCCACTCCACTATGTCCAAAACTCATGTTTTGGTACTTTTTGAACTTTTTCGTTCTGTCTAAAAACATCGCACCCACGAGTGCCTATATTGGCATTAATTGACAAATGTTCGTCGCGCGAGTCGCGAAGTGATTTTTCGACACAGACTTACCCAATCCACTCCAATATGTCCAAAAGTCATGTTTAGGTGCTTTTTGAACTTTTTCGTTCCGGATAGAAACATCGCACCCACGTGTGCCAATGTTGGTATTCATTGACAAAAGTTCGCCGCGCGAGTCACGGAGTTATTTTTCGTCATGGACGCACCGAATCCACTCAAATATGTCCAAAACTCATGTTTCGGTGCTTTTATTCTTTTTCGTTCCGGCTCAAAACATCGCTCCCACGAGTGCCTATATTGGCCAACATTGGCATTAATTGACAAAAAGTTCGCCGCGCGAGACAGGAAGTGATTTTTCGACACGGACACACCCAATCCACTCCACTATGTCAAAAACATGTACTTTTTGAACTTTTTCGTTCCATCTAAAAGCATCGCACCCACGAGTGCCAATATTGGCATTAATTGACAAAAGTTCATCGCGCGAGTCACGAAGTGATTTTTCGACACGGCCGCACCCAATCCACTCCAATATGTCCAAAACTCTTGTTTTGGTGTTTTTTGAACTTTTTCGTTCCGGCTAAAAACATCGCACCCACGAGGACCTATATTGGCATTAATTGACAAAATTTCGTCGCGCGAGTCACGAAGTGATATATCGACACGGACGCACCCAATGCACTCCAATATGTCCAAAACTCATGTTTTCGTGCTTTTTGAACTTTTCCGTTCCGGCTAAAAACATCGCACCCACGAGGACCTATATAGGCCAATATTGGTATTAATTGACAAAAGTTCGTCGCGCGAGTCACGAAGTGATTTTTCGACACGGACACACCCAATCCACTCCAGTATGTCCAAAACTCATATTTTCGTGCTTCTTGAACTTTTCCGTTCCGGCTAAAAACATCGCACCAACAAGTACCAATATATGCCAATATTCGCATTAATTGACAAAAGTTCGCCGCGCGAGTCACGAAGTGATTTTTCGACACGGACACACCCAATGCACTCCAATATGTCCAAAACTCATCTTTTGGTGCTTTTTGAACTTTTTCGTTCCGTCTGAAAACATCGCACCCACGTGTGCCAATATTGGCAATAATTGACAAAAGTTCGCCGCGCGAGTCACGGAGGATTTTTCTACACGGACGCACCCAATCCACTCCAATATGTTCAAAACACATGTTTTGGTGCTTTTTGAAATTTTTCGTTACGCCTAAAAACATCGCAACCACGAGTGCCTGTATAGGCTAATATTGGCATTAACTGACAAAAGTTCACCGCGCGAGTCACGAAGTGATTTATCGACACGGACGCACCCAATCCACTCCAATATGTCAAAAACTCATGTTTTGGTGCTTTTTGAACTTTTTCATTCCTGCTAAAAACTCGCACCCACGAGTGTCTATATAGGCCAATATTTGCATTAATTGACAAAAGATCGCCGCGTGAGTCACTGTTGAAAATTTCATCGTCAACAGTCACGGAGTGATTTTTCGACACGGACGCACCCAATCCACTCCAATATGTCAAAAACTCATGTTTTGGTGCTTTTTGAACTTTTTTGTTCCGGAAAAAAACATCGCACGCACGTGTGCCAATATTGGCATTAGATGACAAAAGATCGCCGCTCGAGTCACGAAGTGATTTTTCGACACGGACGCTCCCAATCCACTCCAATATGTCCAAAACTCATGTTTTGGTGCTTTTTCAACTTTTTTGTTCCGGATAAAAACATCGCACCCACGTGTGCAAATATTAGCATTAATTGACAAAAGTTCGTCGCGCGAGTCACGGAGAATTTTTCGACACGGACGCACCCAATCCACTCCAATATGTTCAAAACTCGTGTTTTGGTGCTTTTTGAACCTTTTCGTTCTGTCTAAAAACATCGCACCCACGAGTGCCTACATAGGCCAATATTGGTATTAATTGACAAAAGTTCGTTGCGCGAGTCACGAAGTGATTTTTTGACACGGACACATCCAATTCACTTCAATATGTCCAAAACACATGTTTTGGTGCTTTTTGAAGGAGAAATTATTTGTTAAGTCTGATTTGAGATGTCCAATTAATGTTATTTTTCATATCTTTGGTGGTTATACTGATAGAGGAATATATTTGGTGCATAGAGTTTATATATGTTCAGATTTGGAACCTCCTATAGTTATGGAAGGCAACAGCAGGCTAGAGAGTACTGTAATGACTAATCATGTTATCTCGAGTCTGTCTTGTTTTGATTTTGTGAAACAGGTTATTTTAAATGGACTACGTGAAGAGCACCGTATGGAAAAACCGAGGATGGTTTTCCGTGAAGAAGGGGAGGATGATGTGACCCTGGCTACTATGGATACAACCGTTGTTCACATCATGGATCAACAAGAAGACATCAAGATCAAGTCCTCCAACTGCTGGAATCCAATTCGGCCACCTGCAGCAATGTTGACTTCAAATGGCCGCCAAATCTGTATACGAACTCCGTTTTCGGCCCGTGAGTACTTGATGGAAAGCTCTTAGAGTCCTCTTTCCAATGGATCCAGTCTCATCACCAAACTCCATCTCAGTTGGCTGCAATTGAAGAAACAAAGTGTTGCATCAGTTATAATGGCCCTATGGGCTTGTAACTTCATCTAGGACCCCAGCCCATGTGGGGCCCACGTGGGGTGCGCCCCAATTAGGTGGAGCACAACCCTAGGGCTCCCTTGGTTATCCTGCCACCTCCTTAAATAACTAGGTACCCCTTTAGGGTTTCTTGGGTTTTGTTTAGATTAAAGTTTAGCTTCGCTACTTTGCCGTGTAATCCCGTGATCGGTTAGATCGCTGGTTTGCTCATTGCGGAACCCCAACTTATCATTAGTATTCAATTCCTATTTGTAATTTAGATTCTTTTTATCTTGTTCTTGCTTGTTTCTTCGATTTGCTTGCAGAATAAGGTTGATCTGCACCGGCAAGATCAACAACCCACGGAGAGGTGTATCGATCTCTAAGGCAACACAACAACGTCTCGTACGGTTGTCGTACGGTTGTAGTCGGATCATCAACGCGTCTCCCAAATCATAGTTATCTCAACTCACCGAAAGATCGGGCCAAATCATAGCCTTGAGCGCATCGAGTAGAGCTCAGGGTTTATCAAAGGGACTTGTCCATTGGTTTCAGTTGTATTGGAAAGTATGAGTCGTGTCCGTTATGCACAAGTTTGTATATTCGGGTATAAATATAAGCCTGAGGTCTTGTAGATAATTAACATCAGTTCAATCCAATCTTGGTACATCGCTACCTTTTTGTTACTTTGTTTCGACGAGTTCTTACTTTCGAGTCGAGCTGCATCGGTTTCGATCTTCGGCGAAGAGGTAAAGCTTGTTATGGCGGTTTGCATTATCGGGATTAGTGCTTACATCTTTATGCCACTATAATTCTATTATGCGAATCACCGAGTTATCATATATATTATATAATCTAGATTGACAATGCTTTCTACTTGCATCGGCCGACCACTATCTAGGGTTTTGTCGATAATGGCTAGATTGACTTGTTGGCTTCGATTTTATAATATATCTACCATCCTGAAAAGGCAACCATCGTCTTGATTGTCTAGATATTATATTTCTTTTTATACTTAGTGTTGCATCAGTTAATGATGTGACCATGGCTACTATGGATACAACCGTTGTTCACATCATGGATCAACAAGAAGACATCAAGATCAAGTCCTCCAACTGCTGGAATCCAATTCGGCCACCTGCAGCAATGTTGACTTCAAATGGCCGCCAAATCTGTATACGAACTCCGTTTTCAGCCCGTGAGTACTTGATGGAAAGCCCTCGGAGTCCTCTTTCCATTGGATCAAGTCTCATCACCAAACTCCATCTCAGTCGCCCGCAATTGAAGAAACAATGTGCTGCATCACCTATAATGGGCCTATGGACTTGTAACTTTGTTTGGGACCCCAGCCCATGTGGGGCTCATGTGGGGTGCACCCCAAATAGGTGGAGCACGACCCTAGGGCTTCCTTGGTTGTCCTCCCACCTCCTTAAATAGCTAGGTACCCCTTTAGGGTTTCTTGGGTTTTGTGAGATTAAAGTTTAGCCATTGCTACTTGCTTGCAACGCGTGTGTCAGCTGGACCGTCCGTCTGCTTGTTCTTCGGAACCCCAACTTATCATTTGTATTCAATTCCTATTTTCAATTCAGATTGCTTTTATCTTGTTCTTGCTTGTTTCTTCGATTTGCTTGCAGGAATAAGGTTGATCTGCACCGCAAGATCAACAACCCACGGAGAGGTGTATCGATCGCTAAGGCACAACACAACAACGTCTCGTACGGTTGTAGTCGGATCGTCAACATGTTTCCCAAATCGTAGTTATCTCAACTCACCGAAAGATCGGGCCAATCATAACCTTGAGCGCATAGAGTGCTGCATCACCTACAATGGGCCTATGGGCTTGTAACTTTATCTGGGACCCCGGTCCAGGTGGGGCCCATGTGGGGTGCGCCCCAATCTGGTGGAGCACAACACTAGGGACCCCTAGGTCGTCCTCCCACCTTCTTAAATAGCTAGGTACCCCTTTAAGGGTTTCTTGGGTTTTGTTAGATTAAAGTTTAGCCATTGCTACTTGCTTGCAGCGCGCGCGTCGGCTAGGCCGTCCGTCTGCTTGTTCTTCGGAACCCCAACTTATCATTTGTATTCAATTCCTATTTGCAATTCAGATTGCTTTTATCTTGTTCTTGCTTGTTTCTTCGATTTGCTTGCAGGAATAAGGTTGATCTGCATCGGCAAGATCAACAACCCACGGAGAGGTGTATCGATCGCTAAGGCGCAACACAACGTCTCGTACGGTTGTATTCGGATCATCAATGTTTCTCTCAAATCGTAGTTATCACAAACTCACCGAAAGATCGGGCCAAACATCAGCCGTGAGCGTATCGAGTGGAGCTCAGGGTTTATCAAGTGGTATCAGAGCTTTCGTTGCTCGGTGAGTTTTTATCTACCTATAACTAGAAAATAGCCATACAAAAAAAATTGCATCCTTTACCTAGCAATATTTGTGCCACTGCATTGTTCTTTTCAGTTTTTGCTTTGTTGAGTTTTGCGTTGCATCGTTGAGTCGTGTTGCTGGTCTTAGCGTCTAGTCCGTTTAGAGTTTCGAGTTCTTGTCACGGTTAGTACCATTGTCGTCGCCGCCGCCGAGTGTTTGTTGTCGTCCGGACCAACGAAAACGGAATCGTCTTGACGCCAGGGTTCCATTTTTCTAGTTTTCAGAAGTTTCTATTGGTCAGTTCTGTAGTTGCATTAGGGTTTCTGTCGTGTGGTTTGTCGATTTGTCTCTTATCCCGTGGTTTGGTTATTGGTGTTGCGCATGAGGTAAGGAAGATGGAAGGGGGAGATTAGATTAGATTAGATTAGATTAGATTGATATCTGTTTGGTTCGGGAAAGAATAGTAGATTGGATTAATTTCTGTTTTTTATCTACACGCCAAATCCGAACCGGTTTCCCCTCCACCTCTTCACCGCACGCCTCCCACTCCACCTCCCCATGAACGGTTGTTTCCTCTCCCATACCGTGAGTTGCTACACCTTGTTAAAAAATATTTTGGTGTCGGATTCGAGATCTGTTTGCAAAAACGGAACCTATGGCACGAGAGCATTCCATTTTTGTATAATTTTAAATTTAGGATTTGCACTTTTGCATTTGAGTCCCTGTAATTTTTTATATTTACATTTGAGTCCCTGTAATTTTGCATCTAGGTCCTTGCGTCGTTTTTGCTGAAAAAAAGTCAAAAAAAAGAGAGAGACAAAGGTAGAAAGGTGCATAAAAAAAGAAAAGAAAAGCCACACCAAAAAAGGAAAGAAGGAAAAAGAAAAAGAAAGAAAGAAAAAAGAAAGAGAAAATCAGTTGTCTTCTTTGAGTTTGCTTTTGTATATCAGAGTTGTTCTTAGTGTTATCTTGTGGTATCATTTGTGTGTCTAGGCTCGCGTCTCTAGTACGTTCTAGCCTAGGACCAGCACAGTACTGACTTTGAACGATTATTCAACTTTGCATTATCTGATTTCAGTATTTGCTACGACTTTGCTACATATTTAAGCCTACCCAGAGCTCCACAGATTTGATTGTAGCCGTACAGCAAGTGTTTGCCAAGGCATCCATACATTCAACCTCCATTGGGTCTTGGTTGAGTCGGTGTATATCACCATTCCGCTTGCATTGGTAAGAACTTGTAAGAGCTCGGTTAAAAGCTTGAGGGTGTGTGATATTTGAGCCTCCACTACCTAGTAGTTAATAGGAACGTGCATAATTTTGTATGTTTCTTGTTTTCTACTAACAATGGCAGCAATACGGAAGACGATTGGGAATAACTGTGCTCAACATCGACATATGCGTCGAGACATGAGGAGTGATCAACATGACCATTATGGGATAAGTGATGTTCTGACTAAGATTAAATCTGCACTACCTTATTTTGAAGGAAATTATGATCCTCATGCTTACATTGATTGAGAGCTAGCTGTTGACAGAGAATTTCAAAAATATAAATTGTCTGAGAAACATATGGTTATGTGTGCCTCTAGTGTTTTAGTTAAACATGCTTCTGATGATTGGAAACATCTTCGTAGGCATAACAACATACCACAATCTTGGAAATGTTTGAAAAGATATTTGAGAGATGCTTATGTTCCTACATATTATGCTGATATTCTGTTCAACAAATTACAATGTTTAAAACAAGATACCAAAAGTGATATTTCATACTATCATGATATGCGTACTTGTTTAATACGTTGTGGTTTAGATGAATGCGAAGAAGCTACAGAATTGAGGTTTTTACGAGGGCTTAATAGTGAAATTCAGGGCATGCTTGCATGTCAAAGTTATAGTTCTTTTTCTCATTTGTTACAACTTGCTTGCGATGCGGAAAAACAAATTATGGATGTAAAGAAGCAACAAGTTGTACACGTGCCTCCTATTGCTAATAATTTACAGGAAGTAAACAATTGTCAAAAGGAGGAGAATGATGTTCTTGAGAAGAAAGAAGAGAACCATGAAACACTTGTGATGTCTGAAGAAAGTTTGCAAGGTATATTAAATGGTGCTGAGATAAATGAATGTGAGTATTCTCAAGGTGAGCTACACATGACCACTTTTCATGCTACAGTAGAGCAACCATTAGAGGAACCAATAACTGAGATGCCTTTGTCACAAGTTGATTTACTTCCTGTTTCTTGTGATAAAGAAGAGTTGTGTGATAATGCTTCACTTATACCCATACCACAACTAGTTAATGAACATGTTATTTATAGTGTTAGTTTTTATGTGCTGATTTTAAGCATGTTATTCACATTACTAATGAAGTAGAGGAACGTGAATTGATACCTTCTTTAAATACTTTGGGCTATATTCA
This sequence comes from Oryza punctata, assembly GCA_000573905.2. NCBI lineage: Eukaryota > Viridiplantae > Streptophyta > Magnoliopsida > Poales > Poaceae > Oryza > Oryza punctata. Next base: position 14,332,976 of record CM002494.2, on the reverse strand, counting down.
GTTTGATGAATTTTGTGAGCTCGACAATTTGAAGGAGAAATTACTTGTTAAGTTTGATTTGAGATGTCCAATTAATGCTCTTTTTCATATATTTGGAGGATATACTGATAGAGGAGTATATTTGGTGCATAGAGTTTATATATGTTCAGATTTGGAACCACCTGTAGTTATGCAAGGAAACAGCAGGCTAGAGAGTACTGTAACGACTAATCATGTTATCTCGAGTCTGTCTTGTTTTGATTTTGTGAAACAGATTATTTTAAATGGACTACGTGAAGAGCACCGTATGGAAAAACCGAGGATGGTTTTCCGTGAAGAAGGGGAGGATGATGTGACCATGGCTACTATGGATACAACCGTTGTTCACATCATGGATCAACAAGAAGACATCAAGATCAAGTCCTCCAAGTGCTGGAATCCAATTCGGCCACCTGCAACAACGTTGACTTCAAACGGCCGCCAAATAAGCATACGAGCTCCGTTTTCGGCCCGTGAGTAATTGATGGAAAGCCCTCGGAGTCCTCTCCAATGGATCAAGTCTCATCACCAAACTCCATCTCAGTCGCCCGCAATTGAAGAAACAATATGCTGCATCACCTATAATAGGTCTATGGGCTTGTAACTTCATCTGGGACCCCGGCCCATGAGGGCCCATATGGGGTGCGCCCCAATTAGGTGGAGCATGACCCTAGGGCTCCCTTAGTCGTCCTCCCACCTCCTTAAATAGTTAGGTACCCCTTTAGGGTTTCTTGGGTTTTGTTAGATTAAAGTTTAGCCATTGCTACTTGCTTGTAGCGCGCGTGTCGGCTAGACCGTCTGTTTACTTGTTCTTCGGAACCCCAACTTATCATTTGTATTCAATTCCCATTTGCAATTAGATTGCTTTTATCTTGTTCTTGCTTGTTTATTCGATTTGCTTCCAGGAATAAGGTTGATCTGCACCGGCAAGATCAACAACCCACGGAGAGGTGTATCGATCGCTAAGGCACAACACAACAACGTCTCGTACGGTTGTAGTCGGATCGTCAACGTGTCTCCCAAATCGTAGTTATCTCAACTCACCGAAAGATCGGGCCAAATCATATCCTTGAGCGCATCGAGTGGAGCTCAGGGTTTATCACTACTACGAGAGAGAGGAGGGTAGAGCGGCGACATCTAGTGAGTGTGATAGAGATGTGGGAAGAGCGATAGAGAGGAGAACGGAGGCGGAGGCAGCGGCATTTGCACATGAGGGGATGGGTGCCGCCAGCCGTGCGGGGAGGGGACGGTGATGGGGAGACGTGGGGTTGTGGGCCGATCGGAACCGTCGGATTTGATCGATTTGGATCGTTCGATGTGTCACACTATGAATGAGTAAAACGATTTGTTTAATTATAGGGTACATAGGGACCCTATAATAGGGACCCTTGCTCATCTAAGTAATTGATATTTGTGATATGGTTATGATAAAAGAAATTCCTATCTAACTATCATGATACTTGGGATTTTATCTTTGCGGAAAATAAAAAAATTCAAGCAATACTTCTCAGTGACTATGTGATTACCTACCAAGGCCAAATATGATTCATATTGCAAACCTTATATTTTTTGCTGCTTGACATTACATTGAGCTTTGTGAGAATATTTGTGACCCATGTGAGATCCTTTTCATACTTTCATGATCAAGAGCATACACACTCCACATACACACACATATGCTAAACTTCTACACTGGAAGCTAGCATCCCTTATTTATCATTCATTTCATCCATCATCCACGAAATAAATACTCCATGTTATTTTTTGGCTCTTTCTCCAAAGTTCATTCAAAGGAAAGGGGGGCATGGCTATACAAAATAAAAAAAATAAAGACTTGGTCATACAAGTATTGAGCATGATGAAAAAAAAGAAGAAAAAAAGATAGCCATGCATTCTCTCAAATTTCCAAAAAGAAAGAAAAAATGAAGGAAGAGGTATACAAAAGGAGTTATCACTTTTCTTTTTCCATCATCATACCACACACATGCACATTCTTGCTCAGAAAGTATGATTTGCTATCTCCTTGGGTCCGGTCTTTTGACTTGTAGAAATATGTGATGTAGGTATGCGCCGATTGATCCCCACCGAGCTCCACATATATAGCCTTTTAGAATAGGGACAATTTGGCAAAATATGCCTTGGTGAGAATCCACAAATCATAAACCACATGAGTGACTTAAGAAAGAGTCATTTGAGGAGTATGGCTAATTTGTGAAAATATATGAAAAACCCAAGTGAGTGACAGGTTGAAAAGGGATGACTTGAGTCACGACCGTTCCATTCATCAATTACCCAAGATGGGAAGTTAGACACTGCAAAGTTCACAAGTATAGGTATGGCTTAGAATAATTTGTGTACTTGTATTGTATCTTGGGAAATTTTATTCCACATTAATGCTTAACCTTTACTCGGGACGAGTAAAGAGCTAAGTGTGGGGGTTTGTTGACGGCTATTAACTATCATATTTACAACGTCAATACCTACATAAATATGAAAAGATAAAACATACAACATAGTGATAGGGTTTATTTCTAACAAATTCCATAAGTGTTGGTGTATAGTTGTATGAAGGTGACAAACTACCAAAGTTGAGAGCAAATATATGGGAAGGAGGGAAATGTTACTTCCATATCCAAGCCCATGGAGTCTTGAGCCAATAAACCCAATAAAAAACCTGCAAATGTGTTGATGCAAAAAACACACACTGGCCTGAGAGATTTGTTTTACTGTAGTGCAGATCCAAAATTTGCTTTTGGGTTAAGGGCGTGCCAGTTGATTTGATCCCGCAATCAACAAGATGAAACATGCAAGTTTATTAGTAAACGATAATCGACATCGGCCCATATTGTAATGTAAGCTAGCCGATGCAGTATAAAGTGAATCGGCTGTAAGGCGTATTCAATAATAGATCAACCCTAAATTCGATCCATCGACTGTAAATATCAGTGTTACATAATCTATAAATCAATATTACTTTAGAAATCAGCAATTGGGATAGATCGGACTTAACTGAGATAGTATAAATTGCCCAAGTCTAAAATAATATGAGATAACAATTATATGTATTCATATCATAGCCAATGTTCAGATTTAAGCATGTATCGGCTATAGCTCCGATACTACCTTATACTAGGATATTCTCTTGCAACAAATATGTTCAACTACCGTCAATCAGTTTGGCAGTAAGTCCAATATATTTATATTAGTTTAGATCCTGATATAAGGGGCAGATATAGCACGTTAAACAAAGCATAAAACAATGTAAAACAACTATATCAGGTAAGATCGGCTGAAACCCTGATACTATCCTTATTAACAACCATAAAGCAGGCTAGAGATTATAATTCTAAGAATGACTTAGTAGATCAAACTTAACTGATAAACCCTGAGCTCCACTCTATGCGCTCAAGGTTATGATTGGCCCGATCTTTCGGTGAGTTGAGATAACTACGATTTGGGAAACATGTTGACGATCCGACTACAACCGTACGAGACGTTATGTTGCGCCTTAGCGATCGATACACCTCTCCGTGGGTTGTTGATCTTATCGATGCAGATCAACCTTATTCCTGCAAGCAAATCGAAGAAACTAGCAAGAACAAGATAAAAGCAATCTGAATTGCAAATAGGAATTAAATACAAATGATAAGTTGGGGTTCCGAAGAACAAGCAGACGGACGGTCTAGCCGACACGCGCGCTGCAAGCAAGTAGCAATGGCTAAACTTTAATCTAACAAAACCCCCAAAAAAACCCTAAAGGGGTACCTAGCTATTTAAGGAGGTGGGAGGACGACCTAGGGGTCCCTAGGGTCGTGCTCCACCAGATTGGGGCGCACCCCACATGGGCCCCACATGGGCCGGGGTTCCAGATGAAGTTACAAGCCCATAGGCCCATTATAGGTGACGCAGCACCTTGTTTCTGTAATTGCAGTTGACTGGGATGGAATTTGAGGATGAGGTTGGATCCATTGGAAAGAGGACTCCGAGAGCTTTCCATCAAGTACTCACGGGCCGAAAACGGAGCTCGTATGCAGATTTGGCGGCCGTTTGAATTCAACGTTGCTGCAGGTGGCCGAATTGGATTCCAGCACCTGGAGGACTTGATCTTGATGTCTTCTTGTTGATCCATGATGTGAGCAACGGTTGTATCCATATGAGCCATAGTCACATCATCCTCCCCTTCTTCACGGAAAACCGTCCTCGGTTTTTCCATACGGTGCTCTTCACGTAGTCCATTTAAAACAACCTGTTTCACCAAATCAAAACAAGACAGACTCGAGATAACATGATTAGTCGTTACAACACTCTCTAGCCTGCTGTTGCCTTGCATAACTACAGGAGGTTCCAAATCTGAACATATATAAACTCTATGCACCAAATATATTCCTCCATCAGTATATCCTCCAAAGATATGAAAAATAGCATTAATTGGACATCTCAAATCAGACTTAACAAATAATTTCTCCTTCAAATTGTCGATCTCACAAAATTTATCAAACTGAATATAGCCCAAAATATTTAAATAAGATATCAATTCACGTTCCCCTACTTCATTAGCAATGTGAACAACATGCTTAAAATCAGGACATAAAGAACTAACACTAGAAATAGCATGTTCACTCACTAGTTGTGACATGGATATAAGTGAAGCATTATCACACACCTCTGCTTTGTCACAAGGAACAACAAACAAATCATCTTGTGACAAAGGAATCTCAGCAATTGGTTCCACTAAAGGTTGCTCTACTATAGCACGAAAAGTGGACATTTGTAGCTCAGCTTGAGAATACTAACATTCATTTATCTCAGCACCATTTAATTTACCTTCCAAACTTTCTTCAGATATCGCAGGTGCTTCATGCTTCTCCCCTTTCTTCTCAAGTATGTGTTTCTCCTCCTTTTGACAGCTATTTACTTCCTGCAAATTATTAGTAACAGGAGGCACGGGCACAACTTGTTGCTTATTAACATTGTCAATTTGTTTTTCCACATTGCAAGCAAGTTGTAATAAATGAGAAAGAGATCTATATCTTTGACTAGCGAGCATATCCTGAATTTCTTTGTTAAGCCCACGCAAAAACCTCAATTCTGAAGCTTCTTCGCATTCATCTAAACCACAGCGTAATAAACAAGCACGCATATCGTGATAGTATGAAGTAACAGTTTTAGTATCTTGCTTTAAACATTGCAGTTTGTTGAACAGAATATCAGCATAATACATGGGAACATAAATATCTCTGAAATATCGTTTCATGTCTTTCCAAGATTGAGGTATTTTGTTATGCCTACAAAGATATTTCCAATCATCAGAAGCATGTTTAACTAAAACACTAGAGGCACACATAACCATATGATTCTCAGTCAATTTATATTTTTGAAATTCTCTATCGACAACTAGCTCCCAATCAATGTAAGCATGAGGATCATAATTTCCTTCAAAATAAGGTAGTGCAGATTTGATGTTAGCTAGAACGACATCACTTACCTCAGAACGGTCATGTTGATCACTCCTCATGTCTCGATGAAGATGTCGATGTTTAGCATCACTGTCTCGTATTCCCTTGCTTAATCCTGCCATGGTTAGTTGAAAACAAGAAACATACACAAGAATATGCACGCTCCTATCAACTACTAGGTATTGGACGCTCAAATATCACACACACTCAAGCTTTTAACCGAGCTCTTACAAGTTCTTACCAATGCAAGCGGAATGGTGATATACACCGACTCAACCAAGCACCCCAATGGAGGTTGGATGTATCGATGTCTTGGCAAACACTTGTTGTACGGCTGTAATCAAATCTGTGGAGCTTTGGGTAGGCTTAAATATGTAGCAAAGGAATAGCAAATGCTCAAATCAGAGAATGCAAAGTTGAATAATCGTTCAAAGGCAAGTACCGTGCTGGTCCTAGGCTAGAACATACTAGAGACGCGAGCCTAGACACAAACGGTACCACAAGATAGCACAACTCTGATACGTGAAAGCAATCTCGAAGATAACAACTAATTTTCTCTTTCTTTCTCTTTTTCCTTCTTTCTTTTTTTTCGGCTTTTCTTTATTTTTCTTTTTTTTTGGTGCGGCTTTTATTTTCTTTTTTTTTTATGCACCTTTCTGCCTTTTTCTCTCTCTTTTTTTTTGAATTTTTTCAGCAAAAACGACTCAAGAACCTGGATGCAAGATTACAGGGATTCAAATGTAAATATAAAAATTACAGGGACTCGAATGTAAAAGTGCAAACCCTAAAATTAAAATTATACAAAAATGGAATGCTCTCGTCCCATAGGTTCCATTTTTGCAAACAGATCTCGAATCCAACACCAAAATATTTTTTTACAAGGTGTAGCAACTCACGGTATGGGAGAGGAAACAACCGTACGTGGGGAGGTGGAGAGGAAGCCGTGCATGGGGAGGTGGGGTGGAAGCCATGCGGTGGGAAGGTGGAGGGGAAACAGGAAGGTTTCGATCCAATCTACTATTTCTTTCCAAAACAAACCAAACCAATCTAATCTAATCTACAAAATTTCCTCCCTTCTTTTTCTTTCCACACGGCTAAACAGAAACACCGGACAAGCACTAGCAGGTCTAGGCAAACCCTAGATGCAACTCCACAACTCCAAAACCAACCGACAGAAAATACCCGAAACAAGAAAAACGGAACCCTAGTGGCCACACGATTCCGTTTTCGAAGATCCCGACGACAACAAAGACACAGTGACGAAGGCGACAGTGGTACTAACCGTGACAAGAACTCGAAACTCTAAACGGACTAGACGCGAAGACCAGCAACACGACTCGACGATGCAATGCAAAACTCAACAAAGCAAAAACTGAAAAGAACAATGCAGTGGCACAAATACGGCTAGGTAAAGGATGCAATTTTTTTTTATGGCTATTTTCTGGTTACAGGTAGATAAAAACTCACCGAGCAACGAAAGCTCTGATACCACTTGATAAACCCTGAGCTCCACTCGATGCGCTCAAGGATATGATTTGGCCCGATCTTTCGGTGAGTTGAGATAACTACGATTTGGGAGACACGTTGACGATCCGACTACAACCGTACGAGACGTTGTGTTACGCCTTAGCGATCGATACACCTCTCCGTGGGTTGTTGATCTTATCGATGCAGATCAACCTTATTCCTGCAAGCAAATCGAAGAAACTAGCAAGAACAAGATAAAAGCAATCTGAATTGCAAATAGAAATTAAATACAAATGATAAATTGGGGTTCCGAAGAACAAGCAGACGGACGGTCTAGCCGACACGCGCGCTGCAAGCAAGTAGCAATGGCTAAACTTTAATCTAACAAAACCCCCAAAAAAACCCTAAAGGGGTACCTAGCTATTTAAGGAGGTGGGAGGACGACCTAGGGGTCCCTAGGGTCGTGCTCCACCAGATTGGGGCGCACCCCACATGGGCCCCACATGGGCCGGGGTTCCAGATGAAGTTACAAGCCCATAGGCCCATTATAGGTGACGCAGCACCTTGTTTCTGTAATTGCAGTTGACTGGGATGGAATTTGAGGATGAGGTTGGATCCATTGGAAAGAGGACTCCGAGAGCTTTCCATCAAGTACTCACGGGCCGAAAACGGAGCTCGTATGCAGATTTGGCGGCCGTTTGAATTCAACGTTGCTGCAGGTGGCCGAATTGGATTCCAGCACCTGGAGGACTTGATCTTGATGTCTTCTTGTTGATCCATGATGTGAACAACGGTTGTATCCATATGAGCCATGGTCACATCAAGTAGCCCGTCGCTGCCGACGCCCGACACCGCCGAAGCCCCACCGACCGCCGCCCCTCCCCATTCGTCATCGGCCCACCTCCCTCCACCGCCTGAGCCCTCCGCTCTCTCCACCTGACGTGCTGCCACCCGCCCACCCCTGACCCCCCCGTACCCTGAAAACCCAACCTGCGCTGCCCGTCGTCCGTCGCCACACCTTCCCCCTCCCCTACCATCGCCGAAACCCTAGACCCACGCCGCCCTCGACCGCCGCCCCTCCGTCGTCGTCGCATTCGTCCTCGGCCAGATCGGTGCCACTGTCGTTGTCGTCACACGCATTCCTCCCCCATCCACCCCCGCCGCCAACGCCCCACCCAGGTATTCTTACCTCCTCATCTGCTCCTCTATTGTGACGAACCCGACAAACCCTTCTCTGCTCCCCTCCTCTGCTACTCTACTTCTCTAATTCGTCCTTACTCCCGATGTTGTTCATCCATTTCGATTGTTTTAGCTTGACATATGTTGTATTCCAATTATATTAGTAGAGATTGAATGTATTTTCAGTACATATAGTATATGTTTGCTATTACTAATTGATCAGCTATGAGTTCAAATAGTAAGGTGGGTTCGTTACTCACAATCAAAATTTTAGGGTGCATCTCTAGCATTGATATAAACAAAAAATTCATACCTGAGGAATTTTTTTGGTGAAATGAGTAATTTTGATCCCCTGTATTGTAAAAATGGGTAAATTGTGATCTTTAATGGTTTCATTTGCGATGATTAAGAAATGATGAAATATATATTCCTCATAATTTGTTTCTTGGGTGTTGCTCAAATTATATATTAATTCTTTCTAAGATTTTTGGAATAAAAATCATTCCTTTAAAAACCTGTAAAAAAGAATTCCTTAGTGTACACATGAACTGTGCTGATGAAAAGGGGTAAAACAAATTGCCTTATTTTGCACTAACATTTCAGGATCAATTCTTAGTTTTATTCTTTATGTAAAATGTACACACGATTTGGAGAGACACATCCTGTAGATGCAAAGTATCGCTAGATGTAACGAGAAACAAGAATGGTTAATATCATTATCCTTTAATTTTTCTTATAGCATGGATTTCACATTCCTATTATTTATGATTACAAACTGTCACCGACACCTTCATTTATGCAGGTTAACACTGGTATGAGCACCTCGGATATTCTAACTGCTGGATCCTTTGTATGACAAAATGGAGTACTGCAATTAGCTTGGTCCCAGTTGAGTGGTAAGTAAGATTGATTCTGAGTGCTTTGGTTAATCAGAACATTTGTAAGAACTGAGCAGTAACAAATGCTAGAGGTGAAAGTGCTGTTGATCTCTGTAGTATTCATAGAGCTTATTGCTCAGTCCAATTGGGGACGGTTGGTAGATGTCCATATTTTTGTGTTCACATCGTAATGCTGATGGTAACCCTGTATCAGAGATAGAAAGTTATGGATAATAAGAAGCTTACTCCTAATTTTAACATTGGACAAGTTCTCAATCCATGTACTATTTCTTGAAAATATTTGAAATTATAGATAACAAGTTTGTGAGGTGTTGTTACACTGGTACACGGTATATATGTTGTTCAGGAAATCTGGAGGCTTTGATCTGCATATGCATCTGTTGAGATCGTATTTCTCTCTGAATGTTTCAAGGAGCGAGTCTTCGAAATTTATTCTTTAGGTTTAATCTGTGACACGTCTCCTCTTTTTACGCATAAAAGAAAAAACTTTCTTAGTGTACCCATGATATGCTTGTGGAAAGGGGTAAACCGTACTTTACACCAACATTTCAGGATCAATTCTTGGTTTTATTCTTTATGAAAAACATATATACGATTTGGAAAGACACTTATGTGATCTTAGAATCAGACTGGCAAGATATTGGTAAGTTAGTCATGATGTCTTTTAGGTCTTACTGTCTGAACTCATATTTTTATCATGGCATAGCATATCATGCATGTCTATTTTTCACTATAACTCGACTCAAGCATTTTGGAAATTACTAATGGTGATATTGGCCATACTGATACTGAAATATTGTCTCATGTTTCTTACTTCTTGTCTCTACAAATCATTAAAGATAGTTAATATGTACAGCTTAATGTGATATGGGGAACGGAAGCAGCTGTTACTCTTCTTATGTAAATGTTTTATAGTAAGCTCTTGCACAAGGAGGTGGTTGTCTGGAACCCGGTGTGAAAAATATATCTCTTTTCATTCAGTTTTGTTTGCAGGTCCAACAGGTGGATATAAACTTGACACTGTTTTTCTCTGAATAAGGCAAGTGCTTATTCTTCTGCGATGCCTTGAGCAAGAGAAATTAAGAGGAGGTCAGTACCTTGTCCAATGCCTTCGATCTAGCTATAGTATTTTAAATTTTAAGACCGCTTTTATTTCAGTAGAATAATCATGTGCACACTTGAATGTAACATTTTCCTCTAAAGTGCTTCATTTATGCTATATATGTACATCACTTGATGAGCAGGTGCTATGGTTGCAGAAAGAAAAAAAAAGCAGCATGAAGTTACATGGTTCGTCTTTTTTCCGTACTTGTGACAGTATGAATCTGAACTCAATCTATGTTTTGATTATGAGCTCTAAATTCTAAATTTATAAGTATGTTTTTTTACCAACTGCTCTGGGATGAAGACATCATATTTTGTTTTTATTATTATTATCGTGAATGACTGAGGTGTATCTTTACTGAAAATAGTTGAGGAAAAGCAAATGAAGCTGATGACCAGTCTACTGCTCAGGCAAGATATTGGTAAGTAAGTTGTTCACTGCTCAGGCAAGAGCAGTTTTTTTTTATCAAGGCATACATTCTGTAGGTTGTAGCATAAACCTGTTAGGTGAACTGGAGTATGCAGAGGTAAAAGCATTATCTATAAATCAACAGAAAATCCAAGAAATGCTATTGACAAGCGCTTCCAAAAAATACCAGCGATAAGTGCGAGTTCCATGAAATACCATCGTAAACGATTTTGTACCAGAGATGTCATCATGTTAGGATACTCTTTTTATAATTGTCAAGGTAGTAAGAGATGTGAGCGTTATTTCGTCATCTATGCAACTGAATGTAAGCCCATGACAGTGGTAGCTCAAATTTGGTGCGTGAGGATATACATATTTTATATATTTGCATCGCCATCTTCGTCTCCCAATTCACTAGCATTCCCTTGAGATGAAGGCATCGGCATATAGTTTTCATCATTATCACACCGATGAAACTCTTCGTCACTCAATTTACTATCTCGAATGAAATTATGAAGCGCCATGCATGCATGTATTATTTTTGTTTGCTTGAGCATCGGATAACTCGGTAAGTCCAATAGAATTCTCCATTTCATCTTCAAAACTCCAAATGAACGCTCAACCACGTTACGAAGAGATGAATGTAAGTGGTTGAGCACCTCCTTGCCACTAGGACGCGGACCCGCTCGAAACTCTGGTAAATGGTATTTGGTCCCTTTATATGGAGCTAGAAATACCATTCGATTTGGATACCCCGAGTCAACAAGGTAAAATTTATGTCAGCAGAGGTGGCGGTGGTGCGGCTTGGGGAGGAGGAGATGGCGACGCGGAGTCGGGAAAGAGGAGCAGTCGGGAAGGAGAGGAGTTGGACCTGATCCGATGGCGGAGGGGGTAATTAGTTTAGAAGTACCTAGGGGTAGTGGGTCTTTAGTCACCCAATAATCCAAAAGAGCACCCTTAGAGGAGATTACTAGATTATACTAATTTGGCTTCTGGCTTATAGATTATAATAATCTATCATAATAATCTACATATTTGTTTCAGCTTACTCCTAATAATCCAGATTATAATAATCCTAAGCTGAAACAAACAAGGCTGATCTATCATTATATACTCATATACTTAGATTGCCAAAATACAAAGGCATCCTATTTTGATCATTTGGTTTGTATAGCTAAATATTATCGTAGCGTTAGCACGGGCATATTACTAGTATGTTCATAAGTAACAAGTGTTAGCAAAGAATAAAGAGTATACAAGTTGACCAAAGAATAGTTTTATTTGTTGAGAAACGATGTTTTCAATTTAATATGGAGTCAAATTTAATTGTATTCATTTTTATATCCAAATTTTACTCGCAAACAGGGGAGGATCAGGAAGGAGACGTGCAAACCATACTGTACGGTGAAGGTGTGACAGAGTTGGGCCTGGCAGGGGTCAGGCGAACACTTGGTTCAGCCGACCCAGCCAGGGCTTGTTTTGGCTGCTGAATTTTGTGCACGGCCGTGGGTCTGTGTTCATCAGATTGACATATCGAGTTGACGCTTTTGCGCATTGGGAGTTCCAAACAGACTCCCCAAACTTATTTTGTACTTGGTCTTTATTCAAAGAAATATAGAAAGCAAAGAGGGCTTCCACCGGGGTGAAATACCGGTGAGCCAAACTTTATTCATGTACTCTAGGCGCATGAAGTGCCTAAATTTTATTTTATTTTATTTTGTTTTCATTTTTTTCATGGCAACAATAGAGGTGCTAGTTAATTTAGCAGGGTGGAGATATTTGGCGAGAATACACAAAGGGTTTGAGATTCTTACCAAATATGTATTGCCAAGCTAAGATCTGAACTGAGTACAACAAAGTTTTGTAGTTGTTCTGCTTTGTTCCCCGTGCATCTCTTTTCTCATAGACCAAGGGGCGTGGTCTGAGTGTTGGAGTTATTGTACATTGCTCCTTCCTTGTCATTTTTGTTCCCTACAAAAGGTTAGCGGACAACAAATACCCGAGGGACTACAAAGAATTTGAAAAGATTTTATCGTGGCCTGAAGATTAGTTGTTCACATCCACACTAAAGAGAAATTGAATTCAAAGCTTAAGAAGTATGAATCCCACAGGTTAGTCATCATTTTATTTTGTCATTTTTTTCGAGAGACTCTTGTTTTATTCTTGAAAAAAAATATTGCTCACAAATTTTCGTCTAAGCAAAACTCATACAGGGCTAAGGTCAAATTACATGAATACAACAAAGGAGCATTTAACAGTATACTCACCATGCACCTTGAAAGGTGAGGTGTCCCTCCTTTGCATGTTAGCAATTTATTGATTTGTTTCCCGAGCCCTGACTTACCTCCAGTGTGAATTGAACTTGAGGACTCACCCGTCAATTTGAAAATTTTCCTGCAGGGGTTAGTCCACGGAAGATATACATCCAATGTCCATAAAAGTACTTGTTCTAATGGTTCATTAATTGAATTTGACACCATGTCCTCTTTGATTAAAGCAGACTATTTTAACTTAAGCATCATGCTTAATTTAAAAAGCCTATGGATGTCTGTAGAAAATACCCAAACCAGAGCATATGAAAACAGACAAGGAAGCATAATCATGTATGATTAAGCCACACTCAAATGGAGATAAGTATGAGTAAAAGCAATGGTGAACTCCCTTTTCTTTAGCAGCAAGGTAGGATTAATACCAACTTTAAACCAAGATGACCTTGGTTGACGGAACTCGTCATGACAAGCTCGTCGACCTCCCCCCGCCCCACACTTGGACTTTTGTGTCCGAATACATAAAAAGCCAAGTGTGTGATGTTGAAATCTCCTATAGAGTGTGTTCCACCATCAAGGATCACCGAAGTGTACAGTTGATGTAGCTCCCGAGTTCTTAGCCATCGCATGACCCTTGTTCTTAATCTCAACCTGTAATGGTTAGCGACCAAGAATGCCCGAAGGTGCATACTATCCTAAAAATTGGTTCTTGCTTTTATTCGAACGGAAACTTACCCTGATAATTGGGGCTACCTCCCGGCAGTGCTTTGTTTATGGTCACAAGCTCGACCATGGAGATATCGTGCTGCAACATTAGTACCACATACACATACGAGATATGCAGTATCTATGATAAACATAAGTATCCACAACCACCCTTCTAAACATGTTAGAAGTGAGGACCGTAAGGAGGTTTTGGTCCTTGCATAAGAAAGCGGCACTAATCGAACAGGACTCTAGGGATTCCTTATATGAGCATGAATCCTGGGGACGTTTGAAAGAGAAACTTTCTTGCTCATTTGTGGAATATTTTCTCTCGTCCTCCAGAGTCGATGTCTTAAGATTGTCCTTGGCCTGAAGGTTCTCCTTACCAAAAGATGCATCGTGCAAGATAGGGGTTGTTTCTTAATAACCGTCAAGAACAACATTTTGAGGGCTAGGGGGACAAGGTTTAGGATCGATCGAAGGTTGTGATGGTGGTTCTATGGAGAGCAATTCAAAGGTTTCACCTGACTCCTCTTCCTGGATGAAATTAGGAACATCGTCTTCGAGGGAAGACTCAAGGAGGTCATAAGGGATAACAGCCGTCACTTCCTCCAGACTTTCTTCTTCAGAAGGGTGGTCGATCAAGGTATTTCTTTACTGTGAGAATGGGACAAAAAACTCATCCCCCCTAAAGAAATTTCGAGGCTTTCTAAAGATGGGGCGTCAATGAGAAATTTCTCGATCGGGTGCCCAATTAGAATGTCAAAGTCTTGGATTTCAAAGACATGGAAATCCAGGATAGCCTTGGTGCTGTAGTGTTTGACATGGACGTTATGTATGATCCCAAATCCTTCAATTAAGTTCCCAGCATGGTTTTTGAAGAATTTGTTGGTTGGTGTTAGTGCTCTATCGACTAGATAGGCGAAAGCGAATGACTCAGAGATGAGGTTAGCAGCGACCGTTGGACAATACATAATGTCGACAGTATTACATCCTAGTTGGCAAGGAATGGTGCGAGGAGAGGAGTTGATCCGAATTACTTCGGAAGAGAACTCTACTTCTTTTAGCCATTCTTTACTCGTGATAGTGGTTAACTCCTGAATGGTTTCTTGAAGATACTCATCTTCGATTGGGTCGGGAGGTGGAGTATGAATCGGTGGCTTCTTTCTACTGAAATAATCCAGGGTGTTTCCATGATTTTTATGAAAAACAACCCCGAATTTAGGAGCGCAACCCGAAGCTTGAATTTCTTCGGTATCCAGAGATGGCTCTAGGGAGGACTCTTTAGTTGACCCAATGATGTGGAAGGTTCGGGTTCAGGTTCGGCTATAGAGGGTTCCTCCCGACCTAACACAGATGTCTTAGGGAGGGGTTCAGAGTATTGCCCAATGAAGGAGGGGTTTTCTGATATTTGATCAAGAATTTTCTTTTCTTCGGATGGGGTTTTATGCATGAATTACCCTCCGGTAGTGATGTCAAGGTGGAATGCAGACTCCTTATCTAAACCCGTATGGAAATGCTGCAACAAGGCATAATCGGGAAGTTTGGTCCAGATCATAAAAATGAAGTAAACCTGGCCCAAGCTACACCAATTGATTCATTACTTCTGCGGAAAGCTGAGGAGTTCAACCCGAAGGGCTGTAATATGGGTAATAAGGAAGAATGCGAGGCATAATATGTCTCGCAACTTATCCCAGTTACCGTTTACACTCCCAACGGTATAAGTGTACCATTGTCTCGCTCCCTCATGAAGAGATAACGGAAACAATTTCCACTTAATGGTCTCTTGTGTCATGCATTGAATCAAGAGGATGAACACAATTTCTCAAATTCTTGTAGATGATGGTAGGGATTTTCCTGATCTAGACAAGAAAAAGGTTTTTCCCTAACCATGTTTATAAATTTGGGACGAATCTCATAGCGAGATGTAAGAATTGGCTCCGATGAAGGAGGTGGCTCATAGAATTCGCCCCGAGGAGCAGATAATTGGTAGATTGGTAGATGCTTCATGGTAGAGACGTGTATGCAGAAAACTTCTCTAAAGGTAGAGGGGGAAGAAAGAAAAACTAAAAAGATACAAGGATGAACAAGGTTCGGAGATAAACAACAATTGTTCCCCGGCAACGACACCAGAAATGCTTGTTGGTATTTACTATGGTCACAGATAAAATCCGTAAGCGCACGGATATTGATGGAGAACAAGCTCCTCAACAGGGGACTGTGAGTTCGGCCTGGGGCACGAGACGCGATTCGGCACTCCGGTGCGCCGGAGGGTATAGCGTTTTTAGCATGGGAAAGATCGTGACACGAGGAATTATACAGGTTCAGGCCACCGATGAGGCGTAATACCCTACTCCTGTGTGTAGTGGATTATATGTGATCTTTCTCAAGGGTCAGAACCAAGAAAAAAACCCCCTTTTCTCTAGTCTTGGGCCTCCTTTTATACTCCTAAGGGGACACCACATGGGCCAAACAGGCTCCTTCTCTAGAGAAAAGGAAAAAATCTTTTATACTTGAAGGTAGCTTTGCTGCTTGGTGCAGAAGTTGCCTGCACCGTAATGACAACGTGACCCTTGTCAGGCTGCCCATCAACGCGTGCGACACAGCGCATCATTCTTCATTAAATGGCCGGAGACTTGCGCGCCCCGCTCGTACATGGCGGCACACGCCACGCGATTGGACTTCTCTCACCAACTCCGGCTGGATGAGAGAGCAAGGGATGGCTCCCATGGTTTTGATGTGACCCAACGGGACGTGCAGCGTACCTAACGGCGTGCGTCCGTCACGCCCGACACTGTGTCACGTCCCATCGGTCATTCGCACCGGTCATAGACCGGTCAGCCAGCCATGACCGCTGTCAGACGCGCGCGTGCGTGTCTACTCGCATTTAATATGGCACGCACGCGTGCAGGCGCACTCCGCCTGTGTCGCCATTAATGGGGTTAGGTGAGCGCTAGGGGCGCTCACCCACCCCAGCACACGTGGCGGCAGCCCGAGGGGGTCGGGGGAGCCCGACCCCTATTACAGCGGTAAGCAGGGGGAGCCGGGAAATAGAGAGGGAAGGCACCACGTCACCCTTGGGTCCAATCCCCCCTCGGAGGATGGCCACGTGGGCACATAGGGCCACCTCAAACCCTAAGTCAGTATACCCCTGGGCCCATGACGCCGACAGTAGCCCCCAGCCTAAGGCCTGTGGGGCCCACTCAAGGGGCAACCAGGCTTGACGCCACCCTGTCGATCCGGTGTTACGTGGGCCCAGGTTCTCGGAGAAAATGAACGGTCGCAGCTTTTACGCAGGGGAAACCCGCCTCCCAGCAATAATGGGCCATCACTTCGTAACGGCCCCACTATCCGGGGCGGCGCGCAAACCGGGGTACGTCCATCTATCCATCCGGAGTCGTGATGATGGCGTATCTTCGACAACCACGTGCAATTAATGCAGACGTGATCTGCCTCTCTACCGCCGTGACGGCAGCGGGATTTCGCACGCGCGCTGAAAACAGGGTAGTGTGGCTAGTGGAGGGAGTGCGGGCGATAATCGAGGGGGCGAGTTAGTGGGTGCAGGAAGCGATAATCGAGGAGGGGATTAATCCTTTCCCTCGCCACTTTTGCCCAGCACAGCCACCTTGCGCCCTAGCTTTCCTCGTTCTCCTGCACTCCTCTTCGCCGCTCACTCTCTTCCTCACGCTCATCCTCTTCTAGTGCGATGGCACGGGGCTCAGTCCAGCACGCGTCTGGACACGGCGTAGGACGAGATCGTTTACGTTGAGTGACCGGGCCCGGACATGGTGCTGATGATAGCTCCGTAAGCTCTGCTGGTAACTAGCGTGCCGCCTTCGCTCTTCAAGGTAGTCGAGGTCGTCCCGTCGGAGCTACTCTTGATCAGCCTCATTGTACATGGCAGCCCGAGGGGATCCCAGGGTGAGCTCGGATGGGAGGACCGCCTCCGCGCCGTAAACCAGAAAAAACGGGGTTTCTCCTGTTGCACGGCTCGGGGTAGTCCTGTGGCAGCGTTCGAGTCCCCCGGGGATTAGGACGCGCCGATGGTTGGGTAAGCCTTTCTTCAAAGGCACCCGGCGGGGTCGGGGCACGTGACGAGGCGAACCTTGAGAGCTCGTTGGCGAGCGTGTTATCCCGCCTGAGCACGTGTCGTAGTTCTAACCCGTCGAAATGGCGCTCCATACGCCGCACTTCGTGGACGTAGGCCTCCATTTGCGGGTCAGAGCAGCGGTATTCCTTGGAGACTTGGTTCACGACTAGCTGAGAGTCGCCAAGAACCAAGAGGCGCGGATCCCATTCCAACCACCGCTTTGAATCCCGCAAGGAGTCCCTCGTACTCCGTCATATTATTGGTTGCCCAAAAATCCAAGCGAACCATGTAGTTGAGAATGTCCCCGTTTGGTGAGGTCAAAGTGACCCCGGCGCCAGCACCCTGGAGGGCAAGCGAGCCATCAAACTGCATCACCCAATGGGGGCCAGGGGCCTGCTGTGAGGGATCGGCTCTGGCCTTGGGGTCGGTGAACCCGAGGTCGGGTTCGGGGCTCGGGGTCCACTCTGCCACGAAATCGACGAGGGCCTGACTCTTAATCGCTCGAAGTGGAGATCAAACTCAGAGAGTTCGATGGCCCACTTGACCACTCGCTCGGTTCCCTCTCGGTTGTGTAGGATTTGCCCGAGGGGGTAGGACGTCACCACCGTGACCCGGTGCGATTGGAAATAATGGTGCAACTTCCTCGACGTCACCAGAATTGTGTAAAGCAGTTTCTGGGCTTGAGGGTATCGGGTATTGGCATCCCGCAATGCCTCACTAACAAAATAGACTGGTCGCTGCACCTTCCGGCGGGGTCTAGCCTTTTCGTTATGGGAGTCAGATCCTGCACACTTGTGGTGGGAGGGGCCTCGTTGGGCCCACTCCATCTCCATGTCGGTGGCCTCGGGGTCAGAATGCATCGGGCCGCTCCTCCCCTCAGTGGCCTCGGGGCCTTCCTGGGGACCGGGGGCGCTTGACGCCATCTAGCGAGGGGACAAAGGGCCACCGTCAACCTGGGGGGCCCCGGGGCCCTCGCCTGGCTGAGGGGCTCCTTTGTTGCCCTCTGGCCCGGGCCGTCCCAACATGGGACGGTGGAGCACGGCCCGAGGGTCTTCCTCGGTGCGCTCCACCACTAGCGCCGCGCTGACTACTTGCGGGGTCGTCTCTAAGTAGAGCAGCAGCGGCTCCTCGTGCTGAGGTAGGCCTTCAACTGGTTGAGTGCGCTCAGCTTCCTCCGTCCATCTAAACAACCCGAAGCGCTTGAGGAGCTTAAATAAGGGTAGCGCCTTCTCTCCCAGCCTCGATATAAACCGGCTTACGGCAGCTATGCATCCCATGACGCGCTGCACATCCCTAAGTTTGTTGGGGGCGCATCCTATTTATCGTGCTAATCTTCTAAGGGTTGGCCTCTATGCCTCGGGCAGAGACCAAGAACTCGAGATGTTCGCCCACAGGCACGCCGAACATGCACTTTTCGGGGTTCAGCTTCATGCGCGTGGAGCGGAGACTTTCCAAGGTCTCCGCTAAATCCGAGAGCAACGTCTCTTGGTTGCGTGTTTTCACAACCAAGTCATCAACATACGCCTCAACATTGCACCCTATTTGACTACCCAAAGTAATACGATTAGTACGCTGAAAAGTAGGGCCTGCATTCTTTAAACCAAAAGGCATAGTTGTATAACAATACGTACCTACAGGAGTAATGAATGCAGTTGTTTCCTCATCCTCCCTAGCCATGCGGATCTGATGGTAGCCCGAGTACGCATCTAGAAAACACAAAAGGTCGCACCCCGCAGTGGAGTCGACAATCTAATCTATGCGCGGCAGGGGATAATGGTCCTTGGGACATGCCTTGTTGAGGTCGGTGTAGTCGATGCACATCCGGAGCTTGTCGTTCGCCTTGGGGACGATGACCGGGTTCGCGAGCCACTCCGGATGTATGACCTCTCGGATGAATCTGACCTCCAGGAGACGCGCCACTTCTTCACGGATGAAGGCCTGGCGCTCGGGAGCCTGTCGACGTACTTTTAGCCGGACGGGCCTTGCATTCGGTCGCACGGCCAAACGGTGCTCGATCACCTCCCTGGGGACCCCGGGCATGTCCGATGGCTTCCACGAAAAGACGCCGATATTTGCCCGAAGGAAGGAAACGAGCGCGTCTTTCTATTTGCCATCCAGACGACCGCCGATCTTGACGGTCTTGGACGGATCACCGGCCAGCGCCACCTCCTTCACGGGGACCTCGTCACTTGAGGTCATCCGCTTCCTCGGGGCGTGAGACGGAGAAGCCTCGAGCCTCTCGTCGCCGCCCGCAGGCTTTGGGACTGCGGCGAGATCGCTCGCGCGCTGCTCCGCGCAAGCCAACGCGATCTTGAGATCACCGTGGATGGTGATGGGGCCACGCGGGCCCGGCATCTTCATCTGGAGGTAGGCGTAGTGGGTGGCCGCCATGAACTTCACCAATGCGGGCCTCCCTAGCACCGGCTTTGTAGGGCAGATTAAGATCCGCCACATCGAAGTTGATCCGCTCGGTGCGGAAGTTGTCGGGGCCACCGAAGGTGACCGATAGGTCGATGTGGCCTCAAGGCCACGTGTGTCCCGGCGTCACGCCGATGATCAGCAGGGACGGCCGGAGCTTCATCCCCGGGGCCTTGATAACATCAAAGGCCATGGGAGAGAGGATGTTGAGGGCAGCGCCACCATCTATCAGGACGCGCCTCAACTTGACATTACAGATGGTGGGGGAAACCACCATTGCAATTTGCCCACCCCGGTCGACGCACGGCAGGTGGTCGGTCTGATCGAAGGTGAGCGAGACCTCCAACCACCGCGCCCGCTGCACAGCCTCATGAGTGGGTACCGCAGCCAGAAGCTCACGCTTCATGGTCTTGGAGCTGCGGCGGGAAGCATGAGCACATGCTCCCCCATCTATGGTGGCGACGGTGGCCTCGGGCTCTTGGAAACCCAAGTCATCGTCGTCACCATCGTCGGTGGGGGCCTTCTGCTTGGCCTCGCTTCGCGGGTCGTGGGCAGGAGCCGTTGGGGCCTTGCCCTCACGGCGCCCCTGCTCCCGCTCCTCAACCCACTTCCTGACGCGCTCGGCCAAGCTCTTGACCGCGCGGCAGTCAGCGAGGTCGTGGAGGGAGGTGTTGTTCACGGAGTACCATTTGCCTGCCGGGCGCTCTCGACTGGGAGCGCTGGCGTCCTTCCTCCTGTCGCCCGCGGACCTCCCCTTGCGCTGAGGCCGCAAAGCGCCTTCGGCAGCGAGGACATGGCCCTCGTCGTTGGAGCAGGCTGACCTTTTCTTCCTCCTCTTCTCGCGTCGCCTGGAACGGGCAACGGACTCGGGGGCAGCCGCAGCCACCGCACCGGAGCAAGAGGAGTTCCAAGTCCAGGCCTCCTCCTTTCGGGCCACACGGTCCATGAGCTCAAAAAGCTACGCGGTGGTCTGGGGCTCCTTGGAGGCTATCTTCTCCAACATGCAGTTGTGTCGCACGCCTTCCCTAAACGCGTATATCACCGCGTGCGCGGGGATGGTGTTGCGGACCTGGCAGAACTGCTGGATGTATGATCGTAGGGACTCATCGTCCCTCCGCTGCACTGCGTGCAGGTCCGCTTCCTCCCCTCGGTGCGGATATGTGCCCTGAAAGTTCGTAGTGAACTATTGGAACAAATCCTCCCAGGAGTGGACCGAGGCGGGTGGCAGATTCATGAGCCAACCCCGCGCTTGGCCTTTTAGGGCCATGGGAAAGAAGTTCACCATGACCCTATCGTCACCCCCCGCCGCCTCTATTCTAGTCGTATAGATCTGGAGAAACTCGGTGGGGTTGACGCTGCCGTCGTATTTCTCAGGAATGCTGGGCCAGAATTTTGGGGGCCATTGGACATTCCGAAGGCTCGCCACAAAAGCGTGGCATCCAGCCCCGACGACGGGAGATACGGGAGGCCGGCCCTTATGGCCGGAGGGGTGCACCGCTGCCGTGGAGGCGGCGCCCTCCCCCGTTTGGGTGGCGTGGCGCTCGTCGCGCCGGCGCTCAATGCTGAGCTGGGCGTCCAGCCCGCCATACATGCTCTCGTGACGCTCATGAACGAGTGTGGGCGTCGATGAGGGAAGTGGGGACAAACAGCGGGCGTTGGCAGCTGCCCGTCGAGCTCTCCGCCTTGCAGACGAAGAGGCAGCAGTTGCGGTGCCGGATGACCCAGCCGCCGATGACCGCCCGCCGGCGTCCAGCTGCTGCTGCGCCGCCTTGACCAGGTTGGCCACATCGTCCAGCCAGCGCTGGACTGGGGCCTCCGGATCGGAGACGATGGGCGGGTGGCGCAGAAGCGCTCCCGCAGCTTGGAGGGCACCCTGAGGAGTGCCTCCGTCACCGTAGAACAGACGGCGCCGCCGCCCTCCATCACCAGGTGGCGGTGAGGTGGCAGAGTCCTCTGGCATCTCCAGCGCCTTCCCCCGCCCGGGACTCCGGTGAGGGGGTGGCGACGGGGTGTGAGCTCAACGGCGAGGATGCAGCTCTCCGACGTCGTCCCCGGCACTCGGAGTGGGGGTGTACACCACCGCCTCTTCAGCCATGGGGCCGACTCGGCGAAACATGGCGCACACGGAAAGGAGTAGGAGCCGAAAACGCGTATACGCGCCCCTACCTGGCGCGCCAGCTGATGGAGAACAAGCTCCTCAATAGGGGACTGTGAGGGCCCCCCTTTGTGAGTTCAGCCTGGGGCGCGAGATGCGATTCGGCACTCCGGTGCGTTGGAGGGTATAGCGTTTTTAGCATGGGAAAGATCGTGACACGAGGAATTATACAGGTTCGGGTTGCCGATGAGGTGTAATACCCTACTCCTGTGTGTAGTGGATTATATGTGATCTTTCTTAGGGGTCGAACCAAGAAAAAACTCCTTTTCTCTAGGCCTGGGCCTCCTTTTATACTCCCAAGGGGACACCACGTGGGCCAAACAGGCTCCTTCTCTAGAGAAAAGGAAAAAATCTTTTATACTTGAAGGTAGCCTTGCTTGGCGCAGAAGTCGCCTGCACCATAATGACGACGTGACCTTGTTAGGCTGCCCATCAACGCGCGCGACACAGCGCATCATTCTTCATTAAATGGCCGGAGACTTGCGTGCCCCGCCCATATATGGCGGCACACACCACGCGATTGGACCTCTCTCACCAACTCCGGCTGGATGAGAGAGCATGGGACGGCTCCCATGGTTTTGATGTGACCTAACGGGACGTGCAGCGTACCTAACGGCGTGCGTCCGTCACGCTCGGCACTGTGTCGCGTCCCATCGGTCATTCACACCGGTCACAAACCGGTCAGCCAGCCATGACCGCTGTCAGACGCGCGCGTGCGTGTCTACTCGCATTTAATGCGGCACGCGCGTGCGCAGGCACACTCCGCCTGTGTCACCATTAATGGAGTTAGGTGAGTGCTAGGGGCGCTCACCCACCCTAGCGCACGTGGCGGCAGCCCGAGGGGGTCGGGGGAGCCCGACCCCTGTTACAGCGGTAAGCGGGGGGAGCCGGGAAATAGAGAGGGCAGCTGCCACGTCACCCTCGGGCCCAATCCCCCCTCGGGGGATGGCCACGTGAGCGCATGGTGCCGTCTCAAACCCTAAGTCAGTATACCCCTAGGCCCATGACGCCGACAGATATATTGCAGTAGCACTTCACCCGGGAGTATTCTAAGGTATCGAACACAGGGAACGAAGGTGTTCAACTCTTCAACAGGCTCATCCAAGGACACAAGTTAATGTAGGCAAAATGGTAGAGAGGATTTTCTAGTGAAGCACATGGTTGTTTAAAAAGCTTAATTTAATCCTATTGCAATACTTCAGGCACTGGCTTGCTCGCTGCTACCAGAACTCGCTCTACTACGTACCGGACAGGGAGGACTTAAGTGATCTCGAGGGCTGTAACCACCTCTACACCTACTTCTAACGTACTGTGGGGTACGTAGCAAATACTAGTAATTAACTTCCTAGACTCCACATCTATACAATTAATTACTACTTTAGCATTAGCTAAACACTAAAGTAATCACTATCTCTTAATGAATAATAGTGAACAATGATCTAGTACGCTAATAGGAACTAACTAAGAGGTATACTTCACAATATAAATCTCAATTACTTAAATAAGATAATATCGATTATATCAAAGTAATTGACAAGATACAAAAGGAAAGAGAGAAAGATACCGACAACTCCGGAACTCCTCTGATCTTTCTCACTCACTCTCTCCCTAATCTAATGTACATAAAAGATACAATAGAGCCTCTTATAATTCAGGTCAAACTTGGTGTGTATTGAAGTGAAGCACTTGAGCTCCTTAAATAGCCTTCATATGACGGGCTTGGCGGTTGGAATTGTCCTAACTACCCCTCCACCGTCATTGGAACTTAATATGGAGCGTCCACGTGGAAAGAGATGGCGATCGGAGCCGAAGTCGGTTCGACCGAACCCTAATCCTAACTTGGTCCTTTGGTCCTCTTCTTCCTCCTTGCCTTCTCTTGTTGGTACTCAGACTTATTGTATGATGGTTCGACTCATTTGCAGGTATTTTATTTGCTTTATGGGCTCAAGACTCTATGGGCTTGGATATGAAAGTGGATATGGAAGTGATATTTCCCTTCTTCCCATATATTTGCTTTCAACTTTGATAGTTTGTCACCTGCTACAAATATACACCAACGCTCGTGTAATTTATTAGAAATAAATCCTACCAATATGTTGGATATTTTATCTTTTCATATTTATGCAGGTATTGACGGTGTAAATTTGGCAGTTAATAACCATCAACACGGGTTCCGTTGCAGGTGCAAGTTCCAGGCTCCCTTACTCTTTAGCACACGGCTTAATCTAGGGTTAATTTGATCCATGCCACTGCAAATATGGCATATTAGAAAAATACCACTACTATTCACGATATCGGCTACGTGCCACTGGAATTTGGGGAAATTGGAACCATACCACTCCCGTCCAATTTCTGTCAATCTCCGTCTCATCCCACTTGTGAAATGTCACTTTTACCCCCTTCTCCTTCCATCTATCTTCTTCCTCTCTCCCAGCGGGCGGGTGGTACGGCACGCATGCACGACCGGTGGCCGGTGAAAAAGGAGCAGCACGCGGGCGCCGGCCGGCAAGAAGAGAGAAGCCACGGAGGGAGGAGAGGCTAGCGGGAGGAGAGGAGTCGAGGGGGGAGGAGAGACCGACGGGATTTGGAAGGGAATGGAGAGGGAGAAGCGGCTGCCGTTCGTGACTCCTCTCCTCCCGCTGGCCGGAGCCCGCGCGTCGCTCCTCTCCGGCCAGTCGCCAGCCACCGCGTGCTCGCGTCTCCTCTCCTCTCTGGCCGCCTCCACCCCGCCGGCTTCGCGAGAAGCCACTACCACCACTACCGTCGCCGTTCTGCTCCTCAATACCGCCGTCGCCGCCGCCACCATCGAACTCCGTCTCTATCTCGAGCGCGGTGGTGGTGTGGCTGTCGGTCCTCGTCGTCGGAGCCCGCGGTCGAGCGCTCCGATTCCTCCTACCTCACCGTCGCCCTACTCCGCCCGCCGCCGCTCTACCTCACCGTCGCTCCTCTCTTCCCGCCGGCCACCGTCCGCGCATGCACGCTGTTCCGCCCGCCCGTCGGGAGAGAGGAAGAAGAGAGATGGAAGGAGAAGGGGTAAAAGTGACATTTCACAGATGAGATGAGACGAAGATTGGCAGAAATTGGACGGGAGTGGTATGGTTCTAATTTCCCCAAATTCTAGTGGCATGTAGCCGATATCGCGAATAGTATTGGTATTTTTCTAATATGCCATATTTACAGTGGCATGGATCCAATTAACCCCTTAATCTAACGATGGCCTTGATTAGGGTTTACTATTTTAGTTAATCAAGGAATATACACTATATACTCGCGGAAAGAGTACCCTGGCTCCCATTTCATCGACAGTACGTATACAAAAATATATTATACATACATATAAAAACAAAAAAATACATGTTTATACAAACTTTGTGTAGATATGTATTATAAAAAAACGTAAAAGATACGGAAAGAAAAAAAAAGAAAAACAAAGAAAGGAAACCGCGCGTCAGAAAAAAACAAAAAATAAAAAGAAACCGCGCCGTCTGCCGCCCCCCTCTCCGCGCGCGACACGTGTCCAGTCGCGCGGGGAGGGGGCGCGCGACTGGTCGCGAATTAGCATTCGCTCGGGCCGGGCCGTGCGGTGCGGCCTATTGGGTTACCTATAGCACGGACCACGAAGACCGCGAAATCACATCATGGCTTCTTCCTACGTTCTATCGTTTCTCCGCCGCCGCCGCCGCCGCAGCACCATCCCCACCTTTTCCCTGCTCCTCCCCCGCCTCCTTTCCTCCTCCTCCTCTCCCCACTGCCCTTCGCCCACCTCACCGGCGAAGCCCCCTTCCCTCTCCGCCCGCCTCTCCTTCGTGTTCGACCAACTCGATGCCCTCGATCGCTCCCGCTTCTCCGACCACTCCGCCCGCGACGCGGCCCTCCGCCGCATCCAGTCCTGGCGCCGCCCCGCCGCGCTTCCGGATGTGCCGCCGGCGGAGGCGGAGCCGCGTCCGGTACCCGAACCGGGCGAGCTGGAGAAGAAGGAACCTGAGGCGGTGGACGTCGCCGGAAAGGAGGAGCTGGAGAGGATGAGCGTGGTGGAGGTGCTAAGGAGGGAAGTGGAGCTCGTGCATCCCTGGACGGAGTGGATCGAGCTGATGGATCGGCTGGCGCAGCAGAAATACTTCGATCTTGGGGGCACCGACGGCGCCGACGAGGGCTGCGTCGCCGCCGCCGTGCCGATGGACCTAGCGGAAGTCACTCAAGAGACTGGTTTCGACTTCTCTAGGGACTGGACCACTGTCAAGAATGCCTGTATGAACTTCGGCCGAGACCGCTTCGACATCCTCAAGTAAGTTTGCTCTTCCTTAGCCGCATCTCGCGGAGCTTGCATGCATTGTTTGTTTGTTGATTGGAAACCACAGAGTATCAGGTATATATGGATTAAGTCGTGTATTGTTCCACGGAGAAACCTTCAGCACGAGCAAAATGGATCTTTCTTTAGAGACACATGTGAGTTTGTTGCTGCTGCGGAATTTGTGTAGGCAGGTTGAGGACTTGGTTGAAATACCTTTAGATCGAAGGCATAAGAAAATCTCTACATTGCAATCTGTTGAAACTAACAAGATACTTCCACGAAAGCATAATTCTTGAACGTCTTCACTGACTCGTTCCTTTTTTTATGTGTGGATAATCCCTCCTACCATGCTCGGTACTAGCAATTCATTCCCTTTGAAATTATCTCCTTGATTATTCTTTCAGTTTGCTTAAAATTCTGGACAGCGTCCTTTACATTTTATTCCTACGCTCAGAACACAGAACAAATATTAAACACTAATTGAGTTCTCCATGTCCCTACACGGATGGGGATCAGGACATCAGGTGCAGTCAACTCTAGAAGTAGCCCCTTCCAAAAGAGATCAAACGGCAAGTCCTTCCTTAGGGACAACATGTCAATCCCACCTGGTCCACTCCAGAGAGCTCTGTCAGGCAGCAAACCCAATGCCCACGCAGCCTTAACCAGCGTTATCTGATCTCTTGAAGGAGCTCGCAATGGCGCTTCTGCTGCGATGCAGAGACAGTTTCAAGCGCAGATCAATGAGAGCACCTTGCTGCCACTAGCAAGCGCTTGTCTGGCCTCAGTTTTGAGCGTGTCATCGATGAACCCCTCAAGCATACGACTGTGAACCATATGTTGATGACGACTTCACCGCCACTGGCTTCAAGATGCTTGCACCTTGCAGGGCTCAGCTTGAGCGTGACCATGAAATCACGGCTGAGTTTGGTGCTTCATGGAACTTTGAGGGTGGTGAACAAAGGGGGAAAAAGGTGTGGACAGTGAATCCTAGATGATTTTTGGATGACATAGATGGGCTCCTACTGCTTAAATCACAGTAAAAGCAAGGACTGCACCTGATCACGAGTTCACAACCCTCTATAATTATTATCATACTTTCCGCTTTATAAATTCCTATGTGGTTGTGTGAACTACTTGTGATAAACAGACTCCAAAGACTGCTGGAAACACATGCAAATATATAAATTTGTTGTGTATATTCTTGCCGAAAGCACATGCAAACAGACATACAAATCTTTCCTACTCGAGAATTAGTAAAGACCACTTGCACAGAATTTGGGATTTTGTTTTGAAAATCTAAGAGAAGTTCCATTCCATTTTATGGAAAACAGGCAATTAATTTCCTTTAACATGGAAAATATGGTACCGGCATGACAGCCAATAGATGTAACAAATAATCAAATAATATTGTATTAACACCATTATTAATGGTTCCTTAATCTTATCAATCCAGGTCATTGCCTAGGAAGGATCTTCAAGTATTGGTTGGCCATGGGTGCCCTAGCATGGATCCGAAAGTTGTGTTTTCTGCCAAGCTGATAAGAAAACTTGTCCATCTTGATGAGGGGGATGTAAGTTGCTCCTAAACCAAAATTTTATTTCCTATTGTTCAAAAGTTACCATATTGCTGCTTTTCTTATTGCTGTTTGAGAAAAAAATGCTTTGGCCAGTCGATATGGCATGGAAAGTAACAGAAATAGGAAAACAAACTGGGGAGGATTGATTTTCTCAATTTATCAATATAAATAGAGACACTGTTGAGTTTTTAGGGATAAGTGTAATTTCTCCCTTGCATAGCTACCTGAAATGTTTTCTCAAGTCGTCCTGTAGTTTTTTGCCTCTTCTTGGCCATGTTTGTGTCCAATATAATTTAATGATTCACCCAGGACAAGATTTGAAGAGGTTATAAGAAGATGATAATGTTGCTAGCCTCACTATCATCACCTTTGCTACCTGGTAATTTTTCCTAAAGTAAATACACTAGGTAGCTAGGCGCCAAGAAGAGTTCCACCTAGGTGACCGATTTGCATGCTGGCAAGCAGGGAATGGGCACATGCAGGAAGGCAGGGAAGGGAATATCTGGAGGCTGGTGCATGGATGCAGTAGAGCTGGAGTTTGGTGTCTGTGAAGTACAGTTGTGAAGCCAGTGGTGTTCATGCAAAATTAATGGTGCTCATTGGGGGCAAGTTTGTCTGTCTGAGGAGTACTCAGTACAACATACCTATTGGCAGTGATGGCAGATCTGCCAGCATGAAAGTTTAGATGTGGAACTGAACATGACTAGCATGAGCCCACATCGATGAGGATAGTTTGGACATGCTCGCCTGCCACGAAGGCCTTTACTAGCTCTGCCTTGCTGCCTCGTTGGTACCACTGATCAAAGTATGACTGGTCTCCATAGTCCAAATTAGATTCCACAACACAGATTATCTCTAGCTCCACTAGGACCACGTGTGACATGTTCACACTGCATGTACGACTGCACGATCGCCGCACGGGTCTCCTGGTTGGTATTGGCCCTCGCTGGCATGATTCTCAGCATCTTTGGGAGCTTGACTGGCTTCGTCTTCCTTCTGCTGCGCCTACCAGTCTTCTTGCTTCTACTGCTGCTTCTACGGCATCCTCCGCTCAATGGCATCATCGCTTGGGCCATCTTTGTGGCTCTGTCTATCGTCTTTAGTTCGTCAAGGTCTATTAGGGTCAGTGTCAGGAGATGTATCCTTAAATCAGTGTTAGGGTTGTAAACTTGGTAAACAGATACAACTTCTATATCATACTAGTGTGTCCAAGCGTCCTTTTGATCTTGTTCATTCTGATGTTTGGGGTCCTGCCCCCTTTCTTTCAGAAGAGGGTCATCGCTACTATATCATCTTTATAGATGATTTTTCTCATCATACTTGGATTTATTTCATATCTCATCGCACTGAGGTATTGACTATTTATAAGTCCTTTGCTCGCATGGTTCGTACTTATTTTGATACTCCCGTTCGCATTTTTCGTGCTGATTCGGCTGGCGAGTACCTTTCTCGAGAGCTACGTAGTTTTCTGTCTGAGCAAGGTACACTTCCGCAGTTCTCTTGTCCTGGTGCTCATGCACAAAATGGTGGGCGGAACGTAAGCATCGTCATCTTCTTGAAACTGCTCGTGCCCTTATGATTGCCTCTTCTGTTCCTCCTCATTTTTGGGCGGAGGCTGTTTCCACCGCTACTTGACCAACATCCAACCCTCTTCTGCTCTTCAAGGTGGGATTCCTCTTGAGTGTCTGTGGTCAGCCTCCTGACTATTCTAATCTGCGTCTTTTTGGGTGTGCTTGTTATGTGCTTCTTGTACCTCGAGAGCGCATGAAGTTGACAGCCCAGTCTGTTGAGTGTGTTTTTCTCGGATACAGTGCGGAACATAAGGGTTATTGCTGTTGGGATCCTGTAGGTCGTCGGATGCGGATTTCTCGGGATGTTACATTTGATGAGTCCCGTCCTAGCTCCGCATCTTCCCCTGACGATTCTCTTTTGTTTCTCACTTTTCCTGATGCCCCTATTTATCCTACCGTCCCTCCTCCAGAATCCTCTTCTCAAGTGGAGCCTTCTAATGAGGCTCCTGCATCTCCTTATGTGCCTCCTTTTACTCAGGTCTACCGTCGTAGACCTCGTCTTATGGAGCCTTCTATCGAGGCTTCTCCTGTTGCTCCTCCCGGATACAACCTTCGGGATCGTAATTTAGTTACGATTCATCTAGAGGATTGCTATGGTTATGTGCTACTGTTGTTGCTAAGCCTAGTTCTTATCATGATGCTGTTGTTCATCAAGAATGGCAACATGCGATGGCCGAGGAGCTTGCTGCTCTTGAGTGTACTGATACTTGGTATCTTGTTCCCTTGCCATCTCATGTTTGTCCTATCACATGTAAGTGGATCTATAAAGTCAAGACTCGCTCTGATGGCACTCTTGAACGCTATAAGGCTCGTCTTGTAGTGCGTGGTTTTCAACAAGAGCATGGTTGTGACTATAATGAGACTTGCTCCTGTGGCTCATATGACCACTGTTCGCACCCTTCTTGTAGTAGCCTCTACTCGTCAATGGACTTTCTCCCAGCTTGATGTTAAGAATGCTTACATGCGGCCACCCCTGGGCTATTCGGTTCCTGAGGGTCTGGTTGGTCGTCTTCGACGCTCTCTTTATGGGCTCAAGCAAGCTCCTCGTGCTTTCTTACAGCGTTTTGCCTTATGTTGTCACTGCTGCTGGTTTTTGGTAGATCCTGCCCTTTTTGTGTATACTTCGCCTCGTGGTCGGATCATTCTTCTTCTCTATGTTGATGATATGATTATTACTGGTGACGATGCTGAGTTTATTGATTTTGTTAAGGCACGCCTCAATGAACAGTTTCTGATGTCTGACCTTGGTTCTCTTCGCTATTTTCTAGGAATTGAGATTTCCTCTACCCCTGAGGGATTTTACTTTTCTCAGGCAAAGTATATTCAAGATCTTCTGGATAGGGCTTCTCGCACTGATGACCGAACGGTTGGACTCCGATGGAGCTTAATCTTCACCTTTCTGCCACTGATGGTGTGCCATTAGCTGACCCCACTCGATATCGTCACCTTGTAGGGAGTCTTGTTTATCTTGCTCACTCATCCTGATATTTCCTATTCTGTGCATATTCTGAGTCAGTTTGTTTCCGCTCCCACCCAGCTTCATTATAGTCATCATCTTCGTGTTCTTTGTTATCTTCGTGGGACTATCTCTCGTCTTTTCTTTCCTCGGTCCACACCTTTACATCTTTAGGGTTACTCCGATGCTACTTGGGCTAGTGATTCCTCTGACCGTAAATCTCTTGCTGCTTATTGTGTTTTTCTTGGTGGTTCCCTCATTGCTTGGAAGACTAAGAAACAAAAGCAGTTTCTCGTTCTAGTGCAGGGCAGAGTTATGAGCTATGGCCCTTTTGACAGCAGAGGTTACTTGGTTACGTTGGTTTCTTGAGGATCTTGGTGTTTCCGTTACTTCCCCGACTCCTTAGTTGTCGGATAGTACAGTGCTATTAGTATTGCTCGTGATCCTATCAAGCATGAGCTTACTAAGCATATTGGTGTAGATGCCTCTTACACCCGTGCACAAGTACAAGATCATGTTGTCGCTCTTCAGTATGTGCCTTCTGAGTTGCAACTAGCTGATTTCTTTACAAAGGCACATACTAAAGCTCAACACAGGTTCTATCTCTCCAATCTCCGTGTTGTTGATCCACACTGAGTTTGAGGGAGGGTGTTTATGTCTGTTTTAGTTTTATATTTCTTTATTTGTAAAGGGTTTTTCTGCATATTTGTATGCACCTGTACAAGTATATATTTAGGCCTTTGCCCTGAGATGAATACAAGTACTATTCATAACAACATGCATGTCTGACTTCAGGTAGCAATTCAAACTGAAGTTCATAAGGAAACACAACTGCTTGGTTTTTGTTGTTTTTTGGAACAGTAAAAGTATCTTGATTGCATGTTTGTAGGAGGATGTGGTAATGAGCATGGGTAGCATAATATGTTGGAATTGATATATGGGCTAAGGCCCATATGAAGATTAATTCTTTGGAAAATCACAAAAGCCCACCTCATGGGATGACATGCATGGGGAGTTTAGTACCACCTTGCCTATTATAGGAGAGGGAAACCTCCTTATAACGGAGGATGCTCTCCTAGCTACTTGAGGCATGTGTGGTGGAGAGAACAAGAGGAACGCACGCTCGCTCGCCTGGCCTTGCCAGGCGGCCCGCGTACGCGACATGCGTGAATGGTCCGCCAAAATTGGTTCCTCACCCTTGCGCAGATGCGGTCTCCTTTTGCAGTTATGTTTTTGGAAACCTAGTTTTTTGGAAACACACCGAATAGTCGGGTGCGTGGAGCGGCGTGGAGTCCGGATAAGTTGCACGCGATTTATCCAGTTCGTTTACGTGGAGTGGAGATCGTGCAGACGCCCTGATCAAGCGTCCTGATATCTCTATATAAACCGAGCCGCTGCCTCCACGCAACACACGCGAAATCAATCTAGGATTTGCCTCTGATCAAGCATCCTGATATCTCTATATAAACCGAGCCGCTGCTTCCACGCAACACACGCGAAATCAATCTAGGATTTGCCTCCTCCGCTGTAGTGCGCCGTCGCTCGTAGTCTACTCTGTCCCTCTCGACGGCCTGCACCGGCGATCGGGAAAGCAGGTCTCCGGAACCTTCGCCTTCAACGTCCTGCACAGGGAGAAGGTGACAATAAGGTTTTTGGATTGTTGAATATATAAGCACATATTGATTTAATTTATTCCATAAATAAATCATGACATCGAAGTCCCACTTGACCTCCATTTTCTTGGCCTTCTTTTCCATTAGCATCAATATCCATTCTCTCTTTTCAATGCTCAGTTGAATGTGAAGTATGGGATGGCCAGATGGTCTTGTTCCAGATGAGAACCTACATGGTAGTGGAGACTCATCCTTTCATGTTATGTGATTATGTTGAGGCTCTCAGATTCTTATCCATGCATAGTTTCCCAGTCTGTTAAACAAACTCCCTAACAGATATGGATACTAAATAATATAGAAATTAATGAAATATACATTACAACTAATCGATGGATAACTATGCCATAGAGTTGGCCATCAAGTCCATGACCCAGTATGCCTGTTGCCTAGCGGTTGGTAGTCCATGAATACACAATTCTTATTTGCCTGCTTTGGAAATAACATTAGTCTTTGGTCTGGAACGTGGGAGAACACATCTTGAAGTCAGCTGCTAGCATTCAGGAGGCATGAGCTGCTATGATGTTTTGTTAATGTACCTGAACCTCTATCCCCCACTCCCCTGACCCTATTCTCTATCCCCCTATTCAAATGTGCAAGAATGAACTGCGCAGGAAGGGCAACAGAAAAACCATATAGCACTGAAGGAGAGGTCAGCCTCACCATATAAATGCAGTCTGGGATATGACCTGTCCAATAACGTCTGCATCCTTGTATGGGCTGTAGAAGCAGTGTGCGGTAACTGCTGCAGAGATGACACCAGCAACAAATAATTGTGCAACATATATTGACTTACTAATAAAACCATTACCCTAAAACAAACTAGACTTCTTAACAAAATAAATATTCATCTACACCTAACTTGCTCCTGTACGGTAAACTGGTGCTACCTTCTGTGCTGCTTTTCAATGGATTCCAGATCAAATTGTTTTTACCTGAATTGATTGAGTTACTGTTGGTAGGGAACACCACTCGGTTCTATAAAACACTTGGAAATGAAAGGCAGGTATAGTTGACGCCACCCTGCTTGCTGAGGAAGTAGCTTGGGCCAATTTCAAAAATTTCTGAGGCATAGCCATATACATCTATATTATAGATGACTGAGATTCTGCCCTGTCAAACTGTTGCCAATACTAAATGTCAGGTGACTTTCTATGCTATGGTGTATTCCCTTGTGGATTTCATTTATACTTGAAATTTATATTTTAGAAAATGACTTGAAATTTATAGTGAGCCAATGCTTCTAGATGTAGAACTGTTCTTCATACTCCTTGTTGGATTATTCAGTTCTCAGTGACTGATTTATGATGGGGTTTTCCATGATATTACAAAATATGCATTAAGACATACTACATCCGTCAATAAAAAAGTGTCTTTTAGCTATGAATTTGTACATTACCAATGTCCAGGTATGTAGCTAAAAAGGCACTCTTCTAGGGACGGAGGAAGTACAAGATATGGAGTAGAGGGGCTTGCTGATGTTATGTTTGAAACACATGCCTCAGTTTTACTGATACAAATTCTTGCAGCCTTATCTTCTCAGGTTCCAAGCAGGTTGTAAAAGCTAAGCTAGACAATTTGTTTAGTTAAATAATCCAAAGTTAGATGCTAACCTAAAATCTTTAAATATAAGTAAAGATGGTAACAGTAGGAACATGTGACATTCTGAATTTCTTGTTTTCCTCCTAATTTGCAGGTATGCAGTTCTTGTAATTTACGAAATCTATGCTCAAGGGGCTATATTCTTACACGCAAAGAAGATGAAGCTCGAACTCTTGATGTTATGCGTATTTTGTTGGTCTATGGTTTTGATCATGTGAAGGAAACTGTGGAGAACAAGGCACTCCTCAAACTGAAATCTGTGAAGACAGTTGTTCGTAAATTGATACATGACATTACCAAGATGAGCGCTGTACCCATTGATCCCAATCTTCCGCCCCCTATAATCAGAAAGCCACCACCTAAGGTGAAACAACCACCTCCACCACCAAAGAAACGAGTGGGACGTGATGATGTAGAGATGAAGAAAGGAGATTGGCTCTGCCCAAAGTACTTATAGCAACTTCCCCCTGTGATCTGTAGAATCTTGTTGAGCTCAGAATTTTGTTCTCATTTTCTGGAATTTGGCTGCAGGTGTGACTTCATGAATTTTGCAAAAAACACTATTTGCTTGCAATGCGATGCTAAACGTCCCAAAAGGCAACTTCTCCCTGGAGAATGGGAGTGTCCTCGGTTAGTTTAATCAACCACAGCTTTTTGTCAAATTATTTATTATACTACATCATGCAAAACACACTAGTGACCCCTAATACATTTTAACATATATTTTTTCCACATCCTTGTTTTATTACCTGTGCAGAAGGCAGAAGCATGCCTGTGAATTGAAACAAGTCTTTACTTGTTTGACCATCGTCTTTTTCTTTTTCTTTTTGAGAACCCCCATTTCTATTATCAGAAATGGCAACAAAACCGGAGTTCAAACAGAGCAACTTCCTAGAGACGATCATCTTCCAGGGCATTTGCAAACTGAGATGCCATCCATCTCAATTTGCAGGAAAAAGCCCTCGAAACATCATCTAAGCTAGGTTTTACTGCTCATGGTTGCCAACAAAACACATCTTCTGCAAAAGGCAAACAGAAGCCAAAGATATACTGCCACACTATCTCATGCTCCATCCTGGTTGTCTCACCGTCCTCAATCTTCATCCTTCGAGTCTTCCAGTCCTAAAGCTGCCAACCGTGCTGAGCATCATATACCTCCTTTGCCACCTGCTTGAGTAGAGTAACTCCCTCCTGCAGTTTTTCTTCCTTTCCCTCCAACCCCTGCAAAATGGACCAAGAAGAAATCCAATGACAAACATAGAAGATACACCCACATGGTCTTTGGGTAGTGTATTCCTGAAACAAGTTCTATTCCTAGTTTTCCAGATGGCCCAAAGAACTGCAGCTATCCTACCATCACCATGTTCTGTGTTTCTGCATCAAACTTCTTAAGCCAAGGGCCAAAAAGATGGTTCGTATTATATATGGGACCAATATCAAACGCACATTAAGTCAGGCTATAGAATACTGTATAAACAAGTGATCAACTGTTCCTATTTGCTACATAAACTGACATTTATTGTCCGCTTACCTCCAGCCTCTTTTATATAAGTTATCCTTGGTCAGAATGCTGCTTGTTAGGCACAACAGAGTTTTTCTTTTAACTTTCAATGGCATTTTATATTTCCACGCTTTCTTGAAGGGAAAAGCTATTTCATGTATTTTCAGACCTTTGTAGAAGGATCTGACAGTGAAATTGTCATCCTTTCATCATATTTTTCTTTCTCATTGTTTAGAACTATTGACTGGCATTCATTATTTACCTTATGAAGCTATCAACTGGTACCCTAACATAGTTCTGAATTTTCAAATAAACCCAATCAGTTGAAAGAATTTTTGCCATTGTGATGTTTCTGGTAAAGGTGATATCATAACCATCTTTTTCATTACATAACCGTGGTTAAAATGTTTCTGTATTGTCATTATTCTGAAGAAACATTCTGGTAATCATGGAAGGAAAAATGATGGAATGCATATGTTTCAACGGTTGATGTGCATGGTAGTATCCACATAAGCTAATGTGTCCTTCAAATTTCAGGTGCAACTTTTTGAACTACAGGCGGAATATGTCATGCTTCCATTGTGAACACAAGCGTCCACCAGATGAATACACCAACAGCCAAATGGAAGCTAATCAATCTGTTCCACGAAAGCGATTGGAAAGACCTGTTCACAAATCTGAAGTTTGTAATGCATGGAACTTTGATTTTGATGACAATGAATCAGATGGTGCTGATGTTGCAGCATTTGAGTTTGCTGATTCATCAAAGACCAGGGATAGCTTGTCTGTGGACAACACGTCTTCCAGAGGTGGTTCTAAGTTCTCCGAGGACAATGAATTTGGAATTAATGAAACATGGAGAGAGGGAATAGAGAGAAGGTTTTCAGAAAGAGAAAGACTGCGCTCATCTAGAGTTGGTTTTGATGACTTTGATGATGAAGAGGATGATAGTGACAGTTACGAACTTGATTTATCAAAGGGTGGTCAAACAGATGGAATGTCAAGGATGAGTTATTCGGACTTTGAAGATGCTTCTGACTCAGCAGACCTAAATGGACGTGCTAACATTAGGAACTCTAAGCACGGTGAAGAGGAGGATATAATAGGGTCTCCTGAGGATGAGGAATTTGATCACCCTTCCCTGAGATCTAGTCATCTTGCTGCTTCTTGGCGGAAACCTGTAAGCTGGACTGGTTCCAACAACCACATAAGGAAATCTTTTGGCTCGGAGAGTGATGATGGGATTATTTCTGATTTGGATGGGGATATTAATGAAAGATTTAAATATAAAGGAGGCCATAACAAGCATAATCCTAGAAGAGCTGTTGTTAGGCATAAAGAAGTTGATGATGTACCATTTTCAGATATGGATTGTGACACGAGTGGCCGTGTTCAGTCAGATAGGAGGAACAGGTTCTCAACAAAGTTCAGTGATGAATTCCCTGCCAGGGCCTC
This sequence comes from Oryza punctata, assembly GCA_000573905.2. Taxonomy (NCBI): domain Eukaryota; kingdom Viridiplantae; phylum Streptophyta; class Magnoliopsida; order Poales; family Poaceae; genus Oryza; species Oryza punctata. Next base: position 14,295,686 of record CM002494.2, on the reverse strand, counting down.
CAACTCAAATAGGAAGAAAATGAATGAACGATTCAAGAGTTCTGATATGCGTGATGGTCATCCGCCGTTTGATAGGACTCGTAGGAGAGGTACTACTGAACTACATAATGGCTCAACAGATCTACAGAGTAACGCAAGAAGAAATTGGGTTAAAAGTGGTGGATTTGATGATAACAACAGGCCGCTCAGGCGTTTGAACAGAAGATAGGGGGAATCCAGTTACTGTGCAGTCCTTCCAACTAGCGGTCATATTAGTGTCTCCGATGTAAGGTGCAGCTTTTTCAAATCACTTCTCTGAAACCTTTATTAATTGGAAACATATAACGATGAGATTGCGTGCAGAGCTGCGGCTGATCTCAATCCCAAGATACAAATGCCAAATTTCCTGCATGCAATACAGGATTGATGCTACTGAATCCCAAGGTCCGGCTAAAATGTGTGCCTAGAATATATTTCTAGCCATTTCTCCCAGATTACGCATTTCTGGTCTTGAGAAAAAGATGTTTAAGCATTCCCAGTCAAATAAATGTGTAAACATTCATCATTGTTACGGTCATATGAAAAGAACTGTTCTCGATTTTATACGAATTTCTGTTCCATCGTATTTTCAAGGAGAGGGCAATATGGGTAAGCGCTTATTCACAAGATCACATCATATGCTTCGATGTGATGTGTCCCCTGTTGCTTCTTGTGATCAGTCTGCAATGGAGGTACTTGTGATGTGTGTGGTGATGTGGCAAGCATGGGTGACTTTAGAAGTGAAAACGGGAAGAGTATTTCCCGCCCGGTCAACCCGAGGACCAATGGAAAGGATATGGGAGAGAAAAATGGGATACCAGGTTACATCAGAGTTTGAATCTACATCCGCAAATTACTGAGTAAGAATCTGAATCCGCAAAGCATATTGGAGACTAAAAAGTAATACACGGTAATATTTGAGTCTGAATCCGAATTCCAAAAATATATATTACTATATGGTAAGAGTTAAGTTTGAATCCATATTCGCAAAAAGATACAAGTTAGGATATTCGAAGAGTTGAATCCTCGTGTATGTTCTCTATTATTAAACATATACGAAAATCTAACATGGACAAAATTAAAATTTGACTAAGGGCGATATAACATATATCGGCCGTCACATATAGGCACAACACAGCCGATTAGGATAAAATCTAAGGGCGATATGAACCATATCGGTAATCATGTATCAGCATAACTGAACCGATTATGAACCAATCCAGACACTTGGGTAGTATTTCTTCAAACATTTTCCATAAGGTGCCCGATCAAAAATTTCTCCATCAAGTCCTTTTAACATATAAGCCCCTTTAGAAACACATTTATGAATCCGAAACGGTCCTTCCCAATTCGGGGACCACTTGCCAAATTTATTATCTCTTGCTCCTATCGGCAGCACCAATTTCCAAACAAGTTCATTCTCCTCAAAAGACTTTGGTACAACTTTTTTATTATAATGTCTGGCAACTCTTTCTTTGTCCTTTCTAACTTTTTCAAGAGCTCGCAATCTAAATTGAACCAAAATCTTCTGACTCATCAGCCATCAAATTATGACAATCATTAGCTATCAACTCATCTTGTAAAAAATCCTTCTGGAGCCGATGTTGGTCTCCCATGGTAACACAGCTTCATGCCCATAAACTAGCTGATATGGAGGCACTTGAATTGCACCATGACAAGCCATCCGATAGGACCACAAAGCCTCTGCCAATATAGTATGCCACTTTTTGGGATATTCTGCAATCTTCCTTTTGACCAACTTAATCAAACTCTTATTAGATGCCTCAGCCTGTTCGTTTGCTTGTGCATAATATGGTGAAGAATTCAACAATTTGATACCCATGCTATCGGTAAATTGAACAAACTCATCGGACACAAAAATCGAACCTTGATCAGTCGTAATCGTCTGTGGCAAACCAAACCGATATATGATATGCTCCTTAACAAATTCAATGGTATCTTTACTGTCAACTTTCTTCAAAGGAATTGCCTCAACCCACTTGGTAAAATAATCAGTAGCAACCAATATGAATTTATGTCCTTTGCTCGATGGTGGATTGATTTGGCCGATCATATCAATACCCCAACCTCTGAACGGCCATGGCATGATAATAGAATTCATAGCCGATGCTGGTGCTCTTTGGATAGCTCCAAATTTCTGGCAATCTTGGCATTCCTTATAATATCTGAAACAATCTTCCAGCATTGTCGGCCAAAAATATCCAACTCTTCGAATCAGCCATTTATCTTGTGAGCCGATTGATAAGTTCCACATATGCCCTCATGTACTTCACACATGACTACTTTTGCTTCCTCCAGACTCAAACATCTCAGTAAAAATCCATCAATCGTCCGATAATATATTGTATCATCCAACAAAACATATTTGAGAGCTTTGTATCTTAATTTCCTGGAAACCGACTTAGAAGGATTCTTCAAATAGTCAAATATTTCAAACCTCCAATCATCAGCTGGTAGACAGGTAACTTCTACTTCAATTCCTTGCAACATCGGCTTGTAGCCTGATGCACCTTGGGCTAAATCATTGGCTTCAACATTTTGCTCCCTAGGGATATGCTTCAAAGTAATTATCTTGAAAGTCTTCATCAACTTCAAAGTAACTATCTTGAAAGTCTTCATCAACTCTTGACATTTTTCATTATAGACCATCAAAACATCATTTTTGCACTCATATTCCCCAGATAACTGACTGATCACCAATAATGAATCACTCATGACTTCAACAGCATCAACTTCAACCTCTCTCAATAACTGCAATCCTTTCAGAACGACTTCATATTCGGCTTGATTATTTGTAGAATAAGGCTTGATAGTAAAAGCAAACTGAAAACTTGCCCCCTAGGCGATATGATCACCAAGCCGATACCACAACCATAAGTGCACACAGATCCATCAAAAAACAAAGTCCATGGCATGATGTCAACATTATCAATACTAGTATCCTTGTGTTCAACTATGAAATCGGCTATCGCTTGCCCTTTAACTGCCTTAGCCGATTCATACCTTAAGTCAAACTCTGACAAAACAAAAATCCACTTCCCAATTCGTCCCTTCAAAACTGGAGCCAATAGCATGTATCATACTACATCGGCCTTACATACTATTGTGCACTAATTGGAGAGCAAATAATGCCTCAATTTTGTACAAGAAAAATACAAGCACAGACATAATTTCTCCACAGGTGAATACCCCTTTTCTGCATCCAAAAGTCTTTTGCTGACAAATATAACTTAAAATTGAGCCGATAAGGTTCTGATCGGCTGACAAATAAAACTTAAAAGGAAGCCCCTTCTGTGGTGGTATGAGAACTGGAGGGGTACTCAAATATTCCTTGATATTATCCAATGCTTTTTGCTGCTTTTCTCCCCTGAAAAACTCTTGATCGGCCTTCAACCTTAACAATGGAGTAAATGGTTCTATTCGGCCAGACAAGTTTGATATGAAACACCGAACAAAATTTATTTTGCTGATCAAAGATTGCAACTTGGTCTTATCTGCTGGCGGTTTTATATATTTGATTGCTTCAATACTCCTCTGGGGTATCTCAATCCCTCGCTCATGCACCAAAAATCCAAGGAACTGCCCAGCCGACACACCAAAAGTACACTTAGTTGGATTCATCTTCAACCCATATTTTCTTGCTCGTTCTAGTACTTGTCTTAAATCGGCTATATGCTCATCAACTTCCTTAGATTTGACCAAAACATCATCAATATAGATTTCTACCAATAAGCCGATAAGATCATGAAATATATAATTCATTGCCCTTTGATACGTAGCACCAGCACTTCGCAATCCAAAAGTCATAACAACCCACTTGTACAAGCCAATAGCACCAGGACATCTAAAAGCAGTCTTATGAATATCTTCTTCAGCCATAAAAATTTGATTATAACCTGCATTGCCATCCATGAAGTTGATAATTTTATGTCCAGATGCTGCATCAACCAATTGATCGGCTATTGGCATTGGGTATTTATCTTTCGGTATAGCTTTGTTTAAATCTCTAAAATCAATGCAACCCTAAGTTTACCGTTCTTCTTAATGACTGGTACTATATTTGAAATTCATTCAGCATATCGGCATGGTCTAATAAAATTGGCATTATAAAGTCTTGTAATTTCATCCTTGATAGCATCATAAATTTCAGCTTTGCAACGTCTTGGAGGTTGTTTGTATGGCCAAAAACCTGGTTTGATAGGGAGCCGATGTTCAACAATCGATCGGATAAGTCCTGACATTTCATAATATTCCCAGGCAAAACAATCTCTATATTCTTTCAAAAGTGCTATTAATTTACATTTAAACTCTTTTGATAAATCCTTACTAATATATGTCGGCCTAGGCCTATCACCTGGTCCAATATCGATTTCTTCCAACTCATCGGCCGACATAAACCCTTGTCCCAACTTGCCATCTAGATCATCAACAGTGTTCTTCGTGTAGAAATTGGAACCCTCCACGACACCCTCAAAATAACAATTGGGGCTCTCCATCTTCTGTTGGCTGTATATCATAATCAGAAACTTTTAAGTAATCTCCTTGCCAAACTTTTCCATATAAGCAATCAATCCTTCCATCTCTCAAACAGATAAATCGGCACTAGCTACATTGACTGACCTGTCGGCTGGCACGATTTCGATTTGGTCTCCTTGCCATTGAATCAGGCTTTGATGCATTGTTGAGGGAATACAACAATTAGCATGGATCCAATATCTTCCCAGCAACAGATTGTAGGAACCCTTCCCATCAATAACAAAGAACGTGGTAGGAATTGTTTTACTGCCGATGGTCAGCTCCACATTCAAAACTCCCTTGGTCTCAGTTGGATTCCCACCAAAATCTTTTAAAATCATGTTGGTCTTGATCAAATCTTCTCAACCTTTCCCAAGTTTTCTGGAAGTTGAATATGGCATTAAATTGACAGCTGCTCCTCCATCAACTAACATCTTTGACATCGGCTTCCCATTGACAAACCCCTTGACATATAGTGGCTTGAGATGCCGATGATCAGTTCATTCGGGCTTCTCAAAAACAGCTTGTTGTGGAGACAATATTAACTTAGCCGATGGTGACTCATCTGCTTGTTCAATAACTTGTTCGACTGCATATTCAGCTGGTAGCATGAAAACCATATTTATTGCAGATGACAGCCTCTTTGCCCTTGTTCTGAAGATTTCTTTTCTGATCGGCTTGGACTTTACCGGCTGGCAATACCTTGCTTTTTCACATGCCAAACTTTCTTTGTTCGTTGTCTTAACCGATGCTCGATTTCTCCTTCAACCTCCTGGAATTGTTCTCTGTTCCTCATCCTCTGGACTCTTCTCTTTTGGTTCTTGGTAAAAATCCCAGATGGGCACCATTGAGGTTGTACGTTTCTGGGCTCTCTCTGTGAGTCATCTTCATCATTGCTTTGTCGGATCGGCCCAAGTCTTTCATGAACTGACAATCTTTTATGAGCTAGCCGATGTGCACCTACACCCTGTTGGCTTGGTCTTTGAACAAATTGGGCATCAGAATCACTACACCCAGGGCAATCCTCAATTGATGGTAACCTCATACCTTCGTTCCAGCAGAATCTGAAAAATTCACAGCTCCAATGAGGATCAAAATACCTCTCATCATCATGGTGATATGACTCCTCTTCCTTCTGGCGCCTTTTTTGGTACTTGTTGATCATACCAGCCGATTTAATATTTCTGGTGTAATTTTTACCTCCATCGACTTGACCGGTTAAACCCAGAGTGAACCATGTTTACTGGAAAAGGATGTCCATCTATCTTCATCGGCCTCTTGGACTCATCAATCTTGATCTTTCCTTGTTCTATGGCCGATTGGATCTGTTGTCTGAAAATCTTGTAATCATTGGTGCTGTGAGATCCGGTATTGTGCCACTTGCAATATTTTCTCCTCTTCAACTCTTCAGCCGATGGAATCACATGTCCTGCCGGCAACTGAATTTGTTTCTCTTGAAGAAGAAGATCAAATATCTTATCAGCTTTGGTGATGTCAAAATCAAATCTTTACTCTTTTCCCGAATTCTTGACCTATTGACAAACCACTGTCTTCTTATTCCTAGCCCACTCGGCTGCATTGACTTCTGGATCATCATCTTCGGAATCAGAATCATAGCTGTAGATATTATTAACATTGTTGGCCTTCTTGATGAATTTTCTAGCCTCCTGAAATCTTGTCTCATGTGCCGATACCTTCTGAGCCAGATGAGCTAAGCTTTCAAAATCTTGAGATGAAAATCTTTCCCTTATCGGTGCCAACAACCCCTGGAAGGCCAAATCGGCTAACTGTGAATCTCTCAAGGCTAGACTGTAACATCTGTTCCTCACATCTCTGAATCTTTGGATATAATCTGGCACTGATTCATCTGATTTCTGTTTGATAGCTGTGAGGTCTGACAATTTTATCTCTTGAATGCCACTGAAAAAGTATTTGTGAAACTGTTTCTCCAGATCGGCCCAGCTTCTGATAGAATTGTATGGTAGAGATGAAAACCATGTGAATGCCGATCCAGATAGGGAGAGTGGAAACAATCTAACTCTGAGGGCTTCTGTAGCCGATGCTTCACCACATTGAGCTAGGAATCGGTTAACATGCTCATAAGTTGACACATTATCTTGTCCTGAGAATTTGGAGAAATCTGGCACCTTGTATCGGTTTGGCAATGGTACCCGATCGAAATATTCTGGATATGGATGCCGATACATGTTGCCATTATCCTTAGGCTTGAGTCCAAATTGTTCCCTCATGACATCAGCAATCATATCGGCCCACGACTGCTGTGGTGTTGCTCCACCATATTGCTGCTGGATCTGATCATATTGACCGTACTGGACCGGTTGGGGCCGTGGAGAATGAGGCTGATAATGATGGTTGAGGTTAGCCGATATGCCTTAAGATGACACATAAGGAAGTTGCTCTGTGCTGTATTGCTAGCTTATCGGCTGAGTAATTCCAATCGGCTGTTGTGGAACCGAAGGAATTTGATATGAATTATCGACAACTGGTGGTTTTGGATTGAGTATATTCATCAACTGTTCTAGTGTTAACTGACTTGACACTTGCCCCCCAGTGATCGGCTGTTGTCTTGTCATTATTGCTGGGATATTTGTAGTAGAAAAAGGAGCCGATGGGACCTGGGTTTGAAGTGTTTGTTGTTTCCCGCCAATTTCTGTTTTCACGGTCCTGTAGCCTAGGAACGTATCGCCTGGTAAATATACGGGTCCCTTAGCTTTTTCTTCAGCTATAGTTCCATCAACTACTGACTTAATCATATTTGTTAATGTGTTCACAAGTACTCCAGATTGGTTGATGAGAGCATGGTGCACAGCTGAATCAATGCGATCTTGTAACATGTGAAGCTCTTCGTTGTTTGATTCGAACTTTGGCTCCTTGCCTTTCTCTTTGCTTGTTCCAGATGTACTTGGGTCTGGTTTCACGATCGTTGGTACCTCGACTTTAGTCCTCTGAACGACTGTGCCATGTCGGGTTACCGTGAACGAATGCAGATATTGATTCTGGAGTTGATCTAGCATCTGCTTCATCTCTTCTCTCTGCTCATCGTTCAACTGCTCGATCGTGATCGGCAGGATGTTGTCCTCTGAGACTTCAGTGATGTTTGGCATAGAACTAACCCTAAAACTAGTATATCGGCTAAAAAGATCAGTGTTACATAATCAATATATCAATATTACTTTAGAAATAAGCAATTGGGATAGATCGGACTGAACCGAGACAGTATAAATTGCCTAAGTCTAATGTAACATAAAATAATGATTATATAAACTCATGTCATAGCCGACATCTAGATTTAAGCATGTATCTGTTAAATCAAAGGTTTTTGATTATGTTTTTGTGATGAACAAATTGGCTTTGGAGATTATTGGTTTTGTTATTTGGAATTTATTTGCGAAGTGGTTTTGGAGATGATTGGATTTACACAGGTGATAAACAGGAACTGCTGGATTGAGTCCGGTCAGACAGGGCAGTGGTTGCCGGTCAGACCGGCGTGTATCGCGCGGTCAGACCGGTGCAGCCCGCGGTCTGACCGGCTGATGCTGAGTCGGTTTCGGTTTCGGGTTGTTTGTTTGGATATCCGTGATTGTTTCATGAATATGACTTCTAGATGGATACTATACGTATGTAATACTGTTGTTTGCTAACAATGAGTCAAGTTGGGGATAGCTTGGTCTCGGAATATGGTTTCCTTGTTTGTTTCATGTGTAGGTGAATTTATGCCGGGTTAGTATTGCGGTGATGGACCGGGAGTCGGCTTGGGGATAAGACGACGTCCGTGGTGGTCAGAGATCATGCGGGATACTAAGGCTAGAGTTCAATGCACGTGGAAGGTGAAGGTTCCATATGGCATACGATGGAGGTATTGTGTGCGTATGGGATGCGGAGTCGAATTTGGAAGGAGTCCAAATTTGGTGGGATTGGTTATGTAAAGTTTGTTTCTTATACGAGAAGGTTTCCTAGGGTGATTATGACTTCTAGTATGAGTTTGGTTCGTGGCTTTAGGCTGCCTACCTTGGGTATAAATAGAGAGGGAGCGTGAGGCTTCCCGGTATCGCTTTTGGAGAGCAATTGAGTTGAAAGTTTTTATTAGGTTTCGAGTTTAGTCGAGATTTTTGTAAGGAGTGCTGTTGGTGCACTTTGTAAACACAGAAAGAATCAATAAAGTCGTGATCTACTTTAAGAGTTCTTCGATTTGTGTTTCATCGGGTTTCGGCGGTCCAACCGGCGACATACCACCGGTCAGACCGGTGACAAGGCGGCGGTTAGACCGTCGGCATAACTGCGGTCAGACCGGAGGCAGACTAGCGGTCAGATCGGCGCAACAACTTCGGTCAGACCGCGATCCGTCGAATTTGAGGGTAACTTTTATTTCCGCTAAAAGTTTTGGTTTTTGGGCATACCAACCATTCACCCCCCTCTGGTTGGCTTAGTTATTACTGTTCGATCCTACAGTATCGGCTATAGCTCCGATACAACCCTATACTAGGATATTCTCTTGCAACAAATATATTAAACTGTTACCAATTAGATTGATAGTAAGCTCAATATATTTGTATTAGGTTAGATCCAAATATAAGGGGTAGATATAGACATTAAACAAAGCATAAAACTATGTAAAACATCTATACCAGGTAAGATCAGCTGAAACTCCAATACTATCCTTATTAACAACCATAAAACAGGCTAGAGATTATGATTCAAAACACGACTTAGTAGATCAAACTTAACTGATGCAACACTAAGTATGAGGAGAAACATGATATCTAGACAATCAAGCCAATGGTTGCCTTTTCAGGATGGTGGATACATTATATCATTCAAACCAACAAGATAATCTAGTCATCACCAGCAAAACCCTAGATAGAGATCGGCCGATACGAGTAGATTGCATTGTCAATCTAAATTATATAACGTATATGATAACTCAGAGATTTACAAAATAGAACTAGAGTGTCATAAAGATGTAAGCACTAGTTCCGATGATGCAAACCGCCATAACAAGATCTACCTTGTCGTCGAAGATCAAGCTGATGCAGCACGACTCGAAAGCATGAACTTGTCGAAAAATAGAAAACAAAGGTTGGCGATGCGCCGAGATTGATTAAACTTGGTTGTTGTTTATTTACAAGACCTCGGGTCTATATTTATACCCGAAAATACAAACATTGTCCATCACGGACATGACTCATATTAACCTAATACAAATCCAACTAACGGACAAGTCCCTAAGGCGGACTCTTACCGTGATTATCTATAAGGAAATTACATAAAATATCCTAATTAAAAGATACAATTGCCTTCCCAGGACTCTATCCGTACATGGCAATCCATATGAAGCACCTTGATTTAACCCGATGACATGTATCGAGTCGTATTACCAAAATCGGCTCAATCGGCTAACCTTGTCCGACTCGAATTCTGCCGATCCTGACTGCAGCCGACTCGGACTCCAGCCGATTCTTACTCTGTTTCCGATACGATCTAATCTCTTGGATCTTCTTCGATTCTATCTTCATCTCCGATACTTGAATTACCAAATTTGGTCGTCAATAGATAGTATCGGGGTTTCAGCCGATCTTATCTGGTATAGATGTTTTACATAGTTTAATGCTTTGTTTAATGTTCTATATCTGCCCCTTATGTCAGGATCTAATCTAATACAAATATATTGAACTTATTACCAATCTAATTGGTTATAGTTGAATATATTTGTTGTAAAAGAATATCCTAGTATAAGGTTGTATTGGAGCTATAGCCAATACATGCTTAAATCTGGACTTCGGCTACAACATGAGTATATATAATCGTTATTTCATGTTATTTTAGACTTGAGCAATTTATACTATCTCGGTTCAGTCCAATTTATCCCAAATTCTTACTTCTAAAGTGATATTGATTTATAGATTATATAACACTGATCTTTTCAGCCGATGTACTAGTTTTAGGGCTAGTTTAATTATTGATTATACCTTACAGCCGATTCATGCTTTATTGCATCGGCTAGGTTACAACACAATATGAAATCGGCTAACTGGCCGATGTACCATCGTTTACTAATATCTTTGCATATTTCTTCTTGTTGATTGCAGGATCAAATCAACTGGCACGCCCTCGAACCTAAAGAATAAGTTTTGGACCTGCACTAGAGTAAAGCAAATCTCTCAGGCCAGTGTGTGTTTTTTTTGCATCAACACCCTTTTGGCATGCCCGGTGGGACTATTGTGTCATCATGACGCCTAACATTACTGAAGTCTCAGAGGACAAGGTCCTACCAGTCACGATCGAGCAGCGGAATGAAGAGCAGAGAGAAGAAATGAAGAAATTGCTAGATCAACTCCAAAATCGATATCTGCATTCACTCACGGTAATCCGACAAGGCACGGTTATCCAGAGAACTAAAGTGGAGTTGCCGCCGATTGTGGACTCAGATCCAAGTACTTCTGGAGTTACTGAGGATAAAGACAAGATACCCAAGACCGAGTCAAGTAATGAAGAACTTCACACATTACAAGATCGCATTGATTCGGCAGTGCATCAATCAATCTGGAGTACTCGTAAACACATTGACAAATATGATCAAGTCGGTAGTCGATGGAACTATAGCCGAGGAAAAGGCAAAAGGACCAGTTTTCCCTCTCATGAGCTGCTTTCTCGCGCTCCACGCCAACTGCATCCATGGTGCAAAGCATATATACGGCATGCTTCAGAGTGGTGTTGCTCTCATCTTCAGGGCAGGTGTACTTTCCATAGTCTTGATCATGAGGCTTGTGTGGATGATACTGGAAAGCTGATGACTCTAACTCCTCATCAAAGCGATGACGAAGCTCTCCAATGGCCACCAAGGCCGCCTCCTGACAAGCATGACTATACCTTCTTCCGCCAGCTTCAAACTTTATCGACGGAAGGTCTTCACGATCACTAGTCAACGTCACGCGAACACGACACTTCTCCTTGTTGGGGTCATGGGGAATTTGACAATACTCAGGGGCAACGTCGTAGCCTACTTCAAATGCCATCATTCTCAGCTCCCTGACGAATCCTACCGCATCGATCAAGCTTTCCGGCGGATGGGGCGGCATCTAAAGGAACATAGAAAGGAAGAAGTAATGCATGTACTAAAGTTAGCTGCACAAACTAGACTTAATTAATTTGAACCAAAAAGAAAAATAAAAGAAAAAGAGCAAACAGAACTATTTTTTTCATTTTTTTTTCAGAATTTTTTTTCGAGAATTTTATTTAAACAGGAGTATAGACTTTGGAAGTAGACAAAAAGAAGTAAACATATTTTTTCCTGTACAGTACTCGTGGGAACAGAACGAAGCAAAGTTTTTGTTTGGAAAAGAAATCAACTTTGGACAGAGACAAATAGCTTTAGATAAATGCATAAAATAAAACTGAATACTTAGGATCTACCATAAGCATGGTACAGTGTCACCATTAACAGGGATGAGTAGCACTAGTGCTATCTTGATTGAATCGGTACCATAATAGATGTACAGTGCCGACTAACCAATGAAATCCATAAAATTAAATTATTTAATACCCTAAACAGTAAATTTTTTTTAAAGAAAAGAACAGGTTTCTGTTTTGGTAAAGTAGGATTCAGAAAATTTTGTACCTAACCTTGCATGTGCTACCAACTTAATTAATTTACAAGAGAATAGAGAGAAGAGCAGTTCTACTTTTCACAATATTTTGAAGGCTACTTAAGGTTTACCATTTGGCTTGTCCTAAGGTCAAGGTGGCTCTGATACCAACTTGTCACACCCGGAATTTCTATCCAAAACTCCAAACGCTTACATGTGTGTTAAATCCTCGTCCAGGAATCAGCCGAGGCACACAATAACAAATTGATAATAGAGTACTATCAAATAGCTAATTAATATTCGCAAAATAATAAATCATTACAAAGGTGGATAGTTCCTCTCAAAAGAATAAAATTCTACGCAACGGAAATAAAAACAAAAGAATAAACAGCTATGGCGACTCCACTCCACAAGCAACTTGACCCGAACAAAGCTTAATCCTCCTGAGCATCACCTTCACTGAAGTACTCCTCATCTGATGAATGAATATTGCAAGAATGAGCATATGACATACTCAACAAGCCATACAACAAATATGTAAGGGCACAGGATAACAAAGGATGGCATAATATAGCTTATTTGCATAAACAACATTTAATAAACATTTGAGAGAATAGTAAAACAGTTGAGTAATTAAGCAGTATTAAACAAACAATATACAACACACCCGTGTTGCATAGGCCCAACCTCATCTGAATAACCAACCCCGGTTGTACAAATCAAACCTCCATACCAGGAATATACCATTCCAAACCAGGAGTCAAATTAATTATCACATTATTATCACCAAGAGAAGTGTGAGACTAATCACGAAAAACATTGATAGACCCACCCATAACCGCGGGCACGGTTATTCGAATAGTTTTACTCTGGCCAGAGATGTACCACTGTACCCACGAGACACAGCTCCATGACATGTCACCATGCGCCTCAATACCACCACGGTACCTCGGAAAGGAACTGTGACAGGACCCCTCGCACAACACAACACACCACAGAGCACCATACCTGGATCATAATCACCCCCTCTACAACCAGAGGCATGGACTCCCCAGCGACCCCCACGGACTTCTCACCGCTTCTCAGTCTGGCACCCCGTAATGAACCATGCTATACAAAAGGTAAAGCCATTGCCCATGCTGGCTTGTGGTTGGCACGGTTAATGTTTTACAACAGTAGCTCGTGAACCGGTCCTTAATTGCCATGAGCACGACCATCAAAACCTTGTGCTCACAACCCACCATTAATCAAATTTTAATTATCAATTAATTATCATAACACGATTAACAATCATGAGCTACCATTAAATACAACCACAAGTAATAATATAGTATGATTCATCCCATTAATGAGCTAATGTTTCTAAGCATGGCTAAGCAAATATATATATTTATAGCATTTAGCTGAACCAAACCAGTATATAAGGTTCAAGCTAATCAATTTATTACGCATAGGAAAATAAAGTCATCTTCGGCCATAATTATTTGGGAAAGGCTCACCACCCGATGACATTTGAAAATAATGCATAAGTTGAAATAAAACATTAGCTTTAAACAGGTTCAACGTGCTCAAAGGGTTGTTTGGGATCTGCGTGACTTGCCTTGAGCTTCTTGAAACACTTCTGAACCTTCCTTAACGTAAACGCTCTCCTCCGGAACGTCGGAAACTAAAGCAATTGAACAAAATCAACAAAACAGTACATAAACAAGCATAAACAGTACATGTGGATATTTTTAACATGTAGATCTCGATTTTAGATGAATTTAGCAACTTGAACCACCTGAATCTGAGTTACGATGATTTAGTTATGAATTTTCTAAGTTTAATCAGATTTCATATAATACAGAAAAGCTTGTAGAGATTTAAAAGGGAATTATGATGTCATCGATGACATCATCGCAGCCATGGCCCTGGACCACGACTCCGCCGGCGATAGAGACCTCGAGCGGCTAAACCGAAGACACGTACACGAAAAGGACAACGACGCGAACTCATCGGTGCAAAAAGCTACGACGGATGACGACGAATGACGACCGGCGACATGCTCTGACAGCGGCACGGCTCGGCTTGATGTCGGCGGCGGCTCTCCAGCAGTCTTCGGCGGCTACGAATGGGCGGACGAGATTCTCCTCCACCAGGCGAACCCGACGGTGGCGACGGAAGGCGGCAGTGGCGACCACAGCAGCGGCGCGACGCGGCTACGGTGGCGACGGCGCTAGGGCTCACGTGGCGGCGGCGCTACATGCGACTGCTGCGGCTAAGACTTGAGGGAAACGGAAGAGGACGACTAGGGGATGCTATTAATAGGCATGGGTGAGGGAGATCGGACTCCAAACGAGAGGATTTGAGCCGGAAAATCCGATGGTTAGTTTGGAGAGATAAACTCGAAAACGAATCCAAATTCGCATCGAACTCAAAGGGATAAAATCGGATTTTTGGGGGAAAGGATAGAAGAGGATAAGGGAAACAAATCCCCTCAACTAATTTTAGAAATGCACGAGAGGAAAGGCCGGATTTGGAGGAGAAAAACTGAGCCAATTTGGTCTCAAGTCGGCTGCCAGAGGTTGAAGAAGAACAGTGCAAAGGGAGGCAAAATAGACTTTCAGTCTTGGGCCGGTTGAAAATAAAACAAAGAAAGAAAGAGAAGGGGAAGCTTGGCAGTGCTGACATGGGCTGCACAGCCGCGCACCCAAAGGAGGGAGATGGGCTGGAATCAGCCCAACGGCTTAGGGGAAGATTTAAAAACTTTTCAATTAAAATAATTCGTGAAATGATATTTCATTTATTAAAAATACTTCCCTTGCTCAAATAATTCCTAGAAAAATCTAGAAAATAGATAAACAAGCAAAGTATTTAACGAGATTTTATCTAACTCAATTTTATGTTGCGATGTTCCCTATATTATTAGAGTTTACCTTGTAGGCTTTTAAAATAATTTCTAAAAATGCATTAAAGAATGAATTATTAAATTAGGCGAATTTTAGGGCGTGACAATCATGCCCTCATCAATTAATCTGGAGTACTCGTAAACACATTAACAAATATGATCAAGTCGGTAGTCGATGGAACTATAGCCTAGGAAAAGGCAAAAGGACCGGTATACTTGCTAGGCGATACGTTTCCAGGCTACAGGACTATGAAGACAGAAATTGGCGGGAAGCAACAAACTTTTCAAACCCAGGCTCCACCGGCTCCTCTGTCTAGTACAAATATCCCAACGATAATTACAAGATAGCAGCCGATCACTGGGGGGCAGACTTCAAATCAGTTAACACCAGAACAACTGATGAATATACTCAATTCAAAGCTGCCAGTCGTTGATACTTCATATCATATTCCTTCGGTTCCTCAACAGCCGATTGGAATTACTCAGCCGATAAGCCAACAATACAGCACAGAGCAACTTACGTATGTATCATCTCAAGGTATATCGGCTAATCTCAATCAACATTATCAGCCTCATTCTCCACGCCCTCAACCGGTCCAATACGGCTAGTACGACCAGATTCAACAGCAATATGGTGGAGCAACACCACAACAGCCGTGGGCCGATATGATCGCCGATGTAATGAGGGAACAATTTGGGCTCAAGCCTAAGGATAATGGCAACATGTATCGGCATCCATATCGAGAATACTTCGATAGAGTACCACTTCCAAACCGATACAATGTGCCAGATTTCTCCAAGTTCTCAAGGCAAGATAATGTATCAACATATGAGCATGTTAGCCGATTTCTAGCTCAATGTGGGGAAGCATCGGCTACAGAAGCCCTCAGAGTTAGATTATTTCCACTTTCCCTGTCTGGATCGGCATTCACATCGTTTTCTTCTTTACCTTACAATTCTATCAGAACTTGGGCCGATCTGGAGAAACAATTTCGGAAAAACAATTTCACAAATACTTTTTCAGTGGCATCCAAGAGATGAAATTGTCGGACCTCACAGCTATCAGGCAGAAATCAAACGAGACAGTGCCAGATTATATTCAAAGATTCAGAGATATAAGGAATAGATGTTATAGTTTGGCTCTGACAGATTCACAGTTAGCCGATCTGGCCTTCCAGGGGTTGTTGGCACCGATAAAAGAAAGATTTTTAGTGCAGGACTTTGAAAGTTTAGCCCATTTAGCTCAGAAGGTATTGGCTCGTGAAACACAATTCCAGGAGGCTAGAAAGTTTATCAAAAAGACCAACAATGTTAATTATATCTACAGCTATGATTCTGATTCCGAAGATGATGATCCAGAAGTTAATGCAGCCGAGCGGGCAAGGAACAAGAAGATAGTAGTCTGCCAATGGGTCAAGAATTCGGGAAAAGAGGAAAGATTTGATTTTGACATCACCAAAGCTGACAAGATATTCGATCTTCTTCTTCAAGAGAAACAGATTCAATTACCGGCAGGACATGTGATTCCATCGGCTGAGGAATTGAAGAGGAGGAAATATTGCAAGTGGCATAATACAGGATCTCACAGCACCAGTGATTGCAAGATTTTCAGACAGCAGATCCAATCGGTTATTAAACAAGGAAAAATCAAGATTGATGAGTCCAAAAGGCCGATGAAGATAGATGGACATCATTTTCCAGTAAATATGGTTCACTCTGGATATGGCAGAAGCCAGGCCGATGGGAGTAAAAATTATGTTAGAAATTTCAAATCAGGGAACAGGGAATAATTCCAGGAGGTCGAAGGTGAAATCGAGCATCGGCTAAGGCGAACAAAGAAAGTTTGGCGTGTGAAGAGCAAAGTGGTGTCAGCCAATGAGGTCCAAGCCAATCAGAACAAAAATCTTCAGAACAAGGGCAAAGAGGTGATGTCATCTTCGATAAACATGGTTTTTATGCTACCAGCTGAGTATGCAGTTGAACAAGTGGATGAGTAGCCATCAGCTAAGTTGATACTGTCTCCACAACAAGCTGTCTTTGAGAAGCCTGAAGGAACTGATCATCGGCATCTTAAGCCGTTGTATGTCAAGGGGTTTGTTAATGGGAAGCCGATGTCGAAGATGTTGGTCGATGGAGGAGCAGCTGTTAATCTAATGCCATATTCTACTTTCAGAAAGCTTGGGAAGAGTTCAGAGGATTTGATCAAGACTAACATGATTTTGAAAGATTTTGGTAGGAATCCATCTGAAACCAAGGGAGTTTCGAATGTGGAGTTAACCATCGGCAGCAAAACAATTCCTACTACGTTCTTTGTTATTGATGGGAAGGGTTCCTACAGTCTGTTGCTGGGAAGAGATTGGATCCATGCTAACTGTTGTATTCCCTCAACTATGCATCAAAGCTTGATTCAATGGCAAGGAGACCAAATTCAAATCGTGCCAGCCGACAGGTCAGTCAATGTAGCTAGTGCCGATTTATCTGTTTGGGAGATGGAAGGAATTGATTGTTTATCTGGAAAAGTTTGGCAAGGAGATTCCTTAAAAGTTTCCGATTATGACATACAGCCAACAGGAGATGGAGAGCCCCAATTGTTATTTTGAGGGCGCCGTGGATGGTTCCAATCTTTATACAAAGGATAGTGTAGATGACCTCGACGGCAAGCTAGGACAAGGATTTATGTCGGCCGATGAGTTGGAAGAAATCGACATTGGACCAGGTGACAGGCCTAGGCCGACATATATTAGTAAAGGTTTATCAAAAGAGTTTAAATGTAAATTAATAGCACTTTTAAAACAATATAGAGATTGTTTTGCCTACAAATACTATGAAATGCCAGGACTTAGCCGATCGATTGTTGAACCTCGGCTCCCTATCAAGCCAGGCTATCGGCCATACAAGCAACCTCCTAGATGTTGTAAAGCTGAAATGTATGATGCTATCAAGGCCGAAATTACAAGATTTTATGATGCTAATTTTATCACACCATGCCGATATGCTGAGTGGATTTCAAATATAGTACCAGTTATCACGAAAAATGGTAAACTCAGGGTTTGTGATGTGACCATGGCTACTATGGATACAACCGTTGTTCACATCACGGATCAACAAGAAGACATCAAGATCAAGTCCTCCAAGTGCTGGAATCCAATTCGGCCACCTATAGTAACGTTGACTTCCAACGGCCGCCAAATATGCATACGAGCTCCGTTTTGGGCCCATGAGTACTTGATGGAAAGCTCTTGGAGTCCTCTTTCCAATGGATCCAACCTCATCCCCAAATTCCATCTCAGTCAACCGCAATTAAAGAAACAAGGTGTTGCGTCACCTATAATGGGCCTATGGGCTTGTAACTTTATCTGGGATAGCTAGGTACCCCTAAATAGCTAGGTACCCCTTTAGGGTTTTTGGGGTTTTGTTAGATTAAAGTTTAGCCATTGCTACTTGCTTGCAGCGCGCGTGTCGGCTAGACCGTCCGTCTGCTTGTTCTTCGGAACCCCAACTTATCATTATTATTCAATTCCTGTTTGCAATTCAGATTGCTTTATCTTGTTCTTGCTTGTTTCTTCGATTTGCTTGCAGGAATAAGGTTGATCTGCACCGGCAAGATCAACAACCCACGGAGAGGTGTATCGATCGCTAAGGCGCAACACAACGTCTCGTACGGTTGTAGTTGGATCATCAACGTGTCTCCCAAATCGTAGTTATCTCAACTCACCGAAAGATCGGGCCAAATCATATCCTTGAGCGCATCGAGTGCAGCTCAGGGTTTATCAAGTGGTACCAGAGCTTTCGTTGCTCGGTGAGTTTTTTATCTACCTATAACCAGAAAATAGCCATACAAAAAAAATTTGTATCCTTTACCCAGCCATATTTGTGCCATTGCATTGTTCTTTTCAATTTTTGCTTTGTTGAGTTATGCGTTGCATCGTCGAGTCGTGTTGCTGGTCTTAGCGTCTAGTCCGTTTAGAGTTTCGAGTTCTTGTCACGGTTAGTACCACTGTCGCCTTCGTCACTGTGTCTTCGTTGTCGTCGGGATCTTCGAAAACGGAATCGTGCCGCCACTAGGGTTCCGTTTTTCTCATTTCGGGCATTTTCTGTCAGTTAGTTGTGGAGTTGCATCTAGGGTTTGCCATAGGCGGCTAGGCTTTGCCGTGCTTTCATGCCGCACGAAAAGTGAAGAACAGATTAGATCGGTTTTTGGTAATAGATTGGATTGGTTTTGTGGTTGAGGAAGAAGAGATAAAAAGGGAAGTGTGGGTTTGTTTCTGTTTTCGCGTGGGCCTTTCCAAAACCAAGGCCGAGAGGGAGTTCTCTCGGTTTGTTATGCCGCCCCACGCCCCTCCTTGAGTCCCAATTCCTTCTCTCTTCTCTCGATTCAATCTATACCGTAAATTGCTAAACAGTTTGGTGAAAATTTTTGGAGTGTTGGATTCGAGATCTGTTTGCAAAAACGGAACCTATGCGACGAGAGCTGATGTGACCATGGCTACTATAGATACAACCGTTGTTCACATCATGGATAAACAAGAAGACATCAAGATCAAGTCCTCCAGGTGCTGGAATCCAATTCGGCCACCTGCTGCAACGTTGAATTCAAACGGCCGCCAAATCTGCATACGAGCTCCGTTTTCGGCCCGTGAGTACTTGATGGAAAGCTCTCGGAGTCCTCTTTCCAATGGATCCAACCTCATCCTCAAATTCCATCCCAGTCAATTGCAATTACAGAAACAAGGTGCTGCGTCACCTATAATGGGCCTATGGGCTTGTAACTTCATCTGGGACCCCGGCCCATGTGGGGCCCATGTAGGGTGCGCCATAATTAGGTGGAGCACGACCCTAGGGTTCCCTTGGTCGTCCTCCCACCTCTTTAAATAGCTAGGTACCCCTTTAGGGTTTCTTGGGGTTTTGTTAGATTAAAGTTTAGCCATTGCTACTTGCTTGCAGCGCGCGTGTCGGCTAGACCGTCCGTCTGCTTGTTCTCCGGAACCCCAACTTATCATTTGTATTTAATTCCTATTTGCAATTCAGATTGCTTTTATCTTGTTCTTGCTAGTTTCTTCGATTTGCTTGCAGGAATAAGGTTGATCTGCATCGATAAGATCAACAACCCACGGAGAGGTGTATCGATCGCTAAGGCGCAACACAACGTCTCGTACGGTTGTAGTCGGATCGTCAACGTTTCTCTCAAATCGTAGTTATTACAAACTCACCGAAAGATCGGGCCAAATCATATCCTTGAGCGCATCGAGTGGAGGTTCAGGGTTTATCAAGTGGTATCAGAGCTTTCGTTGCTCGGTGAGTTTTTAATCTACCTATAACCAGAAAATAGCCATACAAAAAAAAATTTGCATCCTTTACCCAGCCATATTTGTGCCATTGCATTGTTCTTTTCAGTTTTTGCTTTGTTGAGTTTTGCGTTGCATCGTCGAGTCGTGTTGCTGGTCTTAGCATCTAGTCCGTTTAGAGTTTCGAGTTCTTGTCACGGTTAGTACCACTGTCACCTTCATCACTGTGTCTTCATTGTCGTCGGGATCTTCGAAAACGGAATCGTGCCGCCACTAGGGTTCCATTTTTCTTGTTTCGGGTATTTTCTGTCGGTTGGTTTTGGAGTTGTGGAGTTGCATCTAGGGTTTGCCTAGACCTGCTAGTGCTTGTCCGGTGTTTCTGTTTAGCCGTGTGGAAAGAAAAAGAAGGGAGGAAATTTTGCAGATTAGATTAGATTGGTTTGGTTTGTTTTGGAAAGAAATAGTAGATTGGATCGGAACCTTCCTGTTTCCCCTCCACCTTCCCACCGCACGGCTTCCACCCCACCTCCCCATGCACGGCTTCCTCTCCACCTCCCCACGTACGGTTGTTTCCTCTCCCATACCGTGAGTTGCTACACCTTGTAAAAAAATATTTTGGTGTCGGATTCGAGATCTGTTTGCAAAAACGGAACCTATGGGACGAGAGCATTCCATTTTTGTATAATTTTAATTTTAGGGTTTGCACTTTTGCATTCGAGTCCCTGTAATTTTTATATTTACATTTGAGTCCCTGTAATCTTGCATCCAGGTCCTTGAGTCGTTTTTGCTGGAAAAAAAAAGTCAAAAAAAGAGAGAGAAAAAGGCAGAAAGGTGCATAAAAAAAAGAAAAGAAAAGCCGCACCAAAAAAAAGGAAAGAAGGAAAAGAGAAAGAAAGAGAAAAAAAAGAAAGAAAGAGAAAATCAATTGTTATCTTTGAGATTGCTTTCACGTATCAGAGTTGTGCTTGAGTTGTGCTATCTTGTGGTATCGTTTGTGTCTAGGCTCGCGTCTCTAGTACGTTCTAGTCTAGGACCAGCACGATACTTGACTTTGAACGATTATTCAACTTTGCATTCTCTGATTTGAGCATTTGCTATTCCTTTGCTATATATTTAAGCCTACTCAGAGCTCCACAGATTTGATTGCAGCTGTACAGCAAGTGTTTGCCAAGGCATCGATACATCCAACCTCCATTGGGGTGCTTGGTTGAGTCGGTGTATATCACCATTCCGCTTGCATTGGTAAGAACTTGTAAGAGCTCGGTTAAAAGCTTGAGTGTGTGTGATATTTGAGCGTCCAATACCTAGTAGTTGATAGGAGCGTGCATATTCTTGTGTATGTTTCTTGTTTTCAACTAACCATGGCAGGATTAAGCAAGGGAATACGAGACAGTGATGCTAAACATCGACATCTTCATCGAGACATGAGGAGTGATCAACATGACCGTTATGAGGTAAGTGATGTTGTTCTAGCTAACATCAAATCTGCACTACCTTATTTTGAAGGAAATTATGATCCTCATGCTTACATTGATTGGGAGCTAGCTGTTGACAGAGAATTTCAAAAATATAAATTGACTGAGAAACATATGGTTATGTGTGCATCTAGTGTTTTAGTTAAACATGCTTCTGATGATTGGAAATATCTTTGTAGGCATAACAAAATACCTCAATCTTGGAAAGACATGAAACGATATTTCAGAGATATTTATGTTCCCATGTATTATGCTGATATTCTGTTCAACAAACTACAATGTTTAAAGCAAGATACTAAAATTGTTACTTCATACTATCACGATATGCGTGCTTGTTTATTACGCTGTGGTTTAGATGAATGCGAAGAAGCTTCAGAATTGAGGTTTTTGCGTGGGCTTAACAAAGAAATTCAGGATATGCTCGCTAGTCAAAGATATAGATCTCTTTCTCATTTATTACAACTTGCTTGCAATGTGGAAAAACAAATTGAGAATGTTAATAAGCAACATGTTGTGCCCGTGCCTCCTGTTACTAATAATTTGCCGGAAGTAAATAGCTGTCAAAAGGAGGAGAAACACATACTTGAGAAGAAAGGGGAGAAGCATGAAGCACCTGCGACATCTGAAGAAAGTTTGGAAGGTAAATTAAATGGTGCTGAGATAAATGAATGTGAGTATTCTCAAGCTGAGCTACAAATGTCCACATTTCATGCTATAGTAGAGCAACCTTTAGTGGAACCAATTGCTGAAATTCCTTTGTCACAAGATGATTTGTTTGTTGTTTCTTGTGGTAAAGAAGAGGTGTATGATAATGCTTCACTTATATCCATGCCACAACTAGTGAGTGAACATGCTATTTCTAGTGTTAGTTCTTTATGTACTGATTTTAAGTATGTTATTCACATTGCTAATGAAGTAGAGGAACGTGAATTGAAATCTTCTTTAAATACTTTGGGCTATCTTCAGTTTGATAAATTTTGTGAGCTCGATAATTTGAAGGAGAAATTATTTGTTAAGTCTGATTTCAGATGTCCAATTAATGTTATTTTTCATATCTTTGGAGGATATACTGATGGAGGAATATATTTGGTGCATAGAGTTTATATATGTTCAGATTTGGAACCTCCTGTAGTTATGCAAGGCCACAGCAGGCTAGAGAGTACTGTACCGACTAATCATGTTATCTCGAGTCTGTCTTGTTTTGATTTAGTGAAACAGGTTGTTTTAAATGGACTACGTGAAGAGCACCGTATGGAAAAACCGAGGACGGTTTTCCGTGAAGAAGGGGAGGATGATGTGACCATGGCTACTATAGATACAACCGTTGTTCACATCATGGATCAACAAGAAGACATCAAGATCAAGTCCTCCAGGTGCTGGAATCCAATTCGGCCACCTGCTGCAACGTTGAATTCAAACGGCCGCCAAATCTGCATACGAGCTCCGTTTTCGGCCCGTGAGTACTTGATGGAAAGCTCTCGGAGTCCTCTTTCCAATGGATCCAACCTCATCCTCAAATTCCATCCCAGTCAATTGCAATTACAGAAACAAGGTGCTGCGTCACCTATAATGGGCCTATGGGCTTGTAACTTCATCTGGGACCCCGGCCCATGTGGGGCCCATGTAGGGTGCGCCATAATTAGGTGGAGCACGACCCTAGGGTTCCCTTGGTCGTCCTCCCACCTCTTTAAATAGCTAGGTACCCCTTTAGGGTTTCTTGGGGTTTTGTTAGATTAAAGTTTAGCCATTGCTACTTGCTTGCAGCGCGCGTGTCGGCTAGACCGTCCGTCTGCTTGTTCTCCGGAACCCCAACTTATCATTTGTATTTAATTCCTATTTGCAATTCAGATTGCTTTTATCTTGTTCTTGCTAGTTTCTTCGATTTGCTTGCAGGAATAAGGTTGATCTGCATCGATAAGATCAACAACCCACGGAGAGGTGTATCGATCGCTAAGGCGCAACACAACGTCTCGTACGGTTGTAGTCGGATCGTCAACGTTTCTCTCAAATCGTAGTTATTACAAACTCACTGAAAGATCGGGCCAAATCATATCCTTGAGCGCATCGAGTGGAGGTTCAGGGTTTATCAAGAGCATTCCATTTTTGTATAATTTTAATTTTAGGGTTTGCACTTTTACATTCGAGTCCCTGTAATTTTTATATTTACATTTGGGTCCCTGTAATCTTGCATCCAGGTCCTTGAATCGCTTTTGCTGAAAAAAAGTCAAAAAAGAGAGAGAGAAAAAGGCAGAAAGGTGCATAAAAAAAAGAAAAGAAAAGCCGCACCAAAAAAAAAGAAAGAAGGAAAAAGAGAAAGAAAGAAAAAAAAGAGAAAGAGAAAATCAGTTGTTATTTTTGAGATTGCTTTCACGTATCAGAGTTGTGCTTGAGTTGTGCTATCTTGTGGTACCGTTTGTGTCTAGGCTCGCGTGTCTAGTACGTTCTAGTCTAGGACCAGCACGGTACTTGCCTTTGAACGACTATTCAACTTTGCATTCTCTGATTTGAGCATTTGCTATTCCTTTGCTACATATTTAAGCCTACCCAGAGCTCTACAGATTTGATTGCAGCCGTACAACAAGTGTTTGCCAAGGCATCGATACATCCAACCTCCATCGGGGTGCTTGGTTGAGTCGGTGTATATCACCATTCCGCTTGCATTGGTAAGAACTTGTAAGAGCTCAGTTAAAAGCTTGAGTGTGTGTGATATTTGAGCTGCCACTGCCCTAGTAGTTCATAGGAGCGTGCATATTCTTATGTATGTTTCTTGTTTTCAACTAACCATGGCAGGATTAAGCAACGGAATACGAGACAGTGATGCTAAACATCAACATCTTCATCGAGACATGAGGAGTGATCAACATGACCGTTATGAGGTAAGTGATGTTGTTCTAGCTAACATCAAATCTGCACTACCTTATTTTGAAGGAAATTACGATCCTCATGCTTACATTAAATGGGAGCTAGCGGTTGATAGAGAATTTAAAAAGCATGACTTGTCTGAGAAACATATGATTATGTGTGCCTCTAGTGTTCTAATTAAAAATGCTTCTGATGATTGGAAATATCTTTGTAGGCATAACAAAATATCTCAATCTTGGAAAGACATGAAACGATATTTTAGAGATATTTATGTTCCCATATATTATGCTGATATTCTGTTCAACAAACTGCAATGTTTAAAGCAAGATACTAAAACTGTTACTTCATACTACCATGATATGTATGCTTGTTTATTACGTTGTGGTTTAGATGAATGCGAAGAAGCAACGGAATTGAGGTTTTTACGTGGGCTTAATAGTGAAATTCAGGGCATGCTTGCATGTCAAAGTTATAGTTCTTTTGCTCATTTGTTACAACTTGCTTGCGATGCAGAAAAACAAATTGAGGATGTAAAGAAGCAACAAGTTGTACACGTGCCTCCTATTGCTAATAATTTGCAGGAAGTAAACAATTGTCAAAAGGATCATTTGGTATCAGAGCTGGGCCCTTGTTAAGAAGGGGAGAATGATGAGGACATCCTCCATCATTACCCGCTGGCAAAGACGCACAAGATGGGCCGACTGGCCCAGTTGTAGTCGGGCGGCGAGCGTGTGAGCCTCTGAATAATCCCACCTTGCTTAGCTTGGGAGGAGGAAGCCACCTTAAAAGGGAGAGCCACCCTTCCCCCATCAGACTAGTCTTTTAGGGTGATTGGGCCTTTCCCCGAGTGGGTGCGTCGGAGTTGCGGTGCTAAGATTGCAGGATTCGGGGAATCCGGATCGGTGTGTCGTGCTTCGGGTGTATGGTGCTAAGATTGCGGGATTCGGGGAATCCGGATCGGTGTGTCGGGCTTTCGTCCAACCCCACCTGGGCCGGACTCATCAGTTTGTATTGATTTTCGGGATTTAAATAAAGCTACACCAAAAGATGAATACCCAATGCCGATTGTCGATCAATTGGTTGATGCAGCATCTGAACACAAAATTATCAGCTTCATGGATGGCAATCCTGGATACAATCAAATTTTTATGGCTGAGGAAGATATTCACAAGACTGCTTTTAGATGTCCTAGTGCAATCGGGCTATATGAGTGGGTTGTTATGACTTTTGGATTACGAAGTGCTGGTGCTACATATCAAAGAGCATTGAATTATATATTTTATGATCTTATCGGCTTGTTGGTAGAAATCTATATTGATGATGTGGTTGTCAAGTCTAAGGAAATTGATGAACATATAGCCGATTTGAGACAAGTATTAGAAAGAGCAAGGAAATATGGGTTAAAGATGAATCTAACTAAGTGTGCTTTTCGTGTATCGGCTGGACAGTTCCTTGGATTTTTGGTACATGAATGAGGGATTGAGATACCTCAGAGGAGTATTGAAGCAATCAAAGATATAAAACCTCGAGCAGATAAAACTAAGTTGCAGTCTTTGATCGGCAAGATAAATTTCGTTCGGCGTTTCATATCAAACTTGTCTGGCCGAATAGAATCATTTACACCACTGTTAAGACTGAAGGCCGATCAAGAGTTTGTCTGGGGAGAAAAACAACAAAAAGCTTTAGATGAAATCAAGGAATATTTGAGTACTCCTCCAGTTCTAATACCACCACATAAAGGGCTTCCTTTTAAGTTATCTAAGTAGAAGACTTTTGGATGCTGAGACAAGGTATTCACTTGTGGAGAAATTATGTCTGTGCTTATATTTTTCTTGTACAAAGTTGAGGCATTATCTGCTTTCCAATGAATGCACTATAGTATGTAAAGCCGATGTAGTACGATACATGCTATCGGTTCCAGTTCTGAAGGGAAGGATTGGGAAGTGGATTTTTTCTTTATCAGAATTTGACTTGAGGTATGAATCGGCTAAGTTAGAGGGCAGGTGATAGCCGATTTGATAGTTGAGCATAAGGATACTAGTATTGATCATGCTGATATCATGCCATGGACTTTGTTTTTTGATGGATCAGTATGCACTCATGGGTGTGGCATCGGCTTAGTGATTATATCACCTAGGGGGCAAGTTTTCAGTTTGCTTTTACTATTAAGCCTTATTCTACAAATAATCAAGCTGAATATGAAGCTGTTTTAAAAGGATTACAATTGTTGAGAGAGGTTGAAGCCGATGCAGTTGAGATCATGAGTGATTCATTATTGGTGATAAGTCAATTATCTGGGGAATATGAATGCAAGAATAATGTCCTGGTGGTCTATAATGAGAAGTGTCAAGAGTTGATGCAGACTTTTAAGTTGGTTACTTTGAAATATATCCCTAGAGAGCATAATGTTGAGGCCAACGATTTAGCTCAAGGAGCATCAGGCTATAAACCGATGTTGCAAGGAATCGAAGTAGAAGTTGCATGTCTACCAGTCGATGATTGGAGGTTTGAGATATTTGAATATTTAAAAGATCCTTCTAAATCGGTTTCCAGGAAATTGAGGTATAAAGCTCTCAAGTATGTTTTGCTGGATGATACATTGTATTATCGGACGATAGATGGAATTTTACTGAGATGTTTGAGTCTAGAGGAAGCAAAGGTAGTCATGTGTGAAGTACATGAAGGAATTTGTGGGACTCATCAATCGGCTCATAAGATGAAGTGGCTGATTAGAAGAGTTGGATATTTTTGGCCGATAATGCTGGAAGACTGTTTTAGATATTATAAGGGATGTCAAGATGCCCAGAAATTTGGAGCTATTCAAATAGCACCAGCATCGGCTATGAATCCTATTATCAAGCCATGGCCGTTCAGAGGTTGGGGTATTGATATGATCGGTCAAATCAATCCACCATCAAGCAAAGGGCATAAATTCATATTGGTTGCTACTAATTATTTTACCAAGTGGGTTGAGACAATTCCTTTGAAAAAAGTTGACAGTAAAGATGCTATTGAATTTGTTAAAGAGCATATTATATACCGGTCTGGTTTGCCACAGATGATTACAACTGATCAAGGTTCTATTTTTGTATCCGATGAGTTTGTTCAGTTTGTCGATAGCATGGGGATTAAGTTGTTGAATTCTTCACCATATTATGCACAAGCTAATGGGTAGGCTGAGGCATCTAATAAGAATTTGATTAAGTTGGTCAAAAGGAAAATTGCAGAATATCCCAAGAAGTGACATACTATATTGGCAGAGGCATTGTGGTCCTATCGGATGGTTTGTCATAGTGCAATTCAAGTTCTCCATATCAATTGGTTTATGGGCATGAAGCTGAGTTACCATGGGAAACCAACATCGTCTCCAGAAGAATTTCTTAATAGGATGAGTTGACAGCCAATGATTATCACAATTTGATGGTTGATGAGTCAGAAGATTTGGTTCAATCCAGATTGCGAGCTCTTGAGAAAGTTAGAAAGGACAAAGAAATGGTTGCTAGACATTATAACAAAAAGGTTGTGCCAAAGTCTTTTGAGGAAGATGAACTTGTTTGGAAATTGGTGTTGCCAATAGGGGCAAGAGATAATAAATTTGGGAAGTGGTCACCGAATTGGGAAGGACCTTTTCGGATTCATAAATGTGTTTCCAAGGGGGCTTATATGTTAAAAGGACTTGATGGAGAAATTTTTGGTCGAGCACTTAATGGAAAATATTTGAAGAAATACTACCCAAGTGTTTGGATTGGCTCATAATCGGCTGAGCTATGCCGATGTATGGTTTATAGCCGATGTGTTTCAATCGCCTTTAGATGGCCGATATTTTTATCGTCCTTAGACATACAAGTTTGCAGCATTATGTTCCCTACTACAAACTTGGGGGCATGGAAGATGAAAGTTGGAAAGAGGATGAAAGTTGGAAATTTTTGAAAATTTTTTAGCACATTTACACAAGACAAGGAAACATCAAAAGAATATTATATATCGGCTCGATGGTCGATAGTAGAAACATCAGAAGAATATTATATATCGGCTCAATGGTCGATAGCATATCACACTTAAGTATAGATCGACTCGATGGCCAATACATATATATATTATAGCACAAATTGTTTAAAGATTGTTTGTTCGTTACATTAAGCCAGGTACTTTTGGATAGCCGATACTGCTCTTTGCCTGATTTGCTCTACTTCATCAATAGATTGAGCATCGGCTGCATCTGTGCCCAGAATTGGTTTAAGAGCTTTGCTCAGGGATGACAAGGTGCTTTATAAATTTCCTCAGCTTCGATTTTTGAGCTTCGATTGCTTTAGGCAGATCAGCTAGTTTTTGTTCCTCATTGTTGATCTCAGCCCTGCAAGTTTCAAGTTGTTGCAACAAATCAACTTCTTTCTTCTTCAGCATCTCAATTTTTTGTCGGGTAGAGTTTGGACCAGCTTCCAGTTCATCAAGTTTGATCTTCTCATCATTAACTTGTTGTCGGTTGGATTGGATATTTGCCTCGAGAGAAGAACGCTCTATCCGATCAGCAATTCTCTACCTTGCTCTCTCTAGTTTAAAGCGATGCTGCTCAAGAAAAACCGCTGGGGAAATCATCTCAATGAGCTCGTCTGGGATTTGGTCTTGGATTTCTTCGAATCTCGCCCTGATCAGTCCACAGTTCACAACCAGTGCATCCAGAGAAGCATTGAGCCGATCTGCAATATCGGCTAAACTCCTCTTTACATCTTCAGATATGGGAGTGATAGCTTTGCTGGTTGTTTCTTCTTCCTCTTCATCCAAAAACTGTTTAATGTCAAATGAGAACATGTCAGCTAAGAGATGAAATAGAGGAAATTTTGTCAGATGACAATGTTGAAGATAAGCCAATAGGTATAAAATTGGAAAAGTACTTACAGGAATTGAGGAATTGGAGCTGTGGCAGCAATTTCTTCATCTTGTCGGCTGGCTGTGGCCGAGGGAGTGTGTTCACTTGATATTTGACGAGGAGATGGTGCTTGAGGAGGTTGTATTAATAACAAGTGTTAGTGGTATCGGCTGGAAATAAAGCTGAAAGTTGAATGAGTTAAAATTACCGATGTTGGAGGTAGAACTGGCTTCTTCCTAGCAGCAACTTGTTTCTTTTTAGGCTAAAAAGAGATAATTGTGTTAAAGCATCTATGAAGCATAAGAAGTAGAAGAAGATTGTCAGAATAATCTTACTTATGCTCTTTGAGGTTGTTTTGGAGAACTTGGAGTTTTGGCAGCTTGAGATTGGACTGCAGGAGGGGTATCGGCTCTAGGTGTGGCAACTTCGGCCGTTTCGCTGACTTGAGCAACAGCTTCATCGATAGCCTCTTCCATCTCAATCTCTTTCATAATTTCATCCACTTCTTTGTCCAAAGGAATCTCTATATCAGCAGCCTTTTTTTGTTTTTTGACTGGTTTCTTCAAAAGAGATGGCTTGACAGCAGCTTGCTTGGTTCTTTTGCGCTTGTCACCTGTCTGCATCGGCTCCCTGAGTTGGCCCTGGAGCAGGGTAGTGGTTTTGGGGGCATTGAAGCCGATGACAGAGGGAGCTGGCCCACAGCCGTTAGGAAGTTTGGCTGCAGCATATTTGATTGGCTTGCCACTTCGGCTGACAAGAGGAGGAGGAGAATCTGATGTCTGAAAAGAAAGATGAAATATATTGAGTGTTAAGAAGAAGATGGACTAAAATTGTAGTATACAAGGAGAGATAACTCACTTGAGGGACCAAGTCTGGTATGATCTTGGTGAGGTATGCTTCAGCCGGCAGATGGAATACATGAGTTTTTATTTCAGACCACCATCTATCAAATTGTATACTCCTCATCAAGGTGATGTTGAATCTGTTTATACTGCCGAGAGGGGGACCAGGGATGTTAAGCAACTTGTCCATCATCAGAGCCGATACGATATCTCCCCTAGTCTAGATCTTGTCAGTATAATACAAGCCGATGGACAGTTGTCCCATGCCAAGTTGCCTTGCTGCCACCATTGGACAATAGAACTCATAAGATGGCTGGACGTTTCTGCCTTGGGATATGCCGGTTGGGAGTATGCATGGGAGATTGCAGCTGTTAAGATTTCTCTGGGCTTCTCAAATCTCTCATCATTTATTTCGTCCAATCTAAAATCGGCTGGCAGTTCAAATTTCTCAAAAGATTCATAAGCAAACCAAATCGGCTGTCTCTAGGAAATCCATCATAAAAATTACCGAACCAATTTTGCAAATGCTCAGCCGATGATTCAGAACCAGCATAACTAGTGGCTGCCTCATCGAAAGATATACATCGGCACACTGGAAATGATTCATCGTCGCTTTCAGGATCGACTAGAGATGGGAATTCTGCTTCTAGGAGTGACGGTCTTAGTGCAACTTTTAAGGTGTGCAGAGTGAGCCAAAGCTGAACAAACCACCATGGGCCACCGGTACTAATGCTTGAATCCATGATTAATTTAGCCGATGACTGGCTCAAGGTTTGATATACTGCGCCCAGCAGATATTTGCCCAAGGGGAATTCTTTCTTCAAGACGATGGCTTCAGCTAGGTGTTGCTAGTTGGTTGTTGGGACGTAGGTGGATCCACAGAATAGGAATTTATCCATCCACATCATTAGGAAAGCAGCATGCTCCCTAGCCGATACAGGGCTTGTTCCCATATTCTCTGAAATAAAACTAGACCAACCCCCAATATTCTTGGTCTTGAACTTATAGGTGCACTTGGTCTTTAGGCTGATGGGGTTGGCCGATGTGGTAATATCTAGGCCAGTGATCATTGTTACATCCAGTAGAGTGGGGGTCATCGGCCCGTGGTTGAATAAGAAGGCGTTCAGGGTGTCTGACCAGAAATATGCAGCCGAAGACAGCATCGGCTCATCCTTCTTCATGTCGGCTATGGACAAGGATAGGCATTGGGCAATTCTCATCTCATCCCAATGATCTTGTTTGCTAGCAGCAACCCTCTTGTACCAATCTATCCATTTGTCTACTTCGGAAGGCCAGGATCTAAAGGTTGCAGTCCAGTGGGTTAGAGATGGGGATGACTGCTTGAAAGGAACTCTCTATTTCTACGTTGATAAGAAAAGTGGTATCTATCTCGCCTATTGGACCCAGATAGAAGTGATTGGGATCTTTCAGACTTGGGATAGATATCTGGTGGACTAGATGCTACAGATTGAAAAGGGGAAGATTGAGGGCAGAAGAATAAACGAAGAACGCGGAAGTAAATTTTGAGCCGATGGGGACTTACCTCGGGAAATTCCTTGGCCGCGGTGCTGGATGGCCTCGATGATGATGCCATTGCTGCGCGAAGGTCGTCGATGAGGGTGAATTCGCTATTGCGGTCGCCGGAGAAGAGGAGAACAATCGCCAGAGTTCACGGAGGAGTTTGGTGGCTTGAGCGGTGAAAACGGGTTAACGCCGTGAAATCTTCGAGGGAGCGGTTGGTATTTATGAAATTAGGTGCGTAACGGTCACAGAGGAAACCCTAGATTTTTGCGGTTACAAGGAGATAATTCCGTTGCATTATATAATACTTCGGAATTGGGGGGCATGTGTTGACGATGAAATTTAGCAAGCTTGTGAGTCGGAAACAAGATCCAATCCGAATCGGATTCGAAGATATGCAGAAATCTCGGAAACAGAGTGCGCATCGGCTAGAGTCCGTATTGGCTGGAAACCGAGTCCAATTGGGATAGCCGATGAAGCCGTTATCGCATGTGAAGTCAATATCAGATTCAATGGAGAGCTTACGATGGTATTGTCGGGCAAGGATAGAGTTCAAGATTGGCAATTGTATCTATTAATTAGGAATATGTATAGTTTCCTTATAGATAATCTCGGTAAGAGTTCGCCTAAGGGACTTGTTCGCTAGTTGGATTTGTATTAGGTTAATATTAGTCATGTCCGTGATGAACAATGTTTGTATTTTCGGGTATAAATATAGACCCGAGATCTTGTAAATAAACAACAACCAAGTTCAATCAATCTCGGCGCATTGCCAACCTTTGTTTTCTATTTTCGACAAGTTCATGCTTTCGAGTTGTGCTGCATCAGCTTGATCTTCGACGACAAGGTAGGTCTTGTTATGGCGGTTTGTATTATCGGAACTAGTGCTTACATCTTTATGACACTCTAGTTCTATTTTGTAAACTTCCGAGTTATCATATACATCATATAATTTAGATCAATAATGCAATCTACTTGCATCAGCCAGGCTCTATCTAGGGTTTTGCCGATAATGACTAGATCGTTTTGTTGGTTTGAATTATATAATGTATCCACCATCCCGAAAAGGCAACCATCGGTTTGATTGTCTAGATATTATGCTTCTCCTCATACTTAGTGCTGCATCAGTTAAGTTTAATCTACTAAGTCGTGTTCTGAATCATGATCTGTAGCCTGCTTTATGGTTGTTAATAAGGATAGTATCGGGGTTTCAGCTGATCTTATCTGGTATAGATGTTTTACATAGTTTAATGCTTTGTTTAATGTTCTATATCTGCCCCTTATGTCAAGATCTAATCTAATACAAATATATTGGACTTATTACCAATCTAATTGGTTATAGTTGAATATATTTGTTGCAAAAGAATATCCTAGTATAAGGTTGTATTGGAGCTATAGCCAATACATGCTTAAATCTAGACTTCGGCTACAACATGAGTATATATAATCGTTATTTCATGTTATTTTAGACTTGAGCAATTTATACTGTCTCGGTTCAGTTCGATCTATCCCAATTGCTTACTTCTAAAGTGATTATTGATTTATAGATTATACAACACTGATCTTTTCAGCCAATGTACTAGTTTTAGGGCTAGTTTCATTATTGATTATACCTTACAGCCGATTCATGCTTTATTGCATCTGCTAGGTTACAACACGATATGAAATCGGCTAACTGGCCGATGGACTATCGTTTACTAATATCTTTGCATATTTCTTCTTATTGATTGCAGGATCAAATCAACTGCGCCCTCGAACCTAAAGAATAAGTTTTGGACCTGCACTAGAGTAAAGCAAATCTCTCAGGCCAATGTGTGTTTTTTTCATCAACACCAATATATTACGAAAAGTAACCTACATACCATTGCTAGTGCAGGTAGGAGCTAGAATAGCCCAACAAGATTGAGCAAAGGGGCATTAGAAGAACAAATGCATCAGGTCTTCAAGAGTATGAGCTGGGCAAAGGACACAACTGAGATCACAATCAGGTGGTGCACAATGTTTATGATCTAGTATGTATCTAGTATTCGATCTGTTCATCAATAATAACCAACCAAAAACTTTGACCTTCGAGGTAGCTTTGCACTTACAAAGCCAAAGAAAATGAGAGGGTGGTTGTAGGGCTCTAAAGTTAAGAACATAAAATTTCTGAGAAGAATATTTCAGATTACCCCAAATATAGGGCCAAGTATCCTTATCTTGAGAAATATTAACCCCTCCAAAAGACTTAACAGAAACTGTAATTCCTGAAATGCATGTGCAAAGAGAGGTAGATGGAAATTAACTTCGAGGTCTGAAGAGACAAAATTATGCACTGATATCTTAGCATTAGTAGCATAGGAACACAATCTTGGCATATGAAAAAATAATGGGGGCTTATCATTCCAAACATCTTCCAAGAAGAAACAAGAGACACCATCACCCACCACACACCTATCAATACCTCTGATAAAGTCCATCAGTTTGCAAACATCTTTCTACCAAAAGGAGCCTTTCAAAGTGCTCAAGAGAGGAACTCCATTCTCATAATAGGAATTCCATTTTAGACTCCTTCTATTATAGAACTTGTCTAGATATTTCAACATGAGGGCCTGGTTCTGAATAGTAAGGTTTATGACTCCCCAACCACCCTTATGTTTAGGTTTGCATACCTTATCCCATGCAGCCAAAGATTTTCTATTTGAATTCACACCACAACCCCTCCATAGACAATGCCTTCTAGCTCAATCAATGATTGTCTTGGACAGCTGCAGGGTGCACATATAATAAGTAGGCAATGAAGAGAAGACTGAATTTACCAAGGTATGTCTATCTCCATAAGATAGGAAGGTTGAACTAGCAGACAGTCTTGTCTCTATTCTATCAACCAGAGGAGCAAAATCAATCACTCTAGGCTTTGTAGTGCCAAGAGGTAAGCCAAGAAAACTAAAAGGCATGGAACCAATCTGACAACCAAATACCACTACTAAAATTTGTACTTTCTCCTCATCCACATTTATGGGTATAACACATGATTTGCGATAATTCACTCTGAGACATGCCCCTTGTGCAAAAGACTGCAACAGTACTTGTAAAGTAAATAACTCTCTTCCACAAGCTTTGACATACAGAAGAGTATCATCAGCATATTGCACTATTGGAAAAACTGAGTCACTTTCATTCGGGATGGGCTTAGACAGCAAACCAAAAGCATGAGCCTTATTAATTATAGACTGGAGCAATTTTGCCCTAAGAACAAAGAGCAAAGGAAATAAAAGGTCACCCTGCCAGAGTCCTCTTTTGCAATGAAAACTTTTCCCATCAACTCCATTAAGTAAAACTACGGAAGATGGTGAGGAAAAAAATCTTTCTAACCCAACCTAGCCAGACTGAATTAAAAGCCATAGCCTCCATAACATGAAGAATGGCTTCATGTTCAATTGTATCAAAAGCATTTTCAAAGTCAAGATTCAACAGAACAATCTCTTTTTTAGAATGATGGCACTGATGGAGATATTCAAAATTCCAAGCTAAACAGTCTTGGATAGTTCTTCCTTTAATGAAACCATACTGGTTCTGATGAATCAAATTAATGATAACATGTTGGAGCCTATCAGCCAATAGCTAAGTCGCAATCTTCAAGGAAATATTCATCAAAGATATAGGCCTACAACCATTTACTGATCCAGGACTGTTCTTCTTTGGAACTAAAGTGATAAAAAATGATTAAGAGGATCTAAATTCAGAGATCATGAATAAAAACCATGCAAAAATAAATAGCATGAAGTAATAAATTACCTTCGATGAAAGAACGACGGGCAACTGGAACGACAGACGAACAACAGGAAGACAAATCACACTGGCTACCACCAAGAACACGAACTGAAATCCAAAATCTCCTAAAGCAGCAATAATAACAACGAACAACGACCCACAGAACTGATCAGAGCTGCATAACAAACGCAAAAAGATTAGTACAGAATAATCTTGAGCCGAATGCAACCAAAAGAATATGATCTTATTGACGATAAAATTTGGTAAGCATATGAATCGGAAACAAGGACCAATTCGAGGTGGATCTGGAGATATGTGGGATTCTTGGAAACAGAGTGCGCATCGGCTGGAAGACCGTATCGGCTGGAACCGAATTTGATATGGATAGCCGATATGGTCGATATTGGTTGTATAATCAATATCGGGTTCGAGGAGGAGTGGGATGATGTTACCAGGCAAGGATAGAGTCCAAGACTGACTTTTGTATCTATTAATTAGGATTAGCTGTAATTTTTTTATGGATATTTTTGGCAAGAGTCCGCCTAAGGGACTTGTTTGTTAATTGGAGTTGTATTAGGATGATATAAGCCGTGTCCATCTTAGACAAAGTTTGTATTTTCGGGTATAAATATAAGCCCGAGATCTTATGAATAAAAAATAACACCAGTTCAATCAATCTCGGTGCATCACCAACCTTTTACCTTTTACTTTCGACGAGTTCTTACTTTCGAGTCGAGCTGCATCAGGTTTGATCTTCGGCGAAGAGGTAAGGCTTGTTATGGCGGTTTGCATTATCGGAATTAGGGCTTACATCTTTATGACACTCTAAATCTATTTTGTGAATCTCCGATTTATCATATACATCATAGATTGACAATGCTATCTAATCATAACGACTGATCTCTATTTAGGGTTTTGGTGACAATGCTATCTAATCATATCGACTGATCTCTATTTAGGGTTTTGGTGATAACGGCTAGATTGACTTGTTAGTCTAAATTATATAATGTATCTACCATCCCGAAAAGGCAACCATCGGCTTGATTGTCTAGATATTATGCTTCTTTTCATACTTCATACTGCATCAGTTAAGTTTGACCTATTAAGTCGTGTTTAGAATCATAATCTCTAGCCTGTTTTATGGTTGTTAATAAGGATAGTATCGGTGTTTCAGCCGATCTTACCTAATATATTTGTTTTACATAGTTCCTTACTTTGTTTAATATACTATATATGTCCCTTATATCAGGATCTAATCTAATATAAATATATCAGACTTATTATTAATCTGATGGGTAATAGTTAGAAATATTTGTTGCAAGAGAATATCCTAGTATAGGGTTGTATCAGAGCTATAGCCAATACATGTTTAAATCTGGACATCGGCTATGACATGAGTACATATAATCATTATTTCATGTTATTTTAGACTTGTGCAATTTATACTGTCTCAGTTAAGTCCGATCTATCCCAATTGCTGATTTCTAAAGTAATGTTGATTTATAGATTATATAATACTGATATGTTTAGCTGATGTACCAAGTTTAGGGTTAGTTTGTCATCAAATATGCCTTACAGCTGATTCTTGCTATACTGCATCGGCTAGGTTACATCGCGATATGACATCGGCTTCCTGGCCGATCGATTATCGTTTACTAATAAAACTTGCATGTCTCATCTTGTTGATTGCAGGATCAAATCAACTGGCACGCCTGTCAGCGACATGGGCCCAGAGGTATGCCGACTTTGGGTCTAAGGCGGCCCTGTACGCCCATGTGGCCATCCCCCGAGGGGGGATCAGGCCCGAGGGTGACGTGGCAGCCACCCTCCTAAGACATGGCACCCCCTTGGGGGGTATCGCGGCAGGGGTCAGGCTCCCCCGACCCCCTCGGGTTGCTGCCACGTATGATGGAGTAGGTGAGCGCCCCCAGCGCTCACCTACCTCCATTAATGGCAAGGCAGTCGTAGTGCGTCTGCACGCGCGCGTGCCGCATTAAATGTGGAATGACACGCACGCACGCATCTGACACCGGCAGCGTCATTCTTCGATGATGGGTGGTCTGACAGGAGTATTGTCGGCGCTACAGGACGGTGGACTTCTGCCTCAAGTTACAGTATAGCCCTTAATTGTAAAACAGCTTTTTCCTTTTCTCTAGATTTTAGCCTGTCCAGCCCATATGGTGTCCCTTTGAAGTATAAAAGGAGGTGCAGGCTTAGAGGAAAGGGGGCTTTTTCGGCTGATTCCTCTTGGGTTCATTTCTTGAGAGCGAAAATCACACAGATAGTCCATCCCACAGGAGTAGGGTATTATGCCCCGCCAGCGGCCCAAACCTGTATACTCGCTTGCGTGTCACTGCTCTCTCTATGTCTCTCTCGCTCTACTCCTTCGTATCACCGGCGCACTAGAATCGGGGCTGGGAGAGCCTCTCTTTCGCGCCCTGAGCCAAACTCAAAAAGGGGGTCTCCACAGTCCCCCGCTGCTAAGTTTTCCCTCCGACAACTGGCACGCCAGGTAGGGGCGCGTAGACGCACCTCTCGGTTCCCACTCTTTTCGTGTGCGCCAAGCATTGCCGAGTCAACCCTATGGCTGAAGAGGCGGTGATTCGCATGCCCCGAGCATCAGCGACGACGGCGGAGAGCTGCATCCCCGTCATCGAGCACATACCCCGTCACCGCCTCCACGCCGGAGTCCCGAACGGGGGAAAGCGCGGGAGCAGCCAGAGGGCTCTGCCACTTCCCCGCAGCCCAACGATGAACGGCGGCGCCGTCCCAAGGCGTGCCACCGTCTGATCTACAACGACAACGGCACCCCTCAGGGTGCCCTCCAAGCGGCGGGAGCGCTTCTGCGCCACCCGCCCATCTCTACGGATCCGGAGGCCCCCGTCTAGTGCTGGTTGGACGACGTGGCCAACCTGGTCAAGGCGGCGCAGCAGCAGCTAGACGCCGGTGGCCGCTCATTGGCAGCCGGATCGTGCGGCACGGTGACTGCCGCCTCTTCGTCAGCACGGCAAAGAGCTCGACGGGCGGCGGCCCATGCCCGCCGCTCGTCCATGCTTCCCTCATCGACGCCCACGTCTACTCGTGGGCGTCACGAGAGTCTATATGATGAGCCGGATGCCCGGCTCAACATCGAGCGCCGGCGCGACAAGCACCGTGCCACTCAAACGGGAGAGGGCGCCGCGTCTACGGCCGTGGTGCGCCCCAGCGGCCATAAGGGCAGGCCCCCCGTTTCCCCCGTCGTCAGGGCTGGATGTTGTTTCTTTGTGGCGAGTCTTCGGAATGTCCGAGGCCCCCAAAGTTCTGGCCCAGTATCCAGGAAAAATACGACGGTAGAGTCAACTCCACCGAGTTCCTCCAGATCTATACGACTGGGGTAGAGGCAGCGGGGGTGACGGTAGGGTCATGGCGAACTTCTTTCGGGCCAAGCGCGGGATTGGCTCATCAACTTGCCACCCGCCTCGGTCCACTCCTAGGAGGATT
This sequence comes from Oryza punctata, assembly GCA_000573905.2. NCBI lineage: Eukaryota > Viridiplantae > Streptophyta > Magnoliopsida > Poales > Poaceae > Oryza > Oryza punctata. Next base: position 14,256,556 of record CM002494.2, on the reverse strand, counting down.
TGTGCCAACAGTTCACCACGAACTTTCAGGGCACATATCCACGCCCCGGAGATGAAGCCGATCTGCACGCAGTGCAGCGGAGGGACGATGAGTCCCTCCGGTCATATATACAGCGGTTCTGCCAGGTCCGCAACACCATCCCCTGTATCCCCGCACACGCGGTGATATATGCGTTCAGGCGAGGCGTGCGGCATAACCTCATGTTGGAGAAAATCGCCTCCAAGGAGCCCCAGACCACCGCGTAGCTTTTCGAGCTCGCGGATCGTGTGGCCCGGAAGGAGGAGGCGTGGACTTGGAACTCCTCCGGCTCTGGCGCGGCGGCTGCAGCTGCCCTCGCATCTGCTGCCCGTTCTGGGCAGCGAGAAAAGAGGAGGAAGAAGAGGACTGCCCGCTCCGGTGACGAGGGGCATGTCCTCACCGCCGAGGGCGCTTCGCGGCTCCCGCGCAAGGGGAGGGCCACGGACGACGGTAGGAGGAACACCAGCACTCCTGGCCGAGAGCGCCAGGCGGGCAAGTGGTGCTCCGTGCACAACACCTCCCTCCACGACCTCACTGACTGCCGCGCGGTCAAGGGCTTGGGCGAGCGCGTCAAGAAGTGGGGAGAGGAGCGGGGCAGGAACACCGTAGGGGCCAGGGCCCCACGGCCCGTACCCGCGACCGGCGAAGTGAGGCCAAGCAGAAGGCCCCCGCCGATGATGATGACGACGACAACTTGGGCTTCCAGGAGCCTGAGGCCACCGTCGCCACCATGGATGGGGGAGCATCCGCTCATGCTTCCCGCCGTAGCTTCAAGACCATGAAGCGCGAGCTTCTGGCTGCGGTGCCCACTCATGAGGTCGCACGGCTGGCTCGGTGGTCGGAGGTCCCACTCACCTTCGACCAAACCGACCACCCCCCATGCGTTGCCCGGGGTGGACAGATTGCGATGATGGTCTCTCCCACCATTTGCAATGTCAAGTTGAGGCGCGTCCTGATAGATGGCGGCGCCACCCTCAACATCCTCTCCCCCACGGCCTATGATCTCATCAAGGTCCCAGGAATGAAGCTCCAGCCGTCCCTGCCGATCATCGGTGTAACGCCGGGGCACACATGGCCTAGAGGTCACATCGAACTCCCGCTTACGTTCGGTGGCCCCAACAATTTCCGCACCGAGCGGATTGACTTCGATGTGGCAGATCTCAATCTGCCCTGCAACGCGGTGCTGGGGAGGCCGCGTTGGTGAAGTTCATGGTGGCCACCCACTACACCTACCTCCAGATGAAGATGTCGAGCCCGTGTGGCCCCATCACCATTTATGGTGATCTCAAGATCGCACTGGCTTGCCCGGAGCAGCGTGCGAGCGACCTCGCCGCGGTCCCAAAGCCCGCGGGCAGTGACGAGAGGCCCGAGGCCTCCTCGTCCACGCCCCGAGGAAGCGGATGACCTTGGGCGACGAGGTCCCCGTGAAGGAGGTGGCGTTGGCCGGCGACCCATCCAAGACCGTCAAGATTGGCGGTCAGCTGGACGACAAATAGGGAGACGCGCTCGTCTCCTTCCTGCGGGCAAACACTGACGTCTTCGCGTGGAAGCCGTCGGACATGCCCGGGGTCCCTAGTGAGAGGTGATCGAGCACCGTCTAGCCGTGCGGTCGGGCGTAAGGCCCGTTCGGCAGAAAGTACAGCGATAGGCCCCCGAGCGCCAAGCCTTCATCCATGAAGAAGTGGCGCGCTTGCTGGAGGCTGGATTCATCCGAGAGGTCATACATCCGGAGTGGCTCGCGAACCCGGTCATCGTCCCCAAGGTGAACGACATGCTCCGGATGTGCATCGACTACACCGACCTCAATGAGGCATGTCCTAAGGACCCTTATCCCCTGCCACGCATAGATCAGATTGTCGACTCCACTGCGGGGTGCGACCTTTTGTGTTTTCTAGATGCATACTCAGGGTATCATCATATTCGCATGGCTAGGGAAGATGAGGAAAAAACTGCATTCATTACTCCTTTAGGCACCTATTGTCATATAACTATGCCTTTCGGTTTAAAAATTGCAGGCCCTACTTTTCAACGTACTACTCGTATTACTTTGGGTAGTCAAATAGGGCGTAATGTTGAGGCGTACGTCGATGACTTGGTTGTGAAAACGTGCAACCAAGAGACGCTGCTCTCGGATCTAGCAAAGACCTTTGAGAGTCTCCGCTCCACGCGCATAAAGCTGAACCCCGAAAAGTGCGTGTTCGGCGTGCCCGCGGGCAAACTTCTCGGGTTCTTCATCTCGACCCGAGGCATAGAGGCCAACCCCGAGAAGATTAGCGTGATAAATAGGATGCGCCCCCCAGCAAGCTTAGGGATGTCCAGCGCGTCACCGGATGCATGGCCACCCTAAGTCGATTTATATCGAGGTTGGGAGAGAAGGCGCTACCCCTATTTAGACTCCTCAAGCGCTCCGGGCCGTTTAGGTGGACGGAGGAGGCTGAGCAAGCCCTCACCTAGTTGAAGGTTTATCTTAGCTCCCCCCAGTCCTAGTTGCCCCCGAGCCCGATGAGCCGTTGTTGCTCTACTTGGCTGCGATCCCACAAGTAGTCAGCGCAGCGCTAGTGCTGGAGCGCGCCGAGGAATGCCCTCGGCCCGCACTCGACCGACCCATGTTGACACAGCCCAGGCCAGAGGCCAACGAAGGAGCCCGTCAGCCAGGTGAGGGCCCCGGGGCCCCCCAGGTTAACGATGGCCCTCCATCCCCTTGTCAGACGTTGTTAGGTGCCCCCGGTCCCCAGGACAGCCCCGAGGCCACTAAGGGGAGGAGTGGCCCGATACTGTCTGACCTCGAGGCTGCCGGCATGGAGATGGAGTGGGCCCAGAGTGGCCCCTCCCGTCATCTATGTGCGGGATCCGACGCCCATGGCGAAGAAACTAAGCCCCGCCAAAAGGTGCAGCGGCTAGTTTACTTCATTAGTGAGGCGTTGCGGGATGCCAAGACCCGGTACCCTCAGGCCCAGAAGTTGCTGTACGCAGTTCTAGTGGCCTCGAGGAAATTGCGCCATTATTTCCAGGCGCACCGGGTCACAGTGGTAACGTCCTACCCCTCGGGCAAATTCTTCGTAACCGAGAGGGAACTGGGCGAGTGGTCAAGTGGGCCATTGAACTCTCTGAGTTCGACCTCCACTTTGAACCACGCCACGCGATTAAGGGTCAGGCCCTCACCGATTTCGTGGCAGAGTGGAGCCCGGCCCCCGAACCCGACCTCCGGTTCCCCGACCCCGAGGTCGGCGCCGATCCCTCACAGCAAACCACCAGTATCCATTGGGTGATATAGTTTGATGGCTCGCTCGCCCTCCAGGGAGCTGGTGCTGGGGTCACTTTGACCTCACCAAACGGGGACATCCTCAAATATTTGGTTCGCCTCGATTTTCGAGCAACCAATAATATGGCGGACTACGAGGGGCTACTTGCGGGACTTAGAGCGGTGGCTGGAATGGGGATCCGCCGCCTCTTGGTTCTAGGCGACTCTCAGTTAGTCGTGACCCAGGTCTCCCAGGAGTATCGCTGCTTCGACCCGCAAATGGAGGCCTACGTCCGCAAGGTGCCGCATGTGGAGCGTCATTTTGATGGGTTAGAATTACGGCACGTGCCCAGGCGAGACTATGCGCTCGCCGACGAGCTATCACGACTCGCCTCGTCACGCGCCCCAACCCCACCGGGTGCCTTTGAAGAAAGGCTTACCCAACCGTCGGCGCGTCTTGATCCCCCGGAGGACTCAGACGCTGCCACGCCACCCTCGGGGCCTGAGGGAGTCCAGGCCCCGATGCCCGATCTAGGCATTCCTCAAAGATGAGACTCTCCCCGAAGATCGCGAAGGGAGCGAGCGAATCATTCGCGTCTCCAAGAGGTACGTGTTGGTAGAGGGGGCCCTCTACCGATGTGTTGACGATGAAATTTGGCAAGTAATATAACTTACATGAGTCGGAAACACAGTCCAATCCGAAGCGGATTCGAAGATATGCAGTAATCTCAGAAAACAAAGTACGCATCGGCTGGAGTCTGTATTGGCTGGAAATCGAGTCCGATTAGGATAGCCGATGGGGCCGATATCGCATGTGAAATCAATATCGGATTCAACAATGAACTTACGATGGTATTGCCGGATAAGGATAGGGTCCAAGATTGGCAATTGTATCTATTAATTAGGAATATATGTATTTTCTTTATAGATATTCCCGGTAAAAGTCCGCCTAAGGGACTTGTTTGTTAGTTGGATTTGTATTAGGTTATATGAGTCGTGTCCGTGATGGAAAATGTTTGTATTTTCGGGTATAAATATAACCCCGAGGTCTTGTAAATAATAACAAAAGACGTTCAATCAATCTCGGCGCATCGCCACCTTTATTTTCTACTTCTCGACAAGTTTGTGCTTTCGAGTCGTGCTGCATCAATTTGATCTTCGACGAAAAGGTATATCTTGTTATGGCGGCTTACATTATCAGAGTTAGTGCTTACATCTTCATGACACTCTAGTTCTATCTTGTAAACTTCCGAGTTATCCTATACATTGTATGATTTAGATAGAAATGCAATCTACTAGCATCGGCTACATCCTCTTTAGGGTTTTGTCGATATCGGCCAGATTATTTTGCTGGTTTAGATTATATAATGTATCCACCATCCCGAAAAGACAATCATCGGTTTGATTCTCTAAATGTCATGTTTCTCTTTATACTTAATGCTGCATTGGTTAAGTCCAACCTATTAAGTCATATTTAGAAACATGATATCTAGCCTGCCTCATCATCGTTAATAAGGATAGTATCGGGGTTTCAGCCGATCTTACCTGGTATAGATGTTTTACATAGTTTTGTACTTTGTCTAATGTTCTATATCTGCCCCTTATATCAGGATCTAATCTAATATAAATATATTGAGCTTGATACCAATCTAATTGGTTATAGTTGAATATATTTATCACTAGAAAATATCCTGGTATAAGGTTGTATCGGAGCTATAGCCGATACATGCTTAAATCTAGATATCGGCTATGACATGAGTATATATAATCATTATTTTATGTTATCTTTAGACTTGAGCAATTTATACTGTCTCGGTTCAGTCCGATCTATCCCAATTGCTTATTTCTAAAGTAATATTGATATGTTGATTATATAACACTGATCTTTACAGCCGATATACTAGTTTTAGGGTTAGTTCTATCATTGATTATACTTTACAGCCGATTCATGTTTTATTGCATCGGCTAGGTCATATACGATATGAAATCGGCCATCTAGCCGATTATCTATCGTTTATTAATATTCTTTGCATATTTCTTCTTGTTGATTGCAGGATCAAATCAACTGGCATGCCCTTGAACCTAAAGAACTAATTTTGGACCTGCACTAGAGTAAAGCAAATCTCTCAGGCCAGTGTGTGTTTTTTGCATCAACACGCTTTTGGCACGCCCAGTGGGACCAAGTGTCATTATGTCTCCAAGCATCATCGACGTTTCAGAGGAAAACATCCTGCTGATCACGATCGAGCAACTGAATGAAGAGCAGAGAGAAGAGATGAGACACAATATCTGCATTCGTTCACGGTGACCCGACAAGGCACGGTTGTTCAAAGAACTAAAGTTGAGTTGCCGACGATCGTGAAACAAGACCCAAGCACATCCCGGTACAACTAAAGAAAAAGATAAGCAGCCTAAGGTTGAATCAAATGATGAAGAACTCCACACATTATAGGATTGCATTGATTCGGCTGTACACCATGCTTTAGTCAACCAATCCGGAATACTTGTAACACTTTGACAAACATGATCAAGTCGGTAGTTGACGGGACGATAGCCGAGAAAAAGGCTAAAGGACCTATATACTTACTAGACGGCACGTTCCCAGGATACAGAACTGTGAAGACTAACATTGGCGGGAATCAACATAGTCAACAACCCGCTTCAAACCCAGGCTCCATCGGCTCCTTACTCTAGTACAAATATTCCAGCAAACCTGACAAGATCACAGCCGATCACTGGGGGGCAAACATCAACTCAGTTAACACCAGAACAATTAATGAGTATTCTTAACCCTAAACCGCCAGTTGTCGACACATCATACCAAATTCCTTCAGTTCCACAACAGCCGATTGGAACTACTCAGCCGATAAGCCAACAATACAGCATAGAGCAACTTCTGTACGTACCACCTCAAGGCATATCGGCTAGTTTCAATCATGTCTATCAACCTCATTCTCCGTGACCTCAGCCAATGCAATACGGCCAGATGGATCAGTTCAGCAGCAATATGGTGGATCAACACCACATCAACCCTGGGCCGATATGATCGCTGATGTCATGAGGGAGCAGTTTGGATTCAAGCCGAAGGACAATGGCAACATGTATCGGCACCCATATCCAGAATATTTTGATCGGGTACCATTGCCAAACCGATACAAGGTGCCAGACTTCTCCAAGTTCTCAGGACAAGACAATGTATCTACTTATGAGCATGTTAGTCGATTCCTAGCTCAACGATTCCAAGCATCGACTACAGAGGCTCTCAGAGTTAGATTGTTCCCACTCTCTCTATTTGGATCGGCATTTACTTGGTTTTCATCTCTACCTTACAATTCCATCAAAAGTTGGGCCGATCTAGAGAAGCAATTTCATAAGTACTTTTTCAGTGGTATTCAAGAGATGAAGTTATCAGACCTCACAGCAATCAAGCAGAAATCAGACGAATCAGTTCCAGACTACATTCAACGATTCAGAGATGTGAGGAATAGATGCTACAGTTTGGCCTTAACGGATTCTCAGTTAGCCGAATTGGCCTTCCAAGGTTTGTTGGCGCCGATAAGGGAAAGGTTTTCGGCTCAAGACTTCGAAAGTTTGGCTCATTTAGTTCAGAAGGTATCGACTCATGAGACAAGGTTCCAAGAAGCTAGAAAATTTATCAAGAAGACAAACGACGTCAATAATGTCTACGGTTATAATTCTGATTCTGAAGATGACGACCCAGAAATCAATGCAGCCGAGTGGGCCAGAAACAAGCAGACGGTGGTCTGTCAATGGGTCAAGAATTCAGGAAAGGAAGAAAGATTTGATTTTGACATTACCAAAACCGACAAGATTTTTGATCTTCTGCTTCAAGAAAAACAGATTCAGCTCCCGGCAGGACATGTCATCCCATCGGCTGATGAATTGAAAAGAAGGAAGTATTGCAAGTGGCATAATACAGGATCTCGTAATACTAATGATTGCAAGATTTTTAGGCAACAGATCTAGTCGGCTATCGAACAAGGCAAGATCAAGATAGACGAATCCAAGAGGCCGATGAAGATAGATGGACATCATTTTCCAGTCAACATGGTACATTCTGGATTTAACCGGAATACAGCCGATGGAAGTAAAAATTATGCTAAGAACATCAGATCGGTTGGTATGATCAACAAATACCAGAAAAGACGCCAAAGGGAAGAGGAGTCATATTCTTATGATGACGAAAGATACTTTGATCTACATTGGAGCTGTGAATTTTTTAGATTCTGCTGGAATGAGGGTATGAGATTGTCATCCATTGAAGATTGTCCTGGATGCAGTGATTCTGATGCACAATTTGTCCAAAGACCAAGCCGACAGAGTACAAGTACGCATCGGCCAATTCAGACAAAATTGCCGGTTCATGAAAGGCTTGGGCCAATCCAGCAGGACGATGATGGAGATGATTCACCAACAACGTCCAAACAAATGCAACCACAATGGTGTCCATCTAGAATTTTCACTAAGAATCAAAAGAGAAGAGTTCAAAGGATGAGGAACAGAGAGCAATTCCAGGAGGTTGAAGGAAAAATTGAGCATCGGCCGAGGCAGAAGACAAAGAAAGTCTGGCGTGTAAAGAGCAAAATAGTACCAGCCGACGATGTCAAAGCCGATCGCAACAAAAATCAACAACAAAAGGGCAAAGAGGTGATGTCATCTGCCACAAACATGGTTTTATATTACCAGCTGAATATGCAGTTGAACAAGTCGTCGAGCAAGAAGAAAACCTGCCATCGGCCAAGTTGATGCTATCTCCACAGCAAGCTGTTTTTGAGAAGCCGGAAGGAACTGATCATCGGCACCTCAAGCCACTGTACGTTAAGGGATTTGTCAACGGTAAGCCGATGTCAAAGATGCTAGTCTATGGAGGAGCGGCTGTCAATTTAATGTCATACTCAATATTCAGAAAGCTTGGAAAGAATTCAGAGGATTTGATCAAGACAAATATGGTTCTAAAAGATTTTGGCGGGAATCCATCTGAGACTAAGGGAGTTTTGAATGTGGAGTTGACCATTAGCAGTAAAACAATTCCTACCACGTTCTTTGTTATTGATGGGAAGGGTTCCTACAGTCTGTTGCTGGGAAGAGATTGGATCCATGCTAATTGTTGTATTCCCTCAATGATGCACCAAAGTTTGATTCAATGGCAAGGAGACCAAATTGAAATCGTGCCAGTCGACAGGTCAGTCAACGTAGCTAGTGCCGATTTATCTGTTTGGGAGATGGAAGGAATTGATTGTTTATCTGGAAAAGTTTGGCAAGGAGATTACTTAAAAGTTTCTGATTATGCCATATAGCCAACAGGAGATGGAGAGCCCCATTTCTTGTTTTGAGGGCGCCGTGGAGGGTTCCAATTTCTACACAAAGGACATTGTTGATGATCTCGATGGCAAGTTAGGACAAGGCTTTATGTCGGCCGATGAGTTAGAAGAAATCGACATTGGACCAGGTGACAGGCCTAGGCCGACATATATTAGTAAGGGTTTATCAGAAGAGTTTAAATGTAAATTAATAGCACTCTTGAAAGAGTATAGAGATTGTTTTGCTTGGGAATATTATGAAATGCCAGGACTTAGCCGATCGATTGTTGAACATCGGCTCCCTATCAAACTAGGCTATCGGCCATATAAACAACCTCCAAGGCGTTGTAAAGCCGATATGTATGATGCTATCAAGGCCGAAATCACAAGACTCTATGATGCTAATTTTATCAGGCCATGTCGATATGCTGAGTGGATTTCTAATATAGTACCAGTTATCAAGAAAAATGGCAAGCTTAGGGTTTGCATTGATTTCAGAGATTTAAACAAGGCTACACCGAAAGACGAGTACCCAATGCCAGTAGCCGATCAACTTGTCGATGTAGCATCTGGAAACAAAATCATCAGCTTCATGGATGGCAATGCTGGTTACAATCAAATTTTCAAGGCTGAGGAAGATATTCACAAGACTACTTTCAGATGTCCTGGTGCAATCGGCTTGTATGAGTGGGTGGTTATGACTATTGGACTGAGAAGTGCTGGTTCTACATATCAAAGAGCAATGAATTATATATTTCATGATCTCATCGGCATGTTGGTAGAAATATATATTGATGATGTGGTGGTTAAATCTAAGGAAGTTGATGAACATATAGCCGATTTAAGACAAGTCTTGGAAAGAGCAAGGAAATATGGGTTGAAGATGAATCCAACTAAGTGTGCTTTTGGTGTATCGGCTGGGCAATTTCTTGGATTTTTGGTACATGAGCGTGGGATCGAAATTCCTCAGAGGAGTATTGAGGCAATCAAAGATATAAAACCTCCAGAAGATAAAACCAAGTTACAGTCATTGATCGGCAAAATAAATTTTGTTCGGCGTTTCATATCAAACTTGTCAGGCCGAATAGAACCATTTACTCCGTTGTTAAGGTTGAAAGCCGATCAAGAGTTTGTCTGGGGAGAAAAGCAGCAGCAAGCATTGGACAATATCAAGGAATATTTGAGTACTCCTATAGTTCTTATACCACCACAGAAAGGGCTTCCGTTCAAACTATATATGTCAGCCGATTAGAACTCCATCGGCTCAGTTTTGATCTCAGTAGACGATTGTTGGATGCAGAAACAAGATATCCACCTGTGGAGAAATTATGCCTGTGTTTATATTTTTCTTGTACAAAATTGAGGCATTATCTGCTTTCTAATGAGTGCATCATAGTATGTAAAGCCGATGTAGTACAATACATGCTATCGCCTCCAGTTTTGAAGGGGCGAATCGGTAAGTGGATCTTTGTTTTGTTGGAGTTTGATCTCTGGTATGAATTGGCTAAGGCAGTTAAAGGGCAAGCGATAGCCGATTTCATAGTTGAACACAGGGATACCAGTATTGGCAGTGTTGATATTATGCCATGGACTTTGTTCTTTGACGGATCTGTTTGCACTCATGGTTGTGGTATTGGCTTTGTAATTATATAGCCTAGGGGGCGAGTTTTCAGTTTGCTTTTACTATCAAGCCTTACTCTACAAATAATCAAGCAGAATATGAAGTTGTTCTCAAAGGATTGCAATTGTTGAGAGAAGTTGAAGCCGATGCTGTTGAAATCATGGGAGATTCATTATTAGTGATAAGTCAATTGTCTAGGGAATATGAGTGCAAAAATGATTTTTTGATGGTCTACAATGAGAGATGTCAAGAGCTGATGAAGACTTTCAAGATAGTTACTTTAAAACATATCCCTAGGGAGGAAAATGCTGAGGCCAATGATTTAGCTCAAGGTGCATCAGGCTACAAGCCGATGTTACAAGGGATTGATGTAGAACTGGCCTGCATACCAGCCGATGATTGGAGGTTTGATGTTTTCGAATATTTGAAGAATCCTTCTAGATCGGTTTCAAGGAAATTACGATATAAAGCTCTCAAATATGTCATATTGGATGATACACTATACTATCGGACGATTGATGGAGTTCTTTTGAAATGTTTGAGCCTGGAAGAAGCAAAAGTTGTCATGTGCGAAGTTCATGAGGGTATTTGTGGGACACATCAATCGGCTCACAAGATGAGGTGGCTAATTCGAAGAGTTGGATATTTTTGGCCGACAATGCTAGAGGATTGTTTCAGATATTACAAAGGTTGTCAAGATTGTTAGAAATTTGGAGCAATTCAGAGAGCACCAGCATCGGCTATGAATCCTATTATTAAGCCATGGTCGTTCAGAGGTTGGGTATTGATATGATCGGCCAGATCAATCCGCCATCAAGTAAAGGGCATAAATTCATATTGGTTGCGACCGATTATTTTACTAAGTGGGTTAAGGCAATTCCTTTGAAAAGGGTTGACGACAAGGATGCAATTGAATTTGTCAAGGAACACATTATATACCGGTTTGGTTTGCCACAGACAATTACAACTGATCAAGGTTCAATCTTCGTGTCCGATGAGTTTGTTCAGTTTGCTGATAGCACGGGGATCAAGTTGTTGAATTCTTCACCATATTATGCACAAGCAAATGGGCAAGCCGAAGCATCCAACAAGAGCTTGATTAAGTTAGTTAAGAGAAAAATAGCCGAATACCCCAAGAAGTGGCATTCTATTTTAGCTGAAGCATTGTGGTCCTATCGGATGGCTTGTCATGGTGCAATTCAAGTACCTCCTTATCAACTGGTTTATGGGCATGAAGCTGTGTTACCATGGGAAACCAACATTGGCTCCCGAAGGATTTCTTTACAAGATGAGTTGACAGCCGATGACTATCATAATCTGATGGTTGATGAGTCAGAAGATTTGGTTCAAGCTAGATTGCGAGCTCTTGAAAAAGTTAGGAAGGATAAGGAAAGAGTTGCCAGGCATTATAACAAAAAGGTTGTACCCAAGTCTTTTGAAGAAGGTGAGCTTGTTTGGAAATTGGTGTTGCCGATAGGGACCAGAGATAATAAATTCGGCAAGTGGTCGCCGAATTGGGAAGGGCCTTTTCAAATTCATAAATGTGTTTCTAAAGGGGCCTATATGTTGAAAGGACTGGATGGGGAAGTATTTGGAAGAGCACTTAATGGAAAATACTTGAAGAAATATTACCCAAGCGTTTGGATTGGTTCATAATCGGCTGTGTTCTGCCGATGTATGGTTGATAGCCGATGTGTTTACATCGCCTTTAGATGGCTGATATTTTTATTGCCCTTAGACATATAAGTTTGCAGTATTATGTTCCCTACAACAAACTTGGGGGGCATGGAGGATAAAAGTTGGAAATTTTTCGAGCAAATTTTTATACAATGTAGAGCTATATAAGTCAAGATAATGTCAGATAATATCATATGTCGGCTCGATGGCCGATAGCAGATTATGTTTCAGAATTTAGCTAAATATAAATCGGCTCGATGGCCGATACATATATTACAGCAAAAAATATTGTGCGGAAATGTTTAGTTTGTTACATCAGGCCAAGTATTTCTGGATAGCCGACACAGCTCTTTGTCTAATTTGTTCTACTTCTTCAATAGCCTGAGCGTCAGCTGCATCTGTACCCAGGATTGGTTTCATGGCTTTGCTCAAGGCAGAAAGATGCTTTACAGATTTCTTGAGCTTCAATTTTTGAGCTTCGATGGCTTTTGGCAGATCGGCTAGGTTCTGTTCTTCAGTATTGATCTCAGCTCTGCAAGTTTCAAGTTGTTGCAGTAGATCGGCTTCTTTCTTCTTCAGTATCTCAATTTTTTGTTGAGTAGAGTTTGGTCCAGCTTCTAATTCATCTAGTTTGGTTTTCTCATCATTAACTTGCTGTCGGCTGGATTGAACATTGGCCTCAAGAGCATAGCGCTCTAGCCGATCGGAAATTCTTTGCCCTGCTCTCTGTTGGGATACGCGTAGGCTACGATAGCATAAAACAAAATTTTTCTACCGCGTAAACCAGGAACCATGCAAGTATGAGATCATAGATCGTTACCACTCGACACGCTGTGCAGCGGAAGTATGCGCTAAGGAGCCGAAGGAATCCTCGCGATGTAGCGCGCGCCGATGTAGAGGAAGTAGTCGATCGCAGTTGCTTGACCTTCTCCTCCTCGTGCGTTCTTCTCGCCGTGCTCCCACGCCGATCAGCACCGCAGGACAGCGGCGCCTCCACCGGTATCCACACGTCCAGGGAAGGAACACCACGCGCAGATGTGCTAGCACCCGCGCGCGGCTAGGGTTTGCTCGTGGAGGGAAGTCGCGGCTAGGGTTTCACATGGCGTGATCTGTTAATCCCGCCGGCCACACCCCCTCATGTATATATAGGGACCAAGTCCGGGCCTCCAAGGCCCATAGGAGTCCTACTCGGATCCCTATCCGAAATTGAGCGCATAATGGATCTCCATCCAATCCCTTCATTCCGGCCCCTTAAGCGTGCGACCCTGTAGGTTCATGCACACTCGGGTGCAACCCGAAAACTCCTTTTCGGTCCACGTGTCAACAGCGGCCCCTAGCCGAACGTATTGACCCACCGAGCATACATAAAGATCATATCGGCTGAACCTTTAGTGTTTACTTGTATGAATCCCTTTGCCTCACGATATCGATTAAGCTCAAGGCTAGATATGTGCCATCCTCTAATAGCTCAATCATTCACTCGATCCTGTGATAGATTATATAACCTGCGATTGACTCCTCAATCACTTTTGGCATGGCCATGCACTTCCATAATCTATAACGTCGAGGGGCCCAGAGATATCTCTCCATAGGAGGGACAAATCCCATCTTGATTATTCATATCCCACTACATGTTTCATAACACACCCGAAGACTACTTTTATAACTATCCAGTTACGGAATAGCGTTTAGCAGTCCCTAAGTAAGCCACTACACATGTTGGAAACCATGATAATCTCAGGTCTAAGAATTCTATACCAACACTAATCGAGACCACTGATGGCACTACACAAATAGTTCTTGCAGTGTCTCATGTCGGGTCTATCCAACAACATGTTCCCCAACATGTGTCCACATTATCAATTTGGTATCTCCATACCATGATCCATGAGACATGATCATCAATTAATACATGTGCTGATCATTTAACCATATTTGTTCCACATATGATATTTGATCAGGGATCCTTTAGAAATAGCAACATATAATATAAAGAGTCTCATAAATGAATCACATATTCATTAGCCAATAATGAGTTATCTATTTCAAGGAACAATATCAGATAAATATGTAAACATAGTATGTGATACAATCATCTCTATGATTGCCTCTAGGGCATATCACTAACACTCTCTCCAATTTAAAACGGTGTTGCTCAAGGAAGACTACCAGAGAAATCATCTCTATGAGTTCGTCAGGGATCTGGTTCTGGATTTCTTCAATTCTTGCCCTGATCGGCCCACAGTTTACAACTAGTGCATCTAGGGAAGCACTTAGCCGATCAGTGATATCAGCTAAATTTTTCCTTAAGTCTTCTGATATGGGGGAGATGGCTTTGCTAGTTGCTTCTTCTTCCTCTTCATCTAAAAACTGATTGATGTCAAATGAGAACATGTCGGCTAGGAGCTGAAATAGAGAAAGTTTTGTTAGATGATAATATTGAGAATGAGCCGACAGATATAAATGAGGGAGAGTACTTACAGGAATTTGAGGAGTTGGAGCTGTGGCAACGATTTCTTCATCTTGTCGGCTAGCGTGGCCGATGGAGTGTGTTCACTAGACATTTGGCGAGGAGATGGTACTTGAGGAGGCGGTAATAATAACAAGTGTTAGTTAGTATCGGCTGGAGATAAGTTTAAAAAGTTGAGTGAGTTTAAGATTACCGGTACTGGTGGCAGAGTTGGTTTCTTCCTAGCAGCAACTAGTTTCTTCTTAGGCTGAAAGGAGAGATTTGAGTTAAAGCATATTTGAAGCATAAAAGTAGACGATGATGGCTGGAATAATCTTACTTGTACTCTCTGAGGTTGTTTTGGAGGACTTGGAGTTTTTGTAGGTTGCGATTGTACTGCAGGAGGTGTATCGGCTTGAGGTGTGGTAATTTCAGTTTCACTAAATTGAGCAGCAGCTTCATCGATTGCTTCTTCCATCTCAATTTCCTTCAGAATATCATCTATCTCTTCGACTTGAGGGGTTTCTGTATAGGCTGCTTTCTTTTGCTTCTTGGTTGGTTTCTTCAAGAGAGTTGGCTTTACGACAGCTTGCTTGGTTCTTTTCCTCATGTCACCGGTTTGCATCGGCTCCCTGAGTTGGCCTTGAAGTAAGGTGGCCATCTTCGGAGCGTTAAACCCGATGATGGATGGAGCTAGTCCACAGCCGTTTGGGAGTTCGGCAGCAGCATATTCTATCGGCTTGCCACTTCGGCTGATGAGAGGAGGAGAATCTGTGGTCTGCAGGGAAAATTAATGAGTTATGAATGTTAAGCAGTTCATTATGATAAAGTGCAAGGTTTGAAGAAGAGAAGTTTACCTGAGGGACCAAGTCTGGTATGATCCGGGTGAGGTATGATTCGACTGGCAGATGGAATATGTGAGTTTTTATTTCTGACCACCACCTGTCGAACTGTATACTCCTCATTAAGATGAGGTTGAACCTGTCTATACTGCTAAGAGGAGGACTAGGGATGTTAAATAATTTGTCCATCATCAAAGCCGATGCAATGTCACCCCTGGTTTGAATTTTATCAGTATAGTACAAGCCGATGGGTAGTTGTCCTGGGCAAGCTGTCTTGCTGCCGTCATTGGATGATAAAATTCATAAGAGGGCTGAACGTGATATGCCAACTGGGAGTATGCATGGAGAGATTGCAGCAGTTAAGATTTCTCTGGGTTTCTCAAAAATCTTTCATCATTTATTTCATCTAGCCTGAAATCGGCTGGTAGTTCAAATCTCTCAAAAGACTCATAAGCGAACCAGATTCGGTTGTCTCTAGGGAATCCATCGTAAAAGTTGCCGAACCAATTATGGAAGTGCTCAGCCGATGGTCCATGTCCAGCATAACTAGTGGTTGCTTCGCCATATGATGTGCATTGGCGCACTTGGTTTGTTTCATCATCACTTTCAGGATCGGCTATGGATGGGAATTCTGCTTCCAGGAGTAATGGTCTTTTTGCAACTTTTAGAGTGTGCAGGGTTAACTAGAGTTGGATGAACCACCATGGGCCACCGGTGTTAACATTTGAGTCCATGATCAATCTGGCCGATGATTGGCTTAGTGTTTGATATACTGCACCTAGTAGGTATTTTCCCAGAGGGAATTCTTTCTTCGAGATGATGGCTTCAGCTAGGTGTTGCCAGTTGGCTGTTGAGCCGCAGGTAGATCCACAGAATACAAATTTATCTAACCACATCATTAAGAAGGCAGCATGCTCTCTAGCCGATACAGGACCTGTACCCATGTTTTCAGAAATAAAACCAGACCAACCTCCGATGTTCTTGGTTTTGAATTTGTAAGTACACTTGGTCTTCATGCTGATAGGGTTAGCCGATGTGGTTATATCCAGGCCAGTTATCATGGTTATGTCTAGCAAAGTGGGGGTCATCGGCCCATGGTTGAACATAAAGGCGTTTAAGGTATTTGACCAGAAGTATGCAGCAGATGATAGCATCGGCTCATCTTTTTTCGTATCGGCTATGGATAGAGATAAACATTGAGCTATTCCTATCTCATCCCAGTGATCCTATTTGCTAGCAGCAACCCTCTTATACCAATCTATCCACTTGTCAACTTGAGAGGGCCAAGATCTAAAGGTTGCAGTCCAATGAGTAAGAGATGGGTTTGACTGCCTAAAGGGAATCCTTTCTATTTCTGCGTTGATGATATAAGTGGGATCTGTATCGCCTATTGGACCCAGATAGAAGTGATTGGGTTCGTTGAGTTTTGGGATAGCAATTTGATGGATTAGGTGCTACAGATTGAAAAGAAAAACAAAAGGGGTTGAAGGCGGAAGAAAAATGAAGAACTCGAAGAAAAGCTTTGAGCCGATGGAGATTTACCTCAGGGAATTCCTTGGCGGTGGTGTTGGATGGACTCGATGATGTTGCCATTGATGCACGAAGATTGTCACCGGAGGGGGGATTCGCTATTTCGGTCACCGGAGAAGAGAGAGAGAAATCACCGGAGTTCACGGAGAAGTTTGGTGGTTCAAGCGGTGAAAACGGAGTTAACGCCGTGAAATCTCCGGAAAGGCAGTTGGTATTTAACGAAGTAGGTGCGTAACGGTCACAGCGGAAACCCTAGATTTTTGCGGTTTTGAAGAGATAATTCCGTTGCATTATATAATACTTCGGAATTGGGGGCATGTGTTGACGATGAAATTTGGCAAGTAATATAATTTACATGAGTCGGAAACACAATCCAATCCGAAGCAGATTCGAAGATATACGGTAATCTCGGAAAACTAAGTAATATAAAGACGTTGTTAGGTGCCCCCGGTCCCCAGGACAGCCCCGAGGCCACTAAGGGGAGGAGTGGCCCGACGTTGTCTGACCCCGAGGCTGCCGGCATGGAGATGGAGTGGGCCCAGAGTGGCCCCTCCCGTCATCTATGTGCGGGATCCGACGCACATGGCGAAGAAACTAGGACCCGCCGAAAGGTGCAGCGGCTAGTTTACTTCGTTAGTGAGGCGTTGCGGGATGCCAAGACCCGGTACCCTCAGGCCCACAAGTTGCTCTACGCAGTTCTAGTGGCCTCGAGGAAATTGCGCCATTATTTCCAGGCGCACTGGGTCACAGTGGTAACGTCCTACCCCTCAGGCAAATTCTTCGTAACCGAGAGGGAACTGGGCGAGTGATCAAGTGGGCCATTGAACTCTCTGAGTTCGACCTCCACTTTGAACCACGCCACGCGATTAAGAGTCAGGCCCTCACCGATTTCATGGCAGAGTGGAGCCCGGCCCCCAAACCCGACCTCAGGTTCCACGACCCCGAGGTCGGCGCCGATCCCTCACAGCAAACCACCAGTATCCATTAGGTGATGTAGTTTGATGGCTCGCTCGCCCTCCAGGGAGCTGGTGCTGGGGTCACTTTGACCTCACCAAACGGGAACATCCTCAAATATTTGGTTCGCCTCGACTTTCGAGCAACCAATAATATGGCGGAGTACGAGGGGCTACTTGCGGGACTTAGAGCGGCGGCTGGAATGGGGATCCGCCGCCTCTTGGTTCTAGGCGACTCTCAGTTAGTCGTGAACCAGGTCTCCAAGGAGTATTGCTGCTTCCACCCGTAAATGGAGGCCTACGTCCGCAAGGTGCGGCGTGTGGAGCGCCATTTTGACGGGTTCGAATTACGACACGTGCCCAGGCGAGACTATGCGCTCGCCAACGAGCTATCACGACTCGCCTCGTCACGCGTCCCAACCCCACCGGGTGCCTTTGAAGAAAGGCTTACCCAGTCGTCGGTGCATCTTGATCCCCCGGGGGACTCAGACGCTGCCACGCCACCCTCGGGGCCTGAGGGAGTCCAGGCCCCGATGCCTGAGGGGGTCGAGCCCGACCCCCACGATAAATCGCCTGGATGACTGAGATCCAGGCATTCCTCAAAGATGAGACTCTCCCCGAAGATCGCGAAGGGAGCGAGCGAATCATTCGCGTCTCCAAGAGGTACGTGTTGGTAGAGGGGGACCTCTACCGATGTGTTGACGATGAAATTTGGCAAGTAATATAATTTACATGAGTCGGAAACACAATCCAATCCGAAGCGGATTCGAAGATATGCGGTAATCTCAGAAAACAGAGTACGCATCGGCTGGAGTCCGTATCGGCTGGAAATCGAGTCCGATTAGGATAGCCGATGGGGCCGATATCGCATGTGAAATCAATATCGGATTCAACAATGAACTTACGATGGTATTGCCGGATAAGGATAGGGTCCAAGATTGGCAATTGTATCTATTAATTAGGAATATATGTATTTTCTTTATAGATATTCCCGGTAAAAGTCCGCCTAAGGGACTTGTTTGTTAGTTGGATTTGTATTAGGTTATATGAGTCGTGTCCGTGATGGAAAATGTTTGTATTTTCGGGTATAAATATAACCCCGAGGTCTTGTAAATAATAACAAAAGACGTTCAATCAATCTCGGCGCATCGCCACCTTTATTTTCTACTTCTCGACAAGTTTGTGCTTTCGAGTCGTGCTGCATCAATTTGATCTTCGACGAAAAGGTATATCTTGTTATGGCGGCTTACATTATCAGAGCTAGTGCTTACATCTTCATGACACTCTAGTTCTATCTTGTAAACTTCCGAGTTATCCTATACATTGTATGATTTAGATAGAAATGCAATCTACTAGCATCGGCTACATCCTCTTTAGGGTTTTGTCGATATCGGCCAGATTATTTTGCTGGTTTAGATTATATAATGTATCCACCATCCCGAAAAGACAATCATCGGTTTGATTCTCTAAATGTCATGTTTCTCTTTATACTTAATGCTGCATTGGTTAAGTCCAACCTATTAAGTCATATTTAGAAACATGATATCTAGCCTGCCTCATGATCGTTAATAAGGATAGTATCGGGGATTCAGTCGATCTTACCTGGTATAGATGTTTTACATAGTTTTTTGCTTTGTCTAATGTTCGATATCTGCCCCTTATATCAGGATCTAATCTAATATAAATATATTGTGCTTGGTACCAATCTAATTGGTTATAGTTGAATATATTTATCACTAGAAAATATCCTGGTATAAGATTGTATCGGAGCTATAGCCGATACATGCTTAAATCTAGATATCGGCTATGACATGAGTATATATAATCATTATTTTATGTTATCTTTAGAATTCAGCAATTTATACTGTCTCGGTTCAGTCCGATCTATCCCAATTGCTTATTTCTAAAGTAATATTGATATGTTGATTATATAACACTGATCTTTACAGCCGAAATACTAGTTTTAGGGTTAGTTCTATCATTGATTATACTTTACAGCCGATTCATGCTTTATTGCATCGGCTAGGTCACATACGATATGAAATCGGCCATCTGGCCGATTATCTATCGTTTATTAATATTCTTTTCATATTTCTTCTTGTTGATTGCAGGATCAAATCAACTGGCACGCCCTTGAACCTAAAGAACTAATTTTGGACCTGCACTGGAGTAAAGCAAATCTCTCAGGTCAGTGTGTGTTTTTTGCATCAACCCGATGCAGTGCCAATGGAGTCCTCCTCAAATGCATTTCTCGGGACCATGGCATCGAGCTCCTCGCCGATGTCCATGAAGGCGAGTGCGGCGCTCATTCCGCCTCGCGCACCAGGATTTCTATTGGCCGACAGGGTTTCTACTAGCCGACAGCGCTCCAGGATGCGGCCAATCTGGTCAGGCGATGCAGAGCGTGTCAATTCCACGCCAAGCAAACGCGTCTGCCGGCCCAGGCCCTCCAGACCATCCCGCTCTCATGGCCATTTGCGGTCTGGGGGCTGGACATCTTGGGTCCGTTCAAAAAACCGCTGGGCGGGTACGAGTACCTTAACTTCACCATCGACAAATTCACCAAGTGGCCCGAGGCCTACCCGGTCATCAAGATCGACAAGCACTCGGCCCTCAAGTTCATCAAGGGCATCACTGCCCGGTTCGGGGTGCCCAACCGTATCATTACGGATAACGGCACCCAGTTAGCAAGTGAACTATTTGGCGACTATTGCGAAGACATGGGCATCAAGCTCTGTTTCGCCTCCCCCACCCACCCCAAGAGCAACGGTCAAGTGGAGCGCGCCAACGCGGAAATCCTCAAAGGCCTCAAGACCAAGACGTACAACGTCCTCAAGAAACACGGCGACTCATGGATCGATGAGCTACCAGCGGTGTTATGGGCCAACCGGACGACCACGAACCACGCCACAGGGGAAACACTGTTTTTCCTGGTTTACGGTGCGGAGGCGGTCCTCCCATCCGAGCTCACCCTGGGATCTCCACGAGCCGCCCTGTACAACGAGGCAGATCAAGAGCCCCTCCGACGGGACGACCTCGACTACCTTGAAGAATGAAGGCGGCGCACCGCCCTTCGCGCCGCGCGTTACCAGCAGAGCCTAAGGTGCTACCATCAGCGCCATGTCCGGGCCCGATCGCTCAGTGTAAACGATCTCGTCCTACGCTGCGTCCAAACGCGTGCTGGACTGAGCAAACTCTCACCCATGTGGGAGGGGCTGTTTCGAGTGATCGGCGTCCCCCAGCCGAGCTCGGTCAGGCTGGCCATGGAGGATGGCACCGATTTGCCTAACCCATGGAATATCGAGCACCTTCGCCGCTTCTACCCATAAAGGAGTCACTGTGTTGTACCTCGGGCTCGGGCCAACCCCGCGTGCCCCCTCGGGCACGGTAAAGTTGGCCGGGGGCTCCCACTATCAATATATCTCCCTTTCGTATTTATTTTATGGGTAGCAGATTTCTTTCTTATATATTCGTTCATTCCAACTATGATTTCTTCTTCGCATGATCTGTTGGGTGTTTTGTCTTAACTCGGGACGCTTGTGTTTGTGTCGCTCCCGGTGGTTCGCACCGCCTAGACGCCGACGGGGCCCAGAGCGAGCCGTGCCCCGAGACACGTTGAACTCCGGGGGAACTCGCCAATGGCCCACAATCGGGTCCGCACTTACCCCGGTCATCGTGCTCTCGGCCTGGCCAGTCTCGACATGTGGAACTCCCCAAGTGCACTAGCTCCAGTTCCTATCACTTGGGATGGTGGCCCAAACTCGAACCCCCGCTTAATTCAAAATGCCGGACTGATCAACAAGGGAAATACAGTTGGAACACAAGACAAAATTACGAGTTAACATGAGTTCATGAAATATTCATTGCAAGGAAATAGAAATACGAACATAAGGCGAAATATCGTTTATTGCATGGTCGGCACGAAGGCCAAATGTACAAGCATAGCAAGAAAAGAAAGGTGGCGGTAGCTGTCAGCCGCGGGCCTCGGCCTGTGGGGTCACGCCTCGCCGCCATCTTCGCTGCCGCCGTCGGTATCATCATCGTCGTCTCCCTCGTCGTCATCATCGGAGGCCGGCGGAGCGGCGAACCGGGGGGTGTTCCCTCAAAGGAGTGGACGATCTCCCGAGCGGGGTCTCGGACTCGGGCGCGGGCCGCTGCCTCGGTCCCCGGCGGGAAGTCATCGAAGACCGCCCATGGGGAGAAGTCCAGGTCGCGGGCCTGGCAACTGGGCCAGTACTAGCTCCACCGCCCCCTCGGCGAGACCCTTCGAGGAGGCCTTTATGGTCGCCTCGATCTCCTCCGAGAACCTAGCGAGGTCGTCCGCCATGTTGGCGAGGCGGTGGGCGACCCAAGTCGGGGTGTCGTCGAAGCCGTAGATACGGCCCTGCAAGACGCCCACCTCGCGCCCGGCGTGCTCCAGCTTCGCCATAGCGTCCCGGAGTATCCCGGGGCCCATCTCCTTGCCCAGCTTAAGGGCCTCAACCTCCGCGGTGCAGGCCGTCAGGAACTCCTGCAGCGCGGCAGCGGTCTCCTCGGCCGTGGTGAGGCAGGCGGCGAGGTCGCCTGGCCCTCGGGCGCCCAGGAACCCCGAGCCGCCTCCTCGGCCTCCTTGGCACGCGCCTCGAGCTCGGCGGCGTTCCTGTCCAAGGCGGCCCGCTCGGCGCGGGTGCTCTCCTGCGTGAGCTCGCGCGCCATGACGGCCTCCTCGCGCTTGGAGAGCTCTGTCTTGCGCCCGGCAATTAGGGGTGCGCTCCTCTCAGACGCGCAGGCCCTCGGACAGCTACCGGTTCGCAGCCTCGGAGCCCGTGAGGGCCTGGGCCTGCTCAGTGAGGGTGGCCTCGCGAAGACGGAGCGCAGCCTCCATCTCCGCGGTGGCGGCTTCATGTGTCACCAAGGTCTCCTCCCGCGCCTTGAGCTCATCGGCACAGACACGGAGATTCCTGGCGCGCGCCGCTAGGCCATCCTCGCGGTGTTGGATGGCGGCTTCCACTTCGGCCGCCTCTATTCCCGGGCCAAGGCGGCGTCGTACCGGCGTGTTAGGTCGGTGGAGAGCGACTCGAGCTGGCGGCGGAGCTCCAGGGTGCTCCTCTCCATGGCCGCAGTCGCGGCAAGCGCCGCGACCCTCTCCTCCTCCACCTCCCTGGTGATTTCCGCCAGGGCGTCGGTGCGCGCGTCGATGGACGCGAGGTGGGCGGCGTGGGCCTTCCGGCCAGCCTCCACCATGGCCTCTAGGGAGCGGCGCCCCTCGGCCAGCCACTCCCACTCCGTGGCCAGCTCGGCCCGCTCCAGCTGGGCACTGAGCCCATCCACCACGGCGGAGTTGGCCGTCGCCATGGCTTGGAGCAGGGGCTCTGCCCCCAGCGGCGTGGAAGCGGAGAAGGACCTCCGGCGGCCCGGCCCCAGCGGGGTCTCGGGCTCAGTCTCGGGGGCTTGGCCGGCCTCGGGGGCTTGGTCAGCCTCGGGGGCCTGGTCGGCCTCGGGCCCCGGGCTGCTGCTCTCGCCCCTGTCGGCTAGCACCAGTTAACGGAGCCAGATCGCCTCGGCCTCCTCCCGGGCACGGACCTCTTCGGCCTCCCGGGTGGCTGTTTCAGCTTGCCGAGCGCGGGCCGCTTCGCGGACGGCATCTTCGGCCTCCCGCATGCGTGCCTCAGCCGCTCGTAGGTTGGCCGCCTCGTTGGCCGACCGCCCCGTGGCCTCGGCCCCATCTAGCCAGCCAGTCTTGGATTGGCGGGGGGCACCCCGAGGCGGGAGGTCACTGGACAAGAGAAGCCAAAAACAGAACACATATGAATGAGGGTGAAAGCAAAAGCAGGGAGGCGACCCCTGTTGGGAGCGGGACCGTACCTGCTGGCTGGACGCTTGAACGTCCACTTCGGGGGCTCTATGAAACCCAACTTGCTTGGCTCTGCCCCCTGGCGGGGTTTGGTCTCCCCCAGCTTGTGGAGCTGCTTCTTCTTCTTTTCTTCCCCGAGCGGGGGCGACGGTGAACGAGGCGGCCAACCTTAGGGTCGAGGGGAGCTTTCCCTGTGCTTCCTCTTCCCCTTGGGGTCCTCGAGGCGGCTGCCCCCGGAACTACTGCCGCGGGGGGCCGACGAGCGACCCTCGCTGGAAGAGGGCCGCCCCCCTCCTCCGCCGTGGCTGCCGCTGGCGCCGTCGTGGCCCCGGTACCCCGAGGCACCGATCGCAGCCATGATCGCCCGGATGCTCTCGCGGTCTGGGTCGCTGCACAGGGGGAGCACCCCGGCGGGGATCAGGGACGGCTCCACCGTGCTGAGGTTCAGCACGCCCTGGACCACCACCCGGAGATCCTCCAGGCTCCAATCCCAGTCACGGCCCGGGTGCGACCGGCCGGGGTCCTCGAAGCCGGTGTACGCCCAGGTGCCACGCCTGCGTTCCTGGAGAGGGGTGATGCGGCGGTGGAGGTAGTCCCCGAAGACCATCGTGCTAGTGAGGCCCTGGGTGTGTAGGCCAACCAGGCGATCCAGGCCGGCGTCGTACCCCTCCCCGAGGGTGACGACCGACCGCCATGTCAGCCTCTGCATCGGCGGTCGGTCGGGAGTCAGAGGCGGCGCTCGTCAGGCAGACTGGTGTAGAACCAGTCGCTCTTCCAATCGTCCCACTTTTTGCGCAGGACGCAGGGGATGTACTGTTGCGGCACCTGCACCCGCGGCTGGAAGTAGCATCCGTCGATCTCCATCGGCAGCGACACCGACTAGGCGGTGTAGAACCACCTGAACAGTCGCAGGGTGGGCTTCAACCCCACGAACATCTCGCACAGGTGTGCGAAGATGGCTAGCGTCATTACGGCATTGGGGGTGAGGTGCGCCATGTGGAGGTCGTAGTAGTTCAAGACCTACAAGAAGAAGCGTGAGAATGGCGGGATGAGCCCCGCCATGGCGAAGGGGAGGAAGAAGACCGACCGGTCTGGGAACTGTGGCGCCGGGCACGCTTCGCCCAGCATCACTGCCTCCCGGTTGGGCACCGCCGGCATAAATTTGCGCGGCAGGCTAGCCATGCGGTCGTTGTTGATGCGCGACGGCGGCAGCACACTGCCCTCAACCGGAGAAGATCCCCGCGCCATTGTACTGTAGAATGAAGGACGCGAGAACGAGTATGTGTGGCGAGAAGGGCGTTAGGAAGCAAGGAAAGCAAGGGCGCAAGGAAGCTGTGTTGGGCGAAAGTGGCGAAGGAAGGGGAACCCCCTTCTCGACGCCCTTTATACCCCAGCCACTGCCGCGCCCGGCTCCTCGTTTCCCACACCCACTATCTCGCCCCCTCGATTCTCGTGCGCACTTCTCCCATCATCCCCACTACTCTGTTTCCGGTGCGTGTGCGAAACGCCGCAACCGTCACGGAGATAGAGGGACAGATCGTGTCCGCCTTAATGGCGCACGCGGTTTCCGAGAGGTACGCCATCATCACCGCGCCGGGCATACGGACGGACGTGCCCCGTTTTGCGCGCCGCCCCCGGTAATGGGGCCGTTACGGGCTAATGGCCCATTACCGCCAAGAGGTGTTTTTCACGTCGCCCCGGATAATGAGGCCATTACGGAGTAATGGCCCATTATCGCTGAGAGGCGTCTTTTCCTTCCCTTGCGCAGAAATGGCGGCTGCTCGTCTTCTCTGAAAGCCTGGGCCCACGTGACGCCGGACCAACAGGATGGCGTTAAACCTGGTGGGCCCACGATGGGCCCCCACAGGCTCCAATCGGTGACATGGGCCCAGGGGTATGCCGACTTTGGGTCTGAGGCGGCCCTGTACGCCCACGTGGCCATCCCCGAGGGGGGATCGGGCCCGAGGGTGACGTGGCAGCCGCCCTCCTAAGACATGGCACCCCCTCGGGGGGTATCGCGGCAGGGGTCGGGCTCCCCCGACCCCTTCGGGCTGCTGCCACGTATGACGGAGTAGGTGAGCACCCCCAGCGCTCGCCTACCTCCATTAATAGCAAGGCAGCCGTAGTGCGCCTGCACGCGCGCGTGCCGCATTAAATGCGGAATGACACGCACGCACGCATCTGACACCGGTCGCAGTCGGCTGACCGACCTGCGACCGGTCGAATGATCGATGGGATATAGTACAGTGCCGGGCATGCTGCTGCACGCCCGGTAGGTATGCTACGTCTCCCATCAGGTCACATCGAAGTCGTGTGAGCCGTGTGGGCTCACATACCTCACCGGAGTTGGTGCGCTGGATCTAGTCACCTGGCGCACCTCACCGCGTACGGTCGGACAAGCAAGTCTTCGGCCGTTTAATGAAAAATGACATGCAGCGTCATTCTTCGATGATGGGCGGTCTGACAGGAGTCGTGCCGGTGCTACAGGACGGTGGACTTCTGCCACAAGTTACAGTATAACCCTTAATTGTAAAACAGTTTTTTCCCCATGTGGTGTCCCCTTGAAGTATAAAAGGATGCCCAGGCCTAGAGGAAAGGGGGTTTTTTCGGCTGATTCCTCTTGGGTTCATTTCCTGAGAGCGAAAATCACACAGATAGTCCATCCCACAGGAGTATGGTATTACGCCTCGCCGGCGGCCCGAACCTGTATACTCGCTTGCGTGTCACTGCTCTCTCTCTCGCTCTACTCCTCCGTATCAACAGCGCACCGGAATCGGGGCCGGGAGAGCCTCTCTTTCGCGCCCTGGGCCGAACTCAAAAGGGAGTCTTCACATCCCCCGCTGCGGAGTTTTCCCTCCGATAACGTCTTTGAACCTGAAAGCATGTTTAGGATCTGCACTGGAGTTAAGCAGATCTCCCAGGCCAGTGTGTGTTTTTTGCATCAACAGATCTATGACACAAAACGTCCAGAAGAAAAGAAAAAGAATACCTGCTAAATTACATCAGCAGCTCGTGCACTTGTTAAGAAAAACAATCAGAAACTTTGAAACTGCGATCTAACCCGTGCAAATCTTCTCCCCTGAAAAAATCAGAATCAAACGATCATGAAGAGGCACAGATCAGGCACACCCAAAAAGGAGACAATCTGAATCTGAATTCGTACATATAAAAAAAAGAAGAAATCCATTTAAATCCAAATCTTACCCTGCCATTACCGATGGATGATTTAGTACAATGAAAATAGGTCAGTGCCGTGAAATCGGTGAACAACACGCAGGGAAATGCAATGAGAAAAGGCGAGAAGCGAGAGGAAGGAAGCAAGAAAAACTGGAGGCAATACATATAAGAACAAAATGAATCTACTATTTTAGCTTAAAAAATGAAACCAATCTCATATTGACCGTGAAACAAAGTACCCACCAATAACAATTAGACAACGGGCAACACCATGATAGGCGAACCCAGTAGCAAGTGAAACAATTGCTTTGCATCTAGTAAAACTATCACCTAACTAAGTGAATGCAAAAGTCAATGATCCAGTACAACGGACTAAGCCATGGACAAATGCTGGTGGTCCAACCAGCAAACACAAAAACTGGTACCCCACAATGCAGAGACCCAAGGTGCATAGACCATGTGCAAGCTATGGTGATATGGCCTAGACAAAAATGAACCAATAGTGTAAGGATGCTTCCAGTCAGTGGAGCTGCAGGCAGCGAGCAGATTGCATACACCGTGAGCACAATGCACGATGTAGGAGGGACTAAAAGCAAAACAAGGGCCACAAAATATTCACAGAAGACCGTAGATCAGTTCCAACAGTGCACCTAAACAGTATAAGAATGCTCACGCAAAAGACAAGCCTCTCGCATAGACAGGTTCTATGGTTGGTTATAACAAAGAAAAAGTGAATGGCCCACATAGCAGTGGCGCTAAGACCATGCACCAAGCTCATCGATGAAACGAAGGAAGAGCATACTCGCATGGTCTCCCAGGCAGCAAAAACCAACCAGCTCGAGCGGACAAATCGGTAACAATAACGCACAAACAAATCAGCGGTGCACGATACCGATTCTAGAGATGGATGAGAAACCAATCAGCGGTGCACGATACCGATTCCAGATACGAATGACGCGTCGACGTCGGCACGCCACAAGGGGCACGTCCGCACAAAATCCGGCGACGCCAATAGCACCGATCGGGCTGCTCCCTCTCCAAATCGAGTTGCTGGCCTCGACGGCCTGCCGCGCTCATCCATCGTTATCGTAGGCCTCCACTGAAGACGGAGAGCGAAAGGGAGAACAACACACGTACGGCGGCCGCCGGTTTCTTGACGAGATCCGCGCGACCATCGTTGTCACGGTGCTAAGCGCAGAAGGAGGGCGGCAGCCAGTCTCCCCTCGCCTCCGCGCAGCACGGACCCGTCGGCGAGGAGGCCGGGACCTCCCTGTTGGTGGATGCAGCAATAGGAGTCACATGGGGATGGCGACGGCAAGACGACGGTGTAGCGACGGCGGAACGATTGTGCGGTGACAGCGGGACAACGATGCGCCGACGGTGGTGGCTCACACAAAGAGGATGAGTGGAAGCGGCGGCTGTTCACTGGGTAGCGCGAGAGCGGAGCGAGGGAAGGAGCCTCGGAGGAGGCGAGGGGAGGAACGGTGCCGGCTGGGATTGGGGTGGGGCGGTGGGGATAGGATTAGATGTTTTGCAGAAACAACCCTCAATTTCTTTTTTCAGATCACAATCCTATTTTCCAATCTTTTAATTCTTGGCTTAGAATATGACGATTCATATAGTGTCTCTACATAAAAACACGCAGTACGTACAAAGCTAAGCTAGATACCTAAAACAATTATGAATAGAATAGATGGTTTTTTTTTGCTAAACTACACGTGACGACGCGGACACATGAGCGCTCGTGAAATCCTGCCTGTTTCCAGCGTCGATGACGCGTCGGCTCCCACAGGTGGCCACGCTAGTGCAAAATGCGCGTGGGAGCTGCATTTCCAGGAGGTTTGAAGTATTTAGATTGTAGGATCAAATCAACTGTCACGCCCTAGAACCCGAAGGGAAGCTTTTGGGCCTGCACTAGAGTAAAGCAAATATCTCAAGTCAGTATGTATTTTTTTTTTGCATCAACAACGTCCACGTGGAAGGCCAGGAT
Organism: Oryza punctata; assembly: GCA_000573905.2. Classification (NCBI taxonomy): domain Eukaryota; kingdom Viridiplantae; phylum Streptophyta; class Magnoliopsida; order Poales; family Poaceae; genus Oryza; species Oryza punctata. The sequence continues at coordinate 14,227,904 of CM002494.2, read as the reverse complement.
CAGAGACGCCAAGGTCGGTTTGACCGAACGAACCCTAGCCGACCTATCTGGTCCTGCCTTTTCTCCTGGGCTCTAGTGGAGGATCCCTCAGCCCATTTGTATGGTGAATGGTCCCATTTGAATGCATTTCATTAGGTTTGTGGGTCCTCAACTCCATAGGCTTGGGTATGAGTCTGATTCTCCTCCTCCTTTATGTATACTTTATCTCAACTTTATTGATTTATCACCTGCATCCAAATATACACCAACGCCATGGAAATTGTTAGCCCTACCACTATGTTGGATGTTTTATATATTTATATTTATGCAGGTATTGACGGCTTATGATTTGCGGTTAATAGCCGTCAACAATCGGGCGAAGCCGTCCAAAGCGAGGTGTATCACCTTGGCCTTAATGTTCTCGTCACCATGGCTGCTTCGATCACTGATTCATAGATTGACAGGAACTCTATTGGATTAGATTCGCTCGCGTATCTTGTTACGGTTGGGTACTTGAATAGTGGTGGAATTGGGTGACTTTTTAATCCCCAACTTAGCGGCAAATTCTTTTCACCCCCTACCCCCCGATGTCGGTCCTTGCTGGAAGTGCGGTGAAAGAGATGAATATGGTTGTGCAAATGGTGAAGCTAGACCTTGTGCCTGCGATTGGGGCTGGACTGACATTGATGCTTGAGGTGCGTGAATTGTGTAACTTGGCCTAGCCGTAGGGTCTTGGATTTGTGTACGAGGGTGTGGAAGCTGGCGAACATGCAACTGGCGGGTTCACCGTTTGCCACGCTGCTGCCACCTAACTTGGCCCTCCGATGGCTTGTGTTGAAGAGGGTGGGATTTTTGTTGATGGTAACTGAGTGTGGGGTTGGCTTGAATTTAATTATTGTTGAAGGAAAGCTTGGAACTAAGCCTGGAGTGCTGAGACAACATCGGTTGCAGCTTGAGAGGCCAAAGCTTAAGCTAGCTACGCTGTTGATTGCACCATTTGCATAGCCGAAGGTGTTGCCGACGCCTTGATGTTCGCCATTGGAGCCATGTTGGGGGATGATGATGACATCCCTTGGGTTTGCATGGGCAAAGGCGTTGGAGTGAGGACATGTGTTGAAAGCGGGTTCACCATCGGGATGGCGGCACCTAGCTTGGCCGAAGCCATCGCCCTGGCCTGCATGTCTGCCTCGTGTGCTTGGTGTTGCTGCTGCATCTGCCGAAGCGTCTGCAGTCGGTTCATGTCTTGGCACATGGCTTCGTACTCCGCTCTTGGCACCGCAGACACATCGGCCTCTTGTCATTGACCCCCTCCTATCGTCGCTGTCGTCGAAGCTTGTACTTGAGTCGAAGCAACCTCGCCTTGTGCTTGAGCCATTGCTACTTCACCTTGTACTTGTGGTTACCCGGCTTCAGCTCTGACTGGTTCGACTTGAAGTCTGGCAGGCTCTTCGGACTCGGTCTCGGTCCCGATCTCACTCGCGATTTCTACTTCTCCTTCGACTTCACGTCTTCTTGGGGCCGCTCTCTTTTCTCACTGTCTTCCTCTTTAGTGGCATCAGCTTTGGCCGGGGTTCCCCATGGTCGGGGCCAGCTGTTATCAAATGACAACAACGTGTGTCGAAAGGACATACTTCACTCTCATTAAGTGGAAAGTAAATGGAATATATTAATATTAGATTTTTTGGGATCCCCTGTTATATGCCCCTTGGGATCTATTTATAAGTCCAATACAAGATCAGGCAACCCTAGGGTTTCTATTACATGGGAATTTACATGGCTACCCCTATGATAAGGATATTTACTAATTACAGACAATTATTAACTCATCTAGCTAGCCTTGGGGCCTAAGCCCTATTCCTATCCCCAAGTGGGCCTTCATTTAATGGGCCGGCCCACTTGGAGCTTGCTTCACCTCGTCGAGTGTCGAAGGTGTTGAGCTTCGCCCTTGGCTTAGCCTTTCACCCAATCCTAATGCTCCAGGGCTTGATTCCGTGTTGATTAAAGCTTCGCCCAAGGCTTTGACGAGGCGTTGCCTTGGCAAGAGCTTCGCCAGTCCTTGATAAGGTGTTTCAGCAAGTTTGGCTGAAGACCTTTGTGGCATGCCTCCAACAGTGTGAAGTGACTATTTTGCCCTAAGTTTTATTCCCCAATCTCTCCCATCTCTCATATCCTCCAGCGCTCCACTTCGCGTGCAGGCGTGTGCTCCCCGCATTATTCATCCACACCATGCGCTCGCGATGGCAGCGTGGCGACGTTGGAGGAGGGTGGGCTGGGCGGATGTGGCGCAAGTGGCCATGGAGCGAGGCAGCGACGATGGGTGCTTATGGTCATTGGAGGCCCCAACGCCATCCCCACCACCACCTCAGATGATTATGTCCACACCCTGGAAAGCTATGCAGTGGGCCGGTGACGGTAACGAAGCGGTCGTGGAGGAGGGTGGGGCGAGCAGCCAGAGAACAAGGGGCACTAGTCGGCAGCAGATTGGTTTTGGAGCATCGGCATCGTCCTCACCGTGCGCAGCGATGAGCCTGTTATCGATCCAATCCATTAAGAACTGTCGCGCACGCCTCTCCGCTGCAGCCATGCAGGCTATGCATCTTCATCTGAGCAATAGTAGAACAAAATTCAGACTGCAATCTTTTCTTTTTTTTAGAAGAATTCAAGCTTTAATCTTTTCTCACTAAAAAAAGAAAAATACTTCTAGCATTAATTTAGTCAGAATTCAGAAATCTTGGAGTACATGGAGCTAATTTAATCTTGGAATACTCCTAGCATAGTTCAATAGAAATTCAGAAAATCCTAGCACTACTACTCCTGATGTGAGGGCAAGATTGGAAAAGGGTTTTCGGGATATATACGAAGCGTCATATAAAAAAGATGGAGGGAGTATATTTTTCCTTTTTTTGGATAGAGCGAGTTGAAGATTACCTGCTGATAGTCCAGTTGTGCACGGATCTCAAAGCAAAAAGGGGTCTAGGCCCGTCCGTGCCTACGGGGCTCCTGCCCCGTCCGATTTTTCTAGACGCGATCCTGATCGTGTCCAGACTCCAGACTGACTTCAGGAGATGACCTAAAATTCTCAATCCCATCAATTTTTCCTATACCCACCGTCCATCCCTTCGCCGGTTTCGTCCCCCTGGCCACTCTCCCCTCTCCCCTCTCCCCTCTCGTCCGGAGCCTTCCCGTCTCGGCGGCGGCCACGCGTTCCTCACCCGGCGCCTATGGGGGCAATCACCTCGGCGGAGCTCAACTTCCTCATCTTCCGCTATCTCCAGGAGTCCGGTTCGTCCGCTCTCGAATTCTTCTCCCTCGTTCTTTTGTTTGTGGTTACGTTGCGAGGATTTTCGTGTGGATGGGAGATTTATCGCTGCTGGATGTTTAGTAGCTCTAGTGTGGTCCGATTCTATTGTGGTGGAGATGTGGGTGCTGGGGAAATTAGGTTCTTTTGTTTGTGTTTATTTACGTTGAGAGGATTTTCTTGTGGGTTGGAGATTTACCGGATGTTTAGTAGCTCTAGTGTGGTTCGGTTCTATTGTGGTGAGATGTGCGGCCCTGGGGAAATTAGGGTCTGCTAGGGCACAATCTTGGGATCTGATGTGTCCAGGGAAACATAGGGCTTGTTTTGGTTGTGCCAAATCTTGCAGTACCAAATAGTTGGTAGTCTAAATAGTACTTGTGTGATGTTTGGATTGATTCCAAAACATGTCAAATCAATAGAAATCTCTCCCTAGAAATCTCTACCAAAATGTTGGTAGTAACAAAACTTGCCCAAGATTTGGCACTGCCAACAAATTGGTAGGGTAGCAATCCAAACATGCCCACATATATAATAGGGTTCGATATTGGCTGTTTCTTTTCCGTCTCATTTCTTTTAGTTGGACCTGAGGATTTTAATAACCGTTGGTGCATGGGAAGTAGTTGTTTTTGTTGGTTTTGGGGGTTGAAATTGTAGTGGTAACTGGTAACTTGTGGGAGAGAATTGCGTTTGGTGCCTGTTCACTGACCATTGCAGCACTGCTGCCATATTTGTAATTGTCCTCAATTGCAGAGAGTAAAATATGGCTCAGAACTCAGAGGTCAGAACCAAGCTATAGGGAGTTCGCGTTACTATGGTGCCTTTTTGTTCTATAAGTGCCTAACGAGTCAAGAGGAATATTATGCCACATTCTCTCGTTTATCTGTTACCCACACTTCGTATATATGGTTCCACGGGCATGAATATGATACATGACTCCAAGAGAGGGATTGCCATTTTTTGCAAAATTGACAACACGACTATATGTCTCTCTATGCACATTATTTCCCATTTCAGTATTTGTCTTTGTCAACAATTCAACATAGGAAGCCTTGATGATGGTATGTGCTCCTTCTTGGAATACTTGTATTATTCGTTTCTACTTTCTAAAATATGAAAGTGGAAGTAAGAAAGACAAATCCAAAACTCATCCATTTTTGCTCCATGCAACCTAACTTAGGGAAGAACTTAATAATTCAAACTGATGAAGGGAACTAATAAAAACCCACCAGTGAGCTTGACATGGCTTAACCGAGCTTGACATGGGGGCATGTCCGGAGAGGTGCATGGTCTGGATGACGGGGTGAAAACCTATGGAGAGAGGCTGGTCTAGTACTCTAGTGATAAGCTTATATCATTCTTTTGTTGACGTGGCAGGGTTGTGTTGTATATGTGATAAATTTTTTCATGCGTGCCAATGAGGTTCCAAAGCTGTATCGAAGAATAATATCATTTACTTTGGTTGTATGTTTCTAGTGATAGGCTTTTCACTTTTTGTTGACGTGGCAGGGTTGTGTTTCATGTGCAAATTTTTTTTGCATGTGCGTCAATGAAGTTCCAAAGCTGTATCAAAAAAAAAATCTTTTATTTTAGCTGTCTGTTTCCTGATATATAACTGACATGTATTGGCAGCTTGTTGAGTGTTGTACTTGTATCTGTGCCAGTGTCCAATGAGGTGTCAGAAATCATGTAGCTGCAACTACTCTATGCTGCGCCTAACTTATATTTTTTTGATTATATATGACTATGACAGTTATTGCTGATGGTTTCTCAATCTTTCCAGGTTTCATTCATGCCGCATTCACATTAGGGTATGAAGCAGGGATCCATAAGGGTGGGATTGATGGAAATCTAGTTCCACCTGGTGCTCTTATCACTATCGTGCAGAAAGGCCTCCAATACATAGAACTGGAAGCAAATACGGATGAAGTAAGTTTGTTTCTCTTTTAGTGCTCATTACCTTTTCCGATGCATGCTACATCATGCTCTTTATCTTGTTGCAGAATGATGAAGATGTTGCGAAGGATTTTGCCCTTCTTGAACCTCTTGAAATAATCACAAAAAATGTTGAAGAGTTGCAACAGATTGTGAAGAAAAGAAAAAGGGAGAAGACTCAAAGTGACCGTGACAAGGACAAGGGAAAAGAAAAGGAACATATGGAGGAGCATGAACGACGCCCTGGGGGTGAACGGGAGAGGGATCGCCATGACCAAGAAAAAGAGTTAGAGAAGGAGAAAGACAGAACTGAAAGAGACAGGGATCAAGATAAAGAGAAAGAAAAGCAGCACACAGAGCGTATTAATAAGGTTAAGGCTGAAGAAGATTCTCTTGCTGGTGGAGGTAATTAACTAATACCTCTTTGCTGTATTTCCCTTATGATTCCATCTTACAGTTTTCAGCATACTGTGAATAAACTTGAGTAGCTACAGTCTACAGATGATTGAATCTTGAGAAATGTTTTTGTGACAGTTGTTTGATATGTGCGTGTCTTTTCTTTGGGATAAATATGTTAATTACTGATTATTTTACAATGTCAACAAGTTTTCGTTTGTTGCGGATCAGCAGAGCATTTGCAAGATAATGCTTGTACATGTCCTTATGTAATTATGTCCATCGGTTTTCGTATGTTTTACTATAAATATTACAGTCAAGGAAACATGCAAATTAATATGATGAATTGATGAATTATGCAAGAGTTATGACATTTATCTTTCACTTGGTTCACAAAAGTTTTGGGTAAGATGCCACATTAGCTCTCCAGTTCATTTATGAAGACATACTTTACCAAAACTGGTTACCTGTTTTTTGTTTTTTTTGTAATGTCAAGTTTTTGACTAGGTTTTCTTTGTGCAATAGCCAATATTAGCCCGAAACCAGTATTTTGGAAGTCAGAGGATGACAATTGTGACTTGAGAAATGTGGACAAAGTACTAAGTATCATCTGCAGCTTATAAATTTTTTTAGTTGAAATCCAATATATTGTCGCAGTAGGGATTTGATCATATGGAATCAATTCGATAAGCTTTCCAGGATATGCCACTCCGCTGAATTGAATCGGTTTTTTGCTCTTCATCAGATGTGATTAGTATATGAGCTCCCACTTTTGACCAACTAGTTTCATGCCCGTACGTTGTAACGGGTCAGGCCCCCATATAATTAGGGATAAACTGGGAGCCCGTATGTTAACGGACCAAGCCCATATAATTAGGAAGTGATGGTGGTTATTTTTCACGTTTGGACGTGCTGCGCGCATGGGATGAGGGGATGGAAGGAGAACTACTCCGCTTTTAAGATAGTAGAGATTGTATTTCTTGTACCCTTTTGCTCTTCTTCCTTGCCTCATATTTCTCCACCTCCAGTCTCTTTGTCCCTGGTAACGGCCAGTGGTGTGGAACCCTTGGGAGGCAAGGTGGGCAAGCAGGAGCGCATGGAGCCTGAGCAGCACTGGCACACGGAAGTGAATGCAATACCGCCCTGCAAGGGAGACAAGGTCAGCGAGGGGAGGCAACATGCAGTGCAGAGGAGATGGAGAACACAGTACATGGCTGCGGTGTGGCTATGCCTGTCAGCGTTTTCACACAGCAATGCCCAGGCACTTGTGTCCTTGCTCTGCTGTTTTAACGTGGTGTTTTGAGGATAGACCTCCACAACAGATCCACCCTGGTGGAGTTTGTCCTGGTATAGTGCTGGAGGAGAGGAGAGACATCACTGAACTCCTAGCTCCCCTTGCCAACTGACTTTTCCTTCTCATCATCCAGCCATCCATGCTCCTGTTTGGTCCTGCGTCAAGCTGGAGAAACCATTGGGCTACCCATGGGCAAAACTGGAAAAGAAAGTAGGGTCTAGGTCATGTAATCACTGAAATAGAAAACAAAAAAACCAAAATAGTTTAACATGGCAATTCCTAAAGCATTTTTATCTAACAGGTGGCAAATAATCAATTAGCTTTGCTGAAGTGGCATATCTTAGAGCCCGTGACTTATGGGTGGTGTATGATCAATTATCCCTGCCAATAACTTGATAATATCCTTGTGGTACGTGTCATATGTTCTACTAACATGAACATACATTTCTATTACATTTTGTGAGTGTGTATTACTTCCTGATTCCTGATTGCAATAAATCGCTAAAACTATGTTCTTAGGTGCATTAATGCTTGATAATAACCATGATTTTAACCCCCTGTATGAACCAATATATTGTTTGATTTCTGATATTTGATTTACATAAGTGAAATGACATGAATGGTCATGGAACTGATTTAGGATACTGTGATTTAATTTCCTTATGTAGAATTAGTGTGCTTCTTGGAGTAGCAACCTCTTTGTGCAATTAGTTGTGTCACTTGTGTGGAGCCTTCATAATATTTTTTGGATTTTTTTGTGTATATCATTTTAACGCTACCATGCCAGGGTGAACTAAATCTTATTGCTACAGGTCCCACACCAATGGATGTAAGCACAACTGCTCATGAAATTTCTAGCGCTGATGTGACTGTTTTGGAAGGACACAGCTCAGAGGTTTAGATAGCCTTCTGCTGTACAGCTATTTGACCTATCATGGATTAGTACTAGAAAGCATGTCCTCTTACTTCCCTTACTGTTTCTTTCAATTTTGTTTGTATTTAGGTGTTTGCTTGTGCATGGAGTCCAGCTGGTTCCCTTCTAGCTTCTGGGTGAGTCCTTATTATCTCTGCATCGATGTTTGTCTTCTTCCATTCATATTGTTTGTGCTCCTGTAGCCTTATGATCTCATTTTGTATTTAACATAGACATCAAACTGCTAAAGTCCGTGTATATGTGAATGATTGTCAGGTGTGTTGCCCCATATTTAATACTTTTTGAGATATGCCCAGAGGGCTGGAACTTAGACTTGTTAAGATAAAAGTTTTGAATTTTTCCCTCTTATTATTCTAACTAGTAAATTGTCCACTTATAGCAACGGAAACATATTCTTTACAATTTTACACTGTGTCAATTTTGAAGCTTTTTTTAATTAATTTTCTATTACACATTATTCAATCATACTTGAGCCATTTTGACCATAGTTTTTGCCAACAGTCTTTGGGGTCATTTGACCCAGGTTCTAGCACTGTAGGTCTGCCCCCCTGCACAGATGCTTGTACAACATGTGGTGATCAAACCCAGTAGCTTGATTTGGAAAGAACAGAATAGGTAATAATCTAGCTCAGGAATGAACAGAACAATAAATAAGATAACACTGGAATTAATTTGACAACATAATGTGAGTTTTCTACTATTTAGTGTAATATTGTTCTAAATAACATCTACACACTTGTTGGGTGAAAATTCTAGGCACAATGTGAGAATATTTAACTCAACTAAACCTGAATGAGAGCACGCTAAACTCTTAGATGGATTGGAGCAACAACTGGCAGTGCTATAGCTATCAGCAACTGGACAGTATGAGCAGTCATCATTGCACCCACCAAATCAAGTAGCCTCACCATAACAGATAAACAATGCAATACTAGCAGGGTGGATTGAGCAATCGTGCTAGAGGGAGATCGAGGGGTACACCGGGCATGTATTTCATGAGCAAACCACCAGATCAGTGGGGAGCAAACAGACGGACCCAACTACTACAATCCCTCTATAGTGCACCTCTCCTGTAGGAAGTGGCAAAAATACTGCCACGCTCTTTAAGGGCATAGCTGTGCCACAATTTGGTCCTCGTTACTGACCGGAGGATGTTTTTGGCCTGCGAGGATGATGAGGGATAGTGATGGAAGAAAGACAATTAGGTGAGTCTCAGAGTAACACATGCTTGCAGTTTGCAGTTTGGGGAGGGAGAGGTTGGCTAGGCAGCCCCATAGGGCCATAATTCGCCATGATGGTGTGTGCGGGCAAGGACATGGGGTGCACGGTGCAATCCCTTGGGAGGGGAAGTCCATGCAGCCCGCTTGGTTTTCTTTCGGTATCCGGTTTTCTCAAGGTGTGGGATGGTTTTCAGGCAGTGTCCACCAGGTGTTTCTTGTGGTATTCGTTTTATTAGGTGGGGTGGTTTTCACGCTGGGTTTTCTTGGAAGCCCAATGTTCCAAGAGGGTGCAGTTTCCATGCATGTGTGGGTGGTGCATTGTCCATGGGATGAACAACAGGACAAACTACACTTTTATAGTAGTAGAGATAGAGATATGTCAGGACAAACTACGCTTTTGCATTGTGCATGCTCATCTTTTACTCTCTATATACAGTTATTCCTATTGCATCCTTCTATAAATTGTTGCAAATTATATTTATATACCTGCTTAACACCAATGCTTTCTGTCCTTATATATCCTCTTTGTTGACTCACATTACTATTTTGTACATGCTGCTAGGTCAGGAGACTCAACAGCTAGAATCTGGACAATTCCAGATGGACCATGTGGTTCCATCACACAATCATCTCCTCCAGGTGTTCATGTTTTGAAACATTTTAAGGGTCGAACTAATGAGAAGAGCAAGGATGTCACCACACTTGACTGGAACGTGAGTTTTATTAATAGGCTTGCTATTGACAGTCATCTGTACCAGTAGCCCACTTGTTTATTTTACATTTTGTAAAATACTGGTTTTTGCATCTAGGTTCTTCCACTTCGACATGTTCATCTTTGGATTTGTTTTGCCTGTTGTCTCTTCTAGGGGGAAGGAACTCTATTGGCTACTGGCTCCTATGATGGGCAGGCAAGAATATGGAATAGCGATGGTAAGGAAACTACTATCTTGCTATGCGTTTTTTTTTGTGGCTTTGTATATTAGTTCATGGTTTTGTATGGTAACTGTATTAAATTTTCAAATTGGGAAGTACTGCATGGCTTAGAACTACTTAGTATGCATTTAAACTTTTCACAAGAATCAGCCCTGATGATATTGAATTTATCAGGAGAGTTGAAGCAGACTTTGTTCAAACACAAGGGACCTATATTTTCCTTGAAATGGAATAAGAAAGGAGATTTCCTCCTAAGTGGAAGTGTTGATAAAACTGCTATTGTGTGGGATACAAAGACATGGGAGTGTAAGCAGCAATTTGAATTTCATTCAGGTATGCTTGCATTCCATAACAGTGCTGATTTTTACATGATAATTATCTTTATTGCACTGGATGCATTTCTATCCAGCACAATAAACTATAAACTGCCTCTATTTTTCATACAGCTCCAACACTGGATGTTGACTGGAGAAACAATAATTCTTTTGCAACATGCTCAACTGATAATATGATCTATGTTTGCAAGATTGGGGAACAGCACCCAGTTAAATCCTTCAGTGGTCATCAGGTTGGTGTTCTCCAAGCAGTACATGTTTTCGATATGTGCTGTCCTTCAAAATGCACTGAATTCCTTTATTTTGGAGTTTAGAGGTGATTTGTTGAATCAGAAATAAGTTAAAGATGGGGATATGGGGAAAGTGGAGATAACACTTGACAAAAATATAAGATTCTAGATTTTAAAAATACAAAACAAATCCTCTTGCATAGAAGTCCTATGCATAATACACATCAGGTCAACCAGCCTTTAGTAGAGAGTAGTAAACTGTACTTTTCATGGCTGAGATATTTAGCTCTAGAATGTTGGAGCTGGGCCCAATTAGCCCAACAACTCAAATTTATTATAGAGTTAGCAAACAACTAGTTCCTTGCATTCAGTCTATCTAGTTCCTTCTATTTATTCTATTTGATTCGGTTGACTGTCTTCCATTATCCAGTCATACATTGGTTGGCTGCAAAATTGTTGATGCTGCAGGATGTATTGAATGAATGTGAACGCTGTTCAGTTGAATGCTGTGATATTACTTGCGTTCAAACATTGAGTCATGCTTTCTGTTTGCCCATGCAAATATGATGTGTTTCAATGTAAAATCCAAACATCATGGAGATGTTGCGGGCAGTGTCAACAGAAGGTAGGCTTCGGTGCCCGGCTGGAGCTCTTGCGCTCCAAGTTTTCCTTTGTAGGTCACTAACTCAAGGGCACCAGGCTGTCGTAGGGTGGGTTTTGGTCATGTGTTCCCTTGTGTGATGCTATTTGTGGATGTGCTTTGGGTGAAGAGCTCGTGAGCCCTTGGTTGTATGGTTGATTTATTTTTCCTTCTTAATGAAATGAAGTACAGCTCTCCTGCATTTTCTAAAAAAGATGAAAGAAAAATTGGAAAAGGTGGCAACCAATTTGATCTTCTGATTGTGACAATTACGCTTGTTTCCAGAGTGAAGTTAATGCTATCAAGTGGGATCCAACAGGTTCTCTGCTGGCTTCTTGTTCAGATGATTGGACTGCTAAGGTAATTAATATACAATAACAGTTTCATCCTTGTCATTCAATCTTCCATTTATAAATATACGAAGGTCCCCCATACTTTAGGGGTTCTGATGCCCAGTTTCATACTTGTTTATTAGACAAACCCCCACTTTCGAGGGGTAAATAGACTTTCTTCATTTTAATATATTGACATCTGTGTACTTTTGTGCTATATATAGTCTTACATTTTGTACCTGCTCGATATGCAATTGAGTTGATATAATATCTTGTTTTTTACCCAAAGAGTTGATATAATATCTTGAGATGTTTTTCTTAGTAAATTTACTACTCCCTCCATCCCAAAATATACCTTGGACTGGATGAGAAATAACCTATACGAATCTGGACAGCCCTGTCCAGATTCGTACTACTTATGTCTTATACAGTCCAAGGTTGCTATATTTTGGGACGGAGTGAGTAGTTTCTTTGTCCTAATACAGTGTTATGATTGTGTAGACTGTATTGGTCTTGACTTTTTACACTAATCACATCTAGTACAATCATTTTTTAATTTTGAGTATTGGTGGCGTAAGTCTAGTTGCCCCAAATGCATACATGAAAGACCTTGTTACCACAGTTTGGAAATAAACCTCTGACTGCAAAATTATCAATTTTACCCTTAAATGTCAATAACAGTTAGATGTGTTGCTTTTCATTTTCGGATCACATCAATTGTTTCTCTGCATAAGCCGAAACATCACATAAGCGATGTGGCAACCAGTCAAGGGTAGAGTTTTGCTTGTGGAATGGAAGTGACTTTGTTTCACTGAGTCGGTTGCTAAAACATTTTGCTCTATGTCTTGCATGTGTGCGATGCTTTTCTGTAAGTAAGTTCTTTTTTTCTTAAATACATATGAGATCTGCGTATCATTTCATTAAGAGAGGGGAGAAGCAAAAACACCCCTCACAAAAACAAGTCTTACATTTACAAGAAAACCTGACTCAAAAAAACCTTCTAAGCGAGGTTACTGACCTACTATGGAATTCGCTGAGCTTAAAAGCTCCAGCCATGCACCAAAGACCACGTTCATTAGCCACCATTTGGATGACAGTCAATACACTAGGATTGACGCCATTAAATACGTGGTCATTCCTATGCTTCCAAATCTCCCATGCCACAAGCATGATAAGCGACTTGAGCCCTTTCGTGGAATCCTTATCGACGCCTCTTACAGCCTTGGACCACCACCTGGGGAAATGCTTGGTGTCCTGATTTGGAGAGATGGATACGAGCCCCAACCTTTGGAGAATAAGAGACCATATACTTGCTGGGAAAATACACAAGTAACTAGGAGGTGATGTATGGATTCCCCAGCCTGGTCGAAAAGCGGACAAGCGATGGGATGTGGCGGCCCTCGCTTGGCAAGGCGATCAGCAATCCAGCAGCGGTTATTTATTATGGCCACACAAAGAACTTGCACCATAGGGGTGCCCAGCTCTTCCAAGTTTCTTTCCAAGGGGTGAATCTGATTGTGCCTACAATAAAGGACTCGTAGGCTGATTTGCAGGTATGCGACTCAGACTTTGGGAGCTTCCAACGGTGCTGATCTGGTACACCGTTCTGAAGGGCCACACTGGCCACTAAGTCCCAAATTCGCACATACTCTATAATAACTTGGACAGTGAGTGCTCCTTTGATACCAGTAACCCATCTTTGGTTTTCTAAGGCTTGTGCCATAGTGCGACGTTCGATAATCCTTTTAAGCATCAACTTGATCAGATTAAGAGCTTATCTCCACCATGGTTCTGTTTTGAAACCATCCATCTGACCAAAACAAAATACACTGCCCATTTCTAACTATGGATCCAACAGCCATATATTGAAAAGGGCATGAGCATTACGTGGCACTTGTAGAGGTAACCCTTCCCAAGCATGGGCATTGCCAGTTTTTTGCAACCAAAGCCATCAAATGCGCAGAGCCCAACTTATATATTCCAAATTGTGGATTCCCAAACCACCATACATAAGGGACCGACAAACCTGCTCCCAAGCGACCAAACAATTGCCACCATTAGCCTTTTCATGACCTGCCCAAAGAAAGCCTCTTTGTATCTTGTCAATAGCCTTGATTACCCATTTTGGTATATCGATTGCAATCATAAGATGAACTAGGATGGCCAACAAGACCACTCTTACTATGATGAGACGCTCGGCGTGATTCATGAGAGAAGCTTTCCATCCTGTGAGATTGTCGGCCACCTTATCCACTAGAGCTCACAACTCAGTTTTAGTAGGCTTTCGAATATTGAGTGGGAGACCAAGATAGGTACAAGGAAAATCCTTTCACTCATATGAAAGCATACTAGAGATGATCTCCAAATCATCCTCTTGGCATTGAATAAGTGTCACCGAGCTCTTTTCCAAGTTGGTCACAAGCCCAGATGCATTCACCTTGGCATTAGGAACATGACCGCATCATCCGCATAGAAGGAGCAAAAATGTTGGGCTCGCTGCACAGCAGCGACACACGATTCACCAATAAATCTAGAACGTCCATGACCAATATGAATAATATGGGGGAGAGGGGGTCACCTTGTCGGAGACCATATGAATATGAAAGACCTCCCTTGCTCACCATTAACCAGTACTCGAATAGAAGTAGAGAGGACCAAACACAAAAGGTTACAACAACGACGATGAAAACCCTGCTGCTGCATGACCTCCATAAGAAAAGACCAAGAAACTGAATCAGCCTTGGAGACATCCAATTTGAGTAGGACATGGGGTTCTTTCCTCCCATCGAGACATTTGGCCATCTGTTTGACAAGGAAAAAATATCATGGATGCTTCTTCCTTGGAGATGAATTTTTTGATAAAACAACAAAAACCAGTAATGTGAGTTGATAATGTGTCAAAAACAATTTGATGAAACCGATAGTTGAGGGGGCCAATAAACTTACTCCTTCATACAACGCTATGGGTTTGCAGTTACAATCCTTGGGAAGTGCTGGTGCTATCTTCCATTGTGAAGCCTTTTCCCACTTTTGTTGCCTTCTTTTTTGCAGATATGGAGCATGAAGCAGGATAAATGTGTGTATGATTTTAAGGAGCATACTAAGGTTTGAAAAATCTACCCTCATTTTTTATGATCCCTAGAACCTGTTCCACTGTCTATCATATGCTTAATTATATTTTGCAGGAAATATACACTATTAGATGGAGCCCAACAGGACCAGGAACAAATAATCCCAATCAACAGTTGCTTTTGGCAAGGTAAATAATTTGTGCAAATAATTAAATACCTAGAAGCTATGCTTTTAATTATAATGTGTCGCTACTAAGGCTAGATTCATATTGGGTATCTGATGGTTGATAATTGATAGCTCACCTTCTAGCTTTTATGTCCTTTGAAATTTGTCAAATGAAGTAAAGTGCATATTGTTTTATGTTTTTAGCAAGAGCAGTGCAAATTTTATCATTTTAGTTCCCATTGTCCTACATGTAAAATGGAGTAAATTACATTAAATTACGCTTGTACTGCAAAAAACTATATGTTCAAGAAATAGTTTCACAAAACCACATTTTAAGTTGCACAGTTCAATTTTCTAAAACAGTTTACAATTGAAGGTATAGATGTTCTGACTTACGTATGGCTTTCTGAAATTCGAAAGTTGTCAAAAAGAAGACACAAGCCTACCTGCAACAAACTATTAGTAGGATCATAATCTCCTTTGTAACATGTCTAAATATGGAAGATGTTGTTGATGACTAATCAGACTCACAAGTTTGTTTATCTTGGATATCATAATTTATGAGTGACTTCTGTGTATTTATGGTTCCGTGAATTCATTCTTCTAAGATAGTTTTAGTCGATTCTCAATATTGGGTTCACTGCAACCTACTATTGTGCTTCCTGTGCATGGTATACTTGGCATCCTCCCTTTTTTCTTTAAAATATCTCATGAACATAGCTCATTTTTTAATGTGGATATGCTGGAACCCAGGGATCTCTGTTGCACATCAATGTATTAGTAAGTCAGCATCTAATTTTGAAAGTTTCTAAAGCAGTAACCATTGTTTGTGCTGCCACCAACCTTATATTGCTTACATGGCCTAACCAGCTGCTTGTGCCACTTACCTAAGCAGTACAAGGTTGGACGCTGATTCCCCTTGTTTGTGACCTAGTAGATCACCAAATTTCAGCCAATTTGTCATTTTCATTATTTTCTGACACCATTGCTGGTTCCTCATATACACAGCTATCGGAGATGTTAGTAGGGTTGCTTAGTTACCTGGAATATGATTGTTGCTTCATAGGAAACTAGACTATGCTGTCGCGCATTCGCGCAACCCTAAACATCCTATTATGTTACGTGGTATGTGAAAGTCGCATTATGCCTTTGGGCTTCTCAATTTCTCGTTGCTCACAGAAAATGTGGGTCACATAAGTGATTTTATGCTGATATAATAAATGGCTTTATATATATTGTAAACTTTACATCCATATGAGTCATCGTCTTATAACCGTATCTGTTGTTGCGTGACCCCCCCTTATCCTCCACTTATTTTCTGTTAGTGCGTGTGCTTTATAGCTCATGCACATATTTTCTAGGGTTTTAAGCAATTCGGTTATTACAATTTTAAATTTGTATGAAATCTTTAAACCTATAGAAAAATCACTATGAAATCATTCATGATTCTAAAAATTCAGGTGACCATGCCTGCCTGGTTAGAGGATGTGTATATCCTTGTAGCAATTTTTTTCTCAAATATGTTAAATATTAATTGTTAGAAAAAAATTAATATTTGATCATATATTTCAAATATGCTCTGATTAGTTCAATATTGACCAATGAATCCTTACTAAAGCGATGGTTTATTTGTAAAACATTTTTTTACTATGGATGCAAATCGTAAAATTATATGCACAGGCTTATCTCTTCCCGTGCTTATTCTATACCATTTTTTTCTTTTCTTTTCCTTGTGTCTTTCTTTCCCGTAGCTTCATGCATCTCTGAAAGCTTCTTGAACTTTATCATCCATCTAATCCAGTGATCAAGATTGTTTCACTATCTTTTCTCCCATCGAATCCGACAGCTAATATTTTATCGGGAAACAATGGTACAGGTGAATACGGCGTTCAATCTGGACGTGGTGAAACTTCCACCGTGAAAGCTATTTTTCTCTTCAGTATTGTTTCTTTTTTCTTTTTCTCCTTTTATGGTCAAAGTTACCATGACTAGGGTCTAGAGCATTTATACTCCCACGTGTGTTTTCTGGATCCTTCTTTTAGTGAAGCATCCTACCTCTTCCCTTTCTAGATGAATCCAACCCTTCAACCTAAATCCAACGGCTCAGGTTATGTTGCATATGTGGCACAATAATAGATGGAATAAACATCCTTCGTTCATTTAATGATGATGATGATCTGTAGCTTCACCTTTTCCGGCGGATGTTTTTGGCAATGATTGACTATTTTGTTTCATGTGCAGTGCCTCTTTTGATTCGACTATCAAGCTATGGGAAGTTGAGCAAGGACGCCTTCTGTACAGCTTGGCTGGCCACAGGTATTTGATACCAGGAGAAAAAATTACCACCTTTTCAAAATACAAGGCATATTTTGAGTATTAAATCAAGGGAAAGATGGGTTGACTTATAAAAGAAACGGAGGGAGTTCTTTCTTTTGGTTGCTTGCAATGGCTGAACTCAGCTTATTCGTGATTGCAGGCAACCTGTGTATTCGGTCGCATTTAGCCCTGGTGGTGAGTACTTAGCAAGTGGTTCCCTTGATCAATGCCTACACATATGGTCCGTTAAAGAAGGGAGGATCTTGAAGACATACAGAGGGAGTGGTGGCATTTTTGAAGTGTGCTGGAATAAAGAAGGCAGCAAGATTGCAGCATGTTTCTCGAACAACACAGTCTGCATCATGGATTTCAGGATGTAGTTTCAACCAGTGGATGGATGAAGTAATACAAGCAGATGCTTGGCTATCTGTTCTTCCGTGATCAGCTGGGGAGAACAGAATTGTTGCCTTAACTGTAGGTTTTAGATACCTTTAGTTTGCCAGTGCTTGTACAGTTTTTTCCTTGCGGAGAAACTGACCATAGGATATAGTTATGTAGTAGAGCGAAACCTTCCCAACGTCATGTCTTCGCAATGCTCATCGTATTTAGTTCTATATATTAGTAACAATTGTATATTCGGCATTATCTTTGTCATTACCATTAAAAAATGCTTAATTGCTATGGTACCATTCGATTGAGTTGCTATGATGCCATCGCCGTCAGAATTTACGCGAGGGTATCTGTCCATTTCAGATTGGTACGGCAAAACCGCAAACGAGGGCCTGGTTGGTTGAGTTAAGGTTTACTGTTTGATTTGAGGTATTTTGATTTTTAGAAGTTGGTTTTAGAATTTAATTACGAGGTATTTTGGTCGCTTTCATTAGTCAGCTTTGGTTTTATGACTGTTAAGAATACTAGTATAGAAGTTATAAATTTTTGGTTGTTTTGGCAAAATGTCTTCTAAACAGACCCAGTTGGCCAGTTCTCCTGGACGCATTTGACTTATAGTACGTCGTACCACGGAGTCCCAATGTTATGATGTGTTCTCTTCATCGGGTAGAGGAGACGGCAGCCGTGTTCGATGCCACGGTCAGAACAGGAGCCGAAGATTCGAGCTTGTTTGATTTAAAGCCATGCCAAAAAAATTGGCAATGCCAATAGAATTGGATGGCATTCGGTTTGCTACAAGAAAAAAATGGTACTGGCAAAGTTTTGGTAAGAAACAATCACTAGCAAAAATTTAACACCAAACCAAACAACCCTGATATCTCACAAATTTTTACATTGCCAAATCTTATCAATACCAAAATATTGGTAGGGCTAAAAACTCTAACGCCACCCTTTGGTTCTCCTTCCTCTCTCCCTGGTAAGCCGCTGGTAGAGAGGGAAGGGTAGATTTTTCTATAAATAAAGTTTAAATTTTTTGTTTTGCCTCCGTCGTCAACGGCGGTGGCGATGCTGCGATGGTGGATCTTCTAGTGTTGGTCCCTAGTCATCTTGTCTCGGTGGTTTATTTTATGGGGTGTGATTGGCTATGGGCTTCATTTTACCTAGTCATCGCATGGGCGAAAATAATGGCGTTCTTTGTAATAACAGTCCTCCAATTCTATCTCTTTGCTTCACTGGTGGTTCATCTAGCACTAGTGAAGAGCTTGTGAGGGTTGTGTGATTGCATCGATGGATGATAGAGCGAAGAGCAGATCTGGTTCGGATTTAGACCATGACTTTGCTGGTGTTACTTCGACGGTTCTATGAATCCGTGCTTCAGATGGGTGACTATTATGGTCTCCAAAAACCTCTGTATAGTTGGGTTCGTCCTATTTCACCAACCACAGGGTCGGTGAGGATATGGAACAATATAGAGTGGTCAAATTTGCGATGGAGAAGAAGGTTTTGTTAATTTTGATTGTAATTTTTTTTGGCACGGATCTTTTATTTACTGTTCTTGTTAAGATATATATATATATATACATATACATATATATATATACATATACATATATATATATACATATACATATATATATATATACATATACATATACATATATCAGATAGAGGAGGTCCTCTCTGCTAAAAAATGGTAGGGTTTGAAATGGCATTGAACCACACAGGTGCCAAAGGAAGGAGGGAGACAAGTTAGCCGATTGCACGCTAGACACCGTTAACAGTTTCTCTGAATATTCATGTGCACTGCCCAATCTGTTCCAGCATCGTTATGCCCATAATTTCCTCACATCCTTTGGACAAAATGTTCCGGCCTTCCGGGGGACTTGCTGACAAAATATCCCCTTGGAGTTCATCACTCGTTGTGCCGATCCCCTTGCAACAAGAAAAGCAAGTATGACTTCAACTTACTTTTCTTTTTTTATTTTTACAAAAATGTGGCTAGTGGACTGCAAGAGTTCATATGTTATGTGACCATGACTACTATAGATACAACCATTATTCACATCATAGATTAACTGGAAGCCATCGATATCAAGCCGCAGAAGTTCTAAATTTCAATTCAACCACACGCAACAACATTGACTTCAAATTACCGCCAAATGTGCATGAGATCCGTTTTGGACCCATGAGTACTTCATGAAAAGATCTCGAAGTTTTTTCCAACAGATCTGGTCTCATCTCAAAATTCCTTGTGAGTCGCCGGTAATTAAAGAAATAGGGTGTTACACCACCTGTCGTGGACCTTTTAACTTGTAACTTCGTTTATTACCCCACCCCAAGTAGGACCCAAGGTGGATGCACCCCAACCTGGTGGAGCATGAACCTTGGAACCCCTTGGTTGTCCTCCCACCTTCTTAAATAGGTAGGTACCCCTTCAGGGTTAATCCAATTTTGTTTGATTAAAGTTTAGCTATTGCTACTTTGCCTTGCAGTTACACGTGTCAACAAGACCCCCTAATTACTCATCTTCAGAAACCTCCTATTTGCAATTCAGATTGTTTTTATCTAGTTCTTGCTTGTTTCTTCAATTTTCTTGTAGGAATAAGGTTGATCTGCACCTATAAGATCAACAACCCATGGAGAGGTATCGATCGGTAAGGCACAACACAACAATGTCATGTACGGTTGTAGTCGGGTCGACAACTTCTTTCCCAAATTGTAATTATCTCAACCAACTGAAGATTGAGCCAATCAGAGCTATGAGTGTATTGAATGGAGCTCAAGGTTTATCAAGTAGTATCAGAACTGTCGTTGCTCGGTGAGTTTTTTTTATCTACTTAGAACCAGAAAATAGCCATAATAAAGGTTACATCCATTACCTAGCCATCTATGGGCCGCTCCATTGTTCTTTTTAGTTTATGCTTGTTGAGTTTTGCATTGCATCGTCGTGTCGAGTTATTGGTCTTAGCGGTCCGTTTAGAGTTTCGAGTTCTCATCACGTTTAAACCACCATTGTCGCCACCGTCACTATATCTTTGTTGTCATCGGGATCTATAAAAATGGAATCGCCTCATCACCAGGGTTCTATTTTTGTAGTTATGAGAAGTTTTTGTTGTTTGGTTTTCTAGTTGCATCTAGGGTTTGCAGGCATATCACTCGCCCTATGTGTTCGGTTGACGAGGAAGGAGGTGTTAACAGCAACATTTGGCAAGATACATCAAAGAGAGGATATGATCGAAGCGGATTCGGCGGAGATAATCTAGTTTCCAAAATAGAGGAGTGCATCGGCTAGACGCGTATCAACATAGGCCAAATCGGAAAAGGGTGGCTGATACAGTCTGTGTGTGTTCATGTCAGACTCGAAGGAGAAAATTGATAATGTTATGACTTAAGGATCAAATCTAGGGGGAGGCGATTGTATCTATTAGTTAGGATAAGAGTCAGTTATTTTCTTTTTTATATCTTTAGGAAATCTTTGTTAGAGTCCGTAATGGACTTGTGTGTTTATTTTGTACTGAGAAAAGTTTGAGTCATGTCTAATATGGACAAGTTTGTTTTTCGGGTATAAATATATATACTGAGGGTCTTGTAAAGTAACAACATTTCAATATACACTTTCGGTGCATCGCCACACTTTTGCTTTCAATTTTCTCGATGAGTTCTTGGTTCGAGTTGGCCTGTTTCGGTTTTGATCTCTGGCAAGAGGTAAGATTTGCCATGGCAGTTTGTATTAGCGAGATTAGGGCTTACATCATTCTTGACACTCTAATCTAGTTTACACATCTACCTATTTATCATATATCTTTGTTAATCTAAGTCGATGGCTATGTGTACTCATATCGGCCAGGCCTTTTCTAGGGTTTTGTCAGTATCGGCTAAACATTTTTTGTCGATCTAGACTAGTTAAGGTATCCACCACCTGAAAATCAATCAAAGGCTTGATTGTTTAGACTTTATGCTTTCTTTCATACTTAGCGTTGCATCAATTGGGTTTGATGTACTAAGTCGTGCTTGAAATCATAAAAACTAACTTGCTTCTTGATTACCAATAAGGATAGTATCGAAGTTTCAGCCGATCTTACCTGATATATCTATTTTGCATGTTTTTCATATGTTTAATCTTGCTCAACATGTTACATCCATCCCTTATACAAAGACATCATTCATTTAAATATATTAAGCTTATAATCAGCCTTGGTCAGATCAAATTTGTGTGCTTGTTTAATATTGTTGTCGAAGCGACAACTGCATACGTCGAAGGACGTGGTTACTCAACTGTTGTTGGGAAAAGTGAAGCGTATTAAATTAAGGATTTTCTTGGGATCCCCCTTTACATGGCCCTAGGGGGTTATTTATAATCCCATTACAGGTCCCCCTATTAGGGTTTAGGTTTTTACAGGGGAATTTACATGGTCACCCTTATGAAAGGGACACTTGTATGGGTATACAATGTAATTAAGATACATGGGCCTTTGTTGAGCCACCTGACGGTTGCTGGCCCATCGACCAACGGGCTGGAGCGGTTGGGCCGGCTCCCTAGGCCTTTTTAGATGGGGCCCGATATGGCGAAGTCACCCTCCTTCGGCGTATGCCCTTCGCCATGTGGTCTTCACCCAGGGCATTGTTTAGACTTGCGGGGACCCAACGCGACTCTTCGCCCTCCGCCGCCTTCGTCTCGTGGTCTTCGCCATAGGGCTTCGGCCCGGTGGATCTTAGGCGCCTCAGGCCTGAATCCTCGCTGCTTGCTTGGTTTCGGCAGGTCTGGTCGAAGGGTCTCATGACATACTGCCAACAAGACTGTGCAAACCGTGTAGTATGGTATGAGGCGCCCCCTTTCGACCAATGCTCCTGCCGAAACCTATCTTGTGCTCCTGCAAAGAATGTATGCATTGTATGTGTATTGTTGCGATTAACGTTTTTTTACAGCTTTCGCCTTCTGCAAATTGGCGAAGCTATCTTTACTGTTCCCCTGGGCCGAAATGAACAGTGATGGGCTTTCACCTTCCACGAACGGTGAAGCTATCTTTACTGTTTCACTGGGCCGAAATGAACAGTGCTGGGCTTTTTCCCTGAGGGCCCGCCACTATGCGGCCTGGTCCATGGGAATTTACCGTTTCGCCTACCCTTGCGACACGTGACGGCTCATGATTTGGTGGGAAGGCGAAACGTCGCTTGGTGGGCTATATATTTCTCCTTCCCCTCTTTTCACCGCCTTTACCCCCGTCATTTTCACCACAATCGCTCTCTTTCTTCATCTTTTACTCGCGGCGCTCTGAGTCACCGAACCCTTTCGCTTGTTGACCCCTTTCGCCACCACTCACTCTCTTCGCCATGGCCCCACGTAAGCCGAACCATGTCTCTGCAACGGGTCCCGACCCCGGCCGGATTGATGATGACACCACCGCCTTCCTAGGGGCATCGCTCATAGAAGAGGGCGAGCTGACGAACATGGTCAGCTCTGGCGTGGTGGCGGAAGGACAGGCCTTCGCCCCGGGAGAGGCTGTAGTGCCGAAGCCGGGTGACAATCAGACGGTGGTGTTCGCCGTCTTTTTCGAGGCAGGGCTTTGATTTCCGTGCAACTATTGTTGACGGAGATCCTTCACCTTTTTCAGGTGGAGCTCCCCCAGTTGAACCCTTCGGCGCTTGTCCGCATCGCCATCTTCGACTCGGCGTGCCGGACTGTCGGGTTTGAACCAAGCGCCGAGCTCTTCGGCGCCGTTTTCTCTGCCACCGTGAACTCTAAGACGGTGGTCACCCCGGCCGGGACGAAGAAGACAGCGTTCGGGAGTGTGAACTTCAATGTTCGCCTCGAGCGCTCCGATTTATGGCTGGTGAACGCCGCCATGTCGAAGTGGGATCGCCACTGGATGGCGAAGTGGCTCTACCACTCGATCCCCTTCGAGGCCGGGACCGAAGCGGTGAAAGCCCTCCGGTGGCGGCGCAGGGCGATCGCGCTGAACCGGAAGCCCAAGGTTGCCGTTAGCGGCGCTATGGAGACGCGGTTCGCCTTGCTTTGCAAGGTATGCTCTCGCTTGAGCTGCCGCGATCTGGTGGAGGAGTTCTGTATGCTTCGCATATTCCCCCTCTCCCAGTCGTGGTAGGTCGAAGTTGACCAGGACGAAGAGGTCGACGGCCTGCCGAAGCTCATCATGCCCGCGGGGGCGAACGGTTAGTCTATCCTTTTTTCACTTGTGTGTGTTTCGCTCTTTGTTTTTCTTTTGTTCGATGCCTGATATAATGACATGTCTGTTTTTCAGTGTTGACTCTCGTCCAAGCTGACACCGAAGCCCGAAAGATGATCGGCGATGTGTCGGTCAAAGAGTATAGCCAGCTGCTAACGCGGCAAGCGGCTGGCTGGGCGAACCGGGTGCACGTCGGCGAGCTCCCCCCCGGCGAAGCCCTTTAAAGCCGACGGCGAAGAGGGTCCTTCCAGGAAGCGGTTGCGAGGGCAGGTGAAGTTGGCCCGCCACAAGCAAAGGGCCCTTGCCTCCACCGATTCCGACGCCAACAACGAGGACGGCATCGAAGAGCAGGAGGACGTGGGGGAGACGGAAGTCGCGGTTGAAACGGCCGCGGATGAGGCCGCCGACAGCCACTCCGGAACACGTGGCTACACCCCGACTCCAAGCCCCGAGCGCGTCGAGACCGGGGCGAAGTTGAACTCCTCTCCTCTCCGCCAAAAGGATGTGGAGGGGGTGAAAGCACTGGTCGCGATCGCCGCGGCCAAGATGGCGAAGAAGGAGCCCAGCAAGAAGACCTCCCAGAAAAAGGGGCTCGTTGGACATTGCTTGTGTCTTCAGCGACAACGAGTCCTCGGACGAGACGCCCACTTCGCCCGCTGGTCGAAGCCTGGGCCTCTCAACTGCCCCTGGCGCTGCGGATGGGGCGGGACTAAGCATCGCTGGGGGTTCGGATTCAGCGGAGCGGGTTGTGAAGATAGCGGCCAGGGTATTCGGCAGTCCTGTTCGCCGGCCGCTCGTTTCGCCGCTTGCCCCTGGTAAGGGTAAGAAGGCGGCCGAGGCGTCCACTTCGGACTGCTCCCTAGCACCGCCCCGCTTCGCCCCCGGTGATTTTGAAACCTGGGCGGAGCTCATCCCCTTCGTCGAGGGGGTGAGCAACATCGTTGCTCCGGCTAGCGGCCCGAGCCTATTCGCCGAACTGAACGAGTTTGACGAAGGCTGTTCGGCCGTCAAGAGCCTGGCGGTCCGGGTATGTTCATTTATGTGTTGTTTTTCTTTTATATATATGTCGTCGTTTTCAACAACATGTCTTAACGTTCACCCTTCCTCTCTATTATACCAGACCCTCGCGGCCCATTGTTCGACCGGGAGCGAACTATGCGGGCTTGTCTGGATAGCTTGAAGAACCGTCTTCGGGCCAAGGATGACGAACTGGACCACAAGGGCCTAGAAATGGAAGGCCTTGCCCGATCCCTCAGGGAGGCGAAGGCCGAAAATAAGCAGCTCTAGGCCGAGTTGGACAAGGGCGACGAGGCGAAGGCGGAGATTGAGCGTCTCAGGGCCGAACTCAAGGAGGAGCGGGGACACTCCGCCGCCTTCACAGATTATTACAATCTCACAGAGCCGAAGATAGAGGCTCTTTGCCTGGAAGCCAGCAAGGCGGAGGCGAAGTCGCAACGACTTGTGCGTGAGGTGGCGAAAGCCACCGAATCTGCCAAGACCGCCTACTGCACGCTTCGCCTCGCCCTTACTGACATGCGGGCGAAGGTGCGGGGTGTGCCGGGCGAAAATGCTTCCGCCTTTGAGTTCTCTGAATGGAGTCAGCAGGCTGGCGGTGCGGTCTCGGGCTGTGCCACCGCGTACGGCGATTGCTGTGCGCGCGTGTCGGCGGCCTTCGCCATGGGCCTGCTGCAACAGTCCAGGTGCGAGCACATCGCCAAGTTCCCCGACTTCACGAAGGGGGACTGGGAGGTCAGCGCCCAGGACATTTCGCTCGCGCTTCGTGCCTGGCGTAAGCAATTCTGGCAAAAGGACGGTCGATCCACTGCCAAGGCACGTCTGCTCGAGCAGCTGGCAAGTCGGAGGCGGCGGATCAGGGCAAAGAGCCAGCCGGAGGGGGTGGAGGTGATGCCCAAGACCACCCAGAGGTGTGAGGCCCTCTTCCCGCTTTTGTAGATTTTAATAGTTTTTACTTTTTGTGTTTGCCGTAGAGGGTGAACAATGTAAATATGGCCGATGGCCAACTTATTGTAGAATGTTTTAACATATGGAATATATGACAAGTTTCGCCAATTATTGTGTTTGATGTCTTTTGCACTTGTGATTGCATCGCCTCACACACGAAAAAATACTTACTGTTGTCGCCCAACCTATGTTTTTTAGCTTCGGTTTTTGCGTTTTGCCATTTTGATTTTCCACTGTTTTCAGGGTCTGTGCCGAAAACTATGTGTTCGACCTCCCTTTGGGGATTGGCGAAGCAAGAACGAGAAGTTTGTTGCGGTAAAGAATTTGCCGAAGATCCGGTATACGCTTCGACCTGTTTACCGTGAGATGATAATAAACGGCAATAGTTACAAGGTTGTGAATGTTGCTAGCTGGATGCGAACGCACCCCGGGCGAACCTTGGAAGACTACGATCGTGTTCACTCAGCACGCCTGGAGGGCATGGTTCGCTTCTGGCGAAATCATCAGAAGATCGACCGGCAAGAAGCGATCGCCCAGCACCGTTACAGTCTAGCTTTTGTTTCGCCCCTTTCTCCCCTTAGGGTAGTTTACAACATTAGTAGTCACGACGAACCTAGCTCGCCGGATCACTCCTTAGGAAGTGGTAGTTGTTTTGGGGGCGAAGATGTAATTTATTTGTAAACTGAGCTGTAAAGCCTGTTGTATTGTTTTTTCCCCTTACCATATTGTACGGCATGTACTCCTCAATTATTTTTCCGAAGCTAATAAAGATGTGTTTTTGCTTCCTTTTCGCTATTTTTCGCATTGTCACCTTTCGTGCTTTCGTTGGGTCGGAATATGTCGTCCCCTTTGCGTGTATTAGCGAAATAGGTCTGTTGACTTTTCAGCTTTCGTCTTCCGTTTTCGATCTTTGGTACTCCATGCTGAGAGCAGCACACGTTTTTGTGTAGATCGAGTATAACGGTGTTCGGTTAGTTACTTTTCGAAACAAGCTGTCGCAGTTTCAACGTTCGGCGAGCAATGCTTCAGCCGATTCGTTTCGCCCCCCTGGCGATTTCGCTGATCAGGCGTTTGCCTTGGTGTTTTTCCACGAATTATCATGTACACAAGTAAAAAGGGCGAAAGACACAAAGATTTTATACTGGTTCGAGCCTCCAGAGTGGATAATAGCCCTACGTCCAGTTTTTTTTCTTTTTTCATTTTCTCCTTTTTTTGTATTTTTGTGCCGAAAGGCTTACATAATGGAAGACGCAGAAAGGGCTATGTAACAGTATGTACATTTTTACATTTTGGCGAATAGGGTGCCACCCTCTCTAAACATAGAAACGCTTAAGAGAAGCAGCGTTCCACGAATGGTCGAACTCTTCACCTTCCAATGTTGCTAGGCGAAAGGAGCCTGTCCTTGACCTGTGCTTGATGATGTACGACCCTTCCCACTTCGATTCAAGCTTCCCGACTGCTACCGGGTTCGGCTTCTTCCTTAGGACGAGATGGCCGGGCAATAGCTCTGTCGAGCGAACCTTTTTGTTGTAGGTTGCCGAGGTGCTTGTGGCGTATTTGCGCATGTGTTCTAGTGCTTCGACTCTTACCCCCTCGAGGAGTTCGAGCGACACTTCGCGCCCATCTCCATCCCCAGAGAACATCACCCTTGGCGAATTAGCCCCTAGCTCTGTTGGGGTCATTGCCTCGTCCCCATAGAGAAGCATGGATGGGCTAAACTTGGTTGGCCTTGTGGGGTTGTCCGAAGGGCCCAGAGAACGGACAGCATTTCGTCTGGCCATCTGCCCTTCGCTGCCCCCTCAAGCCTTTTCTTGAGCGCCTCCAAGATCTTACCATTTGTGCGTTCGGCCGCCCCATTTGACTGTGGGTATGCGACCGAAGCAAACCTGATTTCCAGGTTTAGTCCTTCGCACATTTCTCTGAATTTGTCAGAGTCGAATTGCTTGCCGTTGTCCGTGATGAATTCTTTTGGCACTCCGAAACGACAAACAGTGTTTTTCCAAACGAACTTCTGTACTGCTGCCGAAGTGATCGCGTCGAGTGGTTCGGCCTCGATCCAACGTGAGAAGTATTCAATGGCTACAATTGCGAACTTGTATCCGTTTCGTGCCACAGGAAATGGGCCAATGATGTCTAGCCCCCACCTGGCGAAAGGCCAGACTGGTGCGATAGGCTGCAGCTCATATTGTGGTGCAGTCTGGCTTCGGCCGTGTCGCTGGTAGCTTTCGCACTTTTTGGCTGCTCAACATAAACTTTCAGCACGGTGGGCCAATACACTCCCTGGCGAAACACTTTGGAGGCAACTGTTCTTGCGGCCTGATGTGCGTCGCACAGCCCCTGGTGTATTTCTTTCACCATTTCCTCTCCTTCGGCGAAGGAGATGCATCGAAGCAAAGGTTGGAGCACCCCAGAGCGATACAGTTGCCCCGAGACCAGCTTGTATTGCTTGGCTCTGATCTGTAAGCGCTTCGCTTCTGCTTCATCCTCTGGGATCCAGCCGTTCTTGAGGTACTTCACGAACGGAGTTCGCTTGTCCTCTGGGTCTTCGCCCAGGTCTGCTTGGTCAACTGCCATGATTTCCAGGGTTTCTGTGGGTACACTTGGTGCTTACAAGACCTCAAAAACGATGCCTAGTGAATGCTAGCATCCACAGGCGGCAGATGTCGTCAGGGTATCTGCTTCCTCATTCCGACCTTTAGGTAAGTGTTCGACCGTTATTCCGGCGAAGCACCTTTCCATAGATCGAACAGCCTTCAGGTACCTCTTCATTCCTTCTTCTTTTGCTTCGAAAGTCTTGTCAACATGACTTGCCACCAGCTTGGAGTCTGTTCGGATGAGCAAACGCCGAACCCCCAACGCTTTCGCCTTTCTTAGACCCAACAATACCGCTTCGTACTCTGCCGTGTTATTGGTCGTGTCGAACTACAGCTTTGCGGCATACTGAATCGGCACGCCCCTGGCGATGTGAGTACTGCCGTGGCGCCCCCCCTGTGCGACCACGAGCCGTCGGAGTGCATTATCCAAGGCTGTTCGAAGGGCTAAGTTTCAGGGGTGGTCACCGGTGTCCATTCGGCCACGAAGTCGGCTAGGACTTGGAACTTGACGGTAGTGCGGGCGACAAAATGCAGGTCGAAGGGGGATAACTCCGTTGCCCACTTGCTGAGCTGACCCGAAATTTCCTTGCCCTGGAGCAATTCGCCCAGAGGATACTACGATGGTACAGTGACTTTGTGGGCCTGAAAATAGTGCTTAAGCTTGCGCGAGGCCATCACTAGGGCGTAAGCAAGCTTTTCCATTTCAATGTATCTTATCTTCGCCCCTTGCAAAGCCTCAGAGACGAAATACACTGGCTTCTGTCCTGACTCTGTCTCCTGGACAAGGACTGGACTGACCGCCACCGGCGAAGCCGCTAGATATAGCAGCATTTCGCTTCCCGGTGTTGGGCTGACCAGGGTGGGTGCGCTTTGCAGATATTGCTTTAGCTCTTCGAACGCTTCTTGGCATTGGGGTGTCCAGTTAAACTTTCCCGCGTCCCGGAGGGTCTTAAAAAATGGCAAACCCCTTTCGGCTGCTTTTGAGAGAAAACGACTGAGTGCCGCAATTCGGCCTGCGAGCTTTTGTACTTCGCGTACGCTCGACGATGGCTTCATTTGCTGAATGGCGTCGATTTTCTCGGGGTTCGCCTCGATACCCCTTTCGGAAACAAGAAAACCCAAAAACTTACCCGCGTGAACTCGAAAAACACATTTTTCAGGGTTTAGCTTCATACCCGCCGCACGCAAGTTGTCGAAGGTCTCTTGCAAGTTGGACGCATGGTCGAAAGCTTTGCGGCTTTTGACGATGATATCGTCGACGTAGGCCTCCACATTTCGCCCCAACTGTTTGCGAAGCACCTTATACACCAGCCTGGCGAATGTTGCTCCGGTGTTCCTCAGGCCGAAAGGCATCCTGAGGTGGCAGAAAGTGCCGAACGGCGTGATGAAGGCTGTCTTCAGGATGTCGCTCGGATTCATGTGGATCTGGTGGTAACCAGAGTACGCATCCAAGAAGCTCATGAGCTCGCAACCAGATGTCGAATCAACAAGCTGGTCGATCCGCGGCAAGAGGAAGTCATCTTTCGGGCACACCTTGTTGGGGTCTGTGAAATCGACGCACATGCGCCACTTGCCGTTCGACTTCTTCACCAAAACCTGGTTCGCCAACCACTCTGGGTGGTCGATCTCTTGGATCACCCCGAATTGAGTAGCTTCTGCACTTCGGCCTTTGCTGCCTCTTGGCGATTGGCGGACATCTTGAGCAGCTTCTGTTTTCTTGGCCTGGCATCCGGCTTGACCGCCAGGTGATGCATGATGAGATCCGTCGAAGCATCTCCCACTTCATCGGGGCTCCAGGCGAAGATGTCAATGTTCTTCTTGAGGACCTCCAGGATGTTCTTAGCCTCCTCTTCACCCAGATCACCCCCAGCTGGGCAGACTTTGCCGGATCAGCGTCATCAACTTGCATCTTGATTACCTTACCATGAGGGGCTGGCTTTGGCTTGCGTTTAGCATGCGGATCGGCCTCAACGTTGTGCACTGCCCTGTTGATCTCGGCCAAGTCGCCTTTTGATGCGGTCGGAGGTTGAAGCCCCCTCACGATGATCACCCCTGCTGGGCTGGGCATCTTGAGCTTGAGATAGTTGTGGTGGGAGATGACTTCGAACTTGTTCAAGGTTGCACGGCCGAAGATGGTGTTATAGCTGTATGGGATGTCAACCACGTCGAACAGTATCTGCTCTTCGCGCCTATTTCCACTTGTGCTGAAAGCTACCACCAACTGTACTTGGCCCAGAACTTGAACTGCCTCACCGCCGAAACCACGAAGCGAGGCCGGTGCTTGGGTGAGGGCTAGGGTTGGTAGCCCCATCTTGGCATATGCTTCGGCGAAGATGACATCGGCCGAGCTTCCTCTGTCGACCAGAATTCGCCGGACTTCGAAGCCAGCTACCTCGGCTGAGATCACCAGGGGGGTCTTGCTGTGGGAACAGCACTCCTTCGGCATCTTCTGGCCCGAAAGAGATTTGCTGATTCAAGTACTTCGTAGCCCCTTCGCCCGCGGCGGTGATGTTTGTGCACCATTCGCAGCTGCAACTTTTTCTGCCGTTTCGACGGTTGGACCGGTGGGTCGGTCCTTGTAATCACTTGGATTACTCTGCGCTGCATGTCTTGGCGCTGTTTGGCCGGGGATACCTGCTCTTGAACAGCTTCACGAGGTGCTTCGACAGCAGCCCCTTGTTGCGGCCTTGGTTCTTGAGCGTTGCTCCGCTGACGAATGTTTCGGTATTGCTCGGTGGTGTGCAAAGATCACCCATGATAGGCGCAATAGAGGTCTTTTCTGACCTTCTTGCGAACAGGCTGTTGGTGGCTGCCCCCTTGCTGGGCATCGAACTCCTTGCGGAGGGCTTGTACCTCTTCGACAGCCATCACAGCCTTGCCCGTGCGGTCAGTTCTGAATTTTCTCCAAGTCATGGGAGCTTGGCTTGGTCTTGGCGGCTGTCCTTGGTTCGCCGGTTGGGGTTGGTGAACAACGAGAGGAGCTGGTTCGGTGACCTGTGCTTGCATCTGGGCTTGGGCAGTGGCGATGAAGGCTTTATCGTACTCAGTCTGGATTGCTTGTCTTCGCTTGGAATCCTCTTCGCCCCTTGCGTACCCGTCAATGATGCGAAGCAGGTGCTCGAGAGTCTGCGGTTCCTTGTTGGCGATTTTCCTTTGTGAGTTCGCCTTCAAGCAGCCCGACCGAAGCGGCGTTGATGACGGATGCTTCGGTTATATCTTGAACTTGGCATCGGGCTTGCGAGAAACGACGCATGTACTCCCGTATTGATTCCCTCGGCCTCTGGCGAATGCCAAGCAAATGTTGCTGCATCTTCGGCTCCTCGTAGCTGCCTCGAAAGTTAAGGACAAAGACATCACGCAATTGCTCCCACGAGTAAATGCTATTAGATGGTAAATTGAAGTACCAAGAACGGGCGATGCCGTCTAGAGCGAGATGGATTACCTTCGCCTTGGTATTTTCGTCGCCGTGAGCGGCTTCGATCGCGGACTCGTAGATGGACAGAAACTCTTTTGGGTCTGTTTCGCCCGAGTATCGCGGAACGGGTGGGAACTTGAACTGGGGTGGGATTGGACGAATCTTGATTCCCCCACTTAGCGACAGCCCCTTTGAGGACATGGTTACTCAACTGTTGTTGGGAAAAGTGAAGCGTATTAAATTAAGGATTTTCTTGGGATCCCCCTTTACATGACCCTAGGGGGCTATTTATAATCCCATTACAGGTCCCCCTATTAGGGTTTAGGTTTTTACAGGGGAATTTACATGGTCACCCTTATGAAAGGGACACTTGTATGGGTATACAATGTAATTAAGATATATGGGCCTTTGTCGGGCCACCTGACGGTTGCTGGCCCATCGACCAACAGGCCGGAGCGGTTGGGCCGGTTCCCTGGGCCTTCTTAGATAGGGCCCGATATGGCGAAGTCACCCTCCTTCGGCGTATGCCCTTCGCCATGCGGTCTTCGCCCAGGGCATGTTTAGACTTGCGGGGACCCAACGCGACTCTTCGCCCTCCGCCGCCTTCGCCTCGTGGTCTTTGCCATAGGGCTTCGCCTCGGTGGATCTTAGGCGCCTCAGGCCTGAATCCTCACTGCTTGCTTGGTTTCGGCAGGTCTGGTCGAAGGGTCTCATGACATACTGCCAACAAATATATTTACTTTTGATTGATGTTCTTGTATAAGGTTGTATCGGAGTTCTAGCCAATACGTTATCTTTATTTACCTAAATGGTTCCATCGACTATGATATAAATACTTACAATCTCTATTTCATCCAATCTGGAATACAAGCAGTTTATACTGTCTCAATTAGGTTTGAACTATCCCAATTGCTTGTGTCTAAGAAAAAGATTGAGTTAGGGGATTGTATAATATTTGTCTCTACAGCTGATGAAGCATATTTAGTGATCTTTCATTATTTATTTTTTTACCTTACAACCGATTTGACTTACTTGCATCGGCTAGGTCCTTATGATATGTCATCCGCTCGTGGGCCGATCGACTATCGTTTACTAACATTGTTTTATTGTTTATCTTGTTGGTTGTAGGATCAAACCAATTGGCACGCCCTGAACCCGAAGCAAGATTTGGACCTGCACTGGAGCTAAGCATAACTCCGAGGCCATCATGTTTTTGCATCAATAGGAGGGAAATTTGACCTGAGGATAGCAGATCGGTTTCCATTGGGATCGGATTTTGTTTCCTTGCACGCGAGGTTTCCAAATTTTTAGCCAAACTTTCCACCTTAGCATATTCGATTTCCTTCCCTTCTGTCACGTCATAGGCATACCTCTTATCCTGAGTCAGTTTGTTCCCATGTCACGGTAACCTTTGAGTCTATACTTTGGGAAAAAAATCGGTGTCGGATTCAAGATATGTTTGCATGAACGGAACCTATGGGATGGGAGCAATCCATTTTTGTGTAGTCTTAATTTTAGGGTTTGCATTTTTGTAGTTGAGTCCCTGTAATTCTCATATTTACATTTAAGTCACTGTAGTTTTACATTGAGGTCCTTACATTGGATTTTATTGAAAAGAAAAAGAAATAAATAGGAAGGTGCTTAAAAAAGCCGCATCACAAAAAAGGAAAGAAAAAAAGAAAGGAGAGAGAAATTCAGTTGTTATCTTTGAGGTTGTTTTCATATATCAGAGTTGTGTTTGAGTTGTTTCTAGTTTTATCTTGTGGTATCATTTGTGTCTAGGCTCTTGACTCTAGTACATTCTAACTTAGGACCAGCACGATACTGAATTTGCATTCTCTGATTTGAGCAATTGTTATTGCTTTACTACATATTTAAGCCTACCTAGAGCTCCACATATTTGATTTCAGCCGTACAACATGTGTTTTCCACCTTGTCCCCACATCCTCCCATAAAAGCTGGCATCTGCTCGAGCCATCTTCACCCACGATGCCGCATCCAATCTGCCGTCGGTTGTTGTCCTTCCTGGCCTCGAGCCCACCTCTTAAGGCTAAAAAAATCCACCTCATCCTCTCCTCATCCGTTTCCCCTATTTTCCCTGATAAACCCTGAACTCCACTCAATATGCTTAGGGATCTGGTTGTCCTGATCTTTCGGTGAGTTGAAGATAACTACGATTTGGGAGAAACGTTGACATCCCGACTACAACCGTACGAGACGGTGTTGTGTTGTGCCTTAGCAATCGATACACCTTTCCGTGGGTTGTTGATCTTGCCGGTGCAGATCGACCTTATTCCTGCAATCAAATCGAAGAAACAAGCAAGAACAAGATAAAAGCAATCTGAATTGCAAATAGGAATTGAATACATATGATAAGTTGGGGTTCCGTTATAAGCAAACCGGCGATCTAACCGATCACAGGATTACACGGCAAAGTAACAAAGTTAAACTTTAATCTAAACAAAACTCAAGAAACCCTAAAGGGGTACCTAGCTATTTAAAGAAGTGGGAGGATGACCAAGGGGGTTCCTAGGTCGTGCTCCACCAGGTTGGGGCACACACCACATGGGCCCCACCTGGGCCGGGGTCCCAGATTAAGTTATAAGCCCATAGGCCCATTATAGGTGATGTACCACATTGTTTCTTCAATTGAGGATGACTGAGATCGAATTTGGATATTAGGATGGATCCATTGGAAAGAGGACTCCAAGATCTTTCCATCAAGTACTCATGGGTCCAAAACGGAGCTCGGATGTATATTTGGCGGCCGTTTGAAGTCAGCACTATCATAGGTGGCTGAATTGGATTCCAAAACTTGGACCGCTGATCTGGATGTCTTGCAGCTGTCCTATGATGTGAGCAATGGTTGTATCAATAGTAGTCATGGTCGCATCATCCTTCTCTTCTTCACAGAAAACCGTCCTCGGTTTTTTCATATGGTGCTCTTTGCGTAGTGCATGATCTTGGCCATAAAATTGTCTACATGAAAACAAACGCAACAAACATTCGTCATGTAATATCATCAGTTCTTTAGAAAATGGCATTAATCTACTATGAGACGAATGTACCTGGTAATGCGGATGCACAACAAAGTACGAAGGAACTTTATCGAAATGATTCTCTGTCAGCTCATCTCGCTCCCCTTCATCCGAAGTCAAGTAATCACTTGATACGATTATAATGGCGTTTGATAATAGCGTTGTGCGATCTCGTCGCTCCCCTTCTTCAAAACCAACCTGTTTCTTGAGATCAAAACAAGAGAAACTCGACATAATATGATTAGCAATAACATGTCTCTCTAGCTTGCATGTTTTATCCACATCTACGGGAGGTTCTAAATCTGAACAGATGTAAACTCTATATGCCAAATATATTCCTTTATCATTATATTCACGAAAGATATGAAAAATAGCATTAGTTGGACATGGCAAATCAGACTTAGCAAATAATTTCTCCTTCAAATTATCGAGCTCACAAAAATCATCGAACCAAACATAGCCTATAGTATTTAAATAAGATATCAATTCACGTTCCTCTACTTCATTAGCAATGTGAACAACATGCTTAAAATCAGCAAAAAAGAACTAACACTAGGAATAGCATGTTCATTCACTAGTTGTGGCATTGATATAAGTGAAGCATTATCACACAACTCTTCTTTATCACAAGGAACAACAAATAAATCAACTTGTGAAAAAGGAATCTCAGCAATTGTTTGCACCAACGGTTACTCTACTATAGCAAGAAAATTGGACATGGGTATCTCAGCTTGTGAATACTCACCTTCATTTATCTCAACACCATTTAATTCACCTTGCAAACTTTCTTCATACATTGCAGATGCTTCATGATTCTCCTCTTTCTTCTTAAGAACATCATTCTCCTACTTTTGTTGAATGTTCTGAACTTCCTGCAAAACATTAGTAACAAGAGACGCAAAAAATTGCTCCTCCAATGTTTACATATCATCATTGCACAAAGATATAGGAAATTCAGAAATAGAAGATAAATCACATTGTTCATACTTTCTCGCATTTGATATGATTTGACTCTCAATGCTACGAGCAAAGCATGTTTATGTGTCCAATATTATTATATGTCACATTAGCAAGCATAACCTGAATTCAGACTTAAGTCCCCTGAAAAATCTACGCATTGTGTTCTTATTGCATTCTTTAAGACCACTGTAGATGATACAAACTTTAAATTCAAATTCATAGATGTTTTATCTAACAGTTCGATCAACTTGTTTCAGATGTTCTAATTTCTCAAGAAGAATACTTTGTAATAAGAACGCTTTCTCATCATGGTTTTACACTCATCCCAAGTTTCAGGTTTGTTACTAACATGACTCCAATAAAAGAATGCAGAAGAGGTAAACTTATTAATAGCAGCCTTAACCATTTGAGCATCAGAAAATTCATATTTATCAAATTCATTGTCTACTACTAGCTCCCAATCAATATAAGCAACAAAATCATACTTACCATCGTAGAATAGTAACTTAGATTCAACTCGTGCAAAATTAAAGTCAGGTACCTCATGTGCATCATGTGGAGAAGACGCCATATCTTGTCGAAAGTGAAGAAGTCGATGTTGAGCATGACCATATTGTATCCCCTTGCGTAACCCTGCATGGTTAGTATCAAACAAGAAACATACATAAGAATATGCACGCTTCTATCAACTAATAGGTAGTGGAGACTCAAATATCACACACACTCAAGCTTTTAACCAAGCTCTTACAAGATCTTACCAAAGCAAGCTGAATGGTGACCACACCGACTCAACCTAGACCCAATGGAGGTTAGATGTATCGATGCCTTGGCAAACACTTGCTGTATGGCTGCAATCAAATCCTTGGAGCTCTAGGTAGGCTTAAATATGTAGCAAAAGAATAACAAATGCTCAAATCAAAGAATGCAAAGTTGAATAATGGTTCAAAGTCAGTACCATGCTGGTACTAGGCTAGAACGTACTAGAGATGCGAGCCTAGATACAAACGATATTACAAGATAGCACAACTCTGATACATGAAAGCGGCCACAAAGATAACAAGTGATTTTCTCTTTTCCTTCTTTCTTTTTCTTTCTTTCTTTCTTTTGCTCTTTTCTTCTCTTCTTTTTTTGGAGCGGCTTTTCTTTTCTTTTTTTAAGCACCATTCTGCCTTTTTTTCCTTTTTTTGATTTTTTCAGCAAAAACTAACTTAAGGACCTCGATGTAAAATTACAAGGACTCAAATGTAAATAAGAAAAGTACAAGGACTCAAATGTAAAAGTCCAAACCCTAAAATTAAAATTATAAAAAATGGAATGCTCTTGTCACAAAGCTTCCATTTTTTCAAACAAATCTCCAATCCGACACTCGAAAATTTTTCACTGAGGTGTCTAGCAAGTTACGGAATAGATTGGAACCGAGAGAGGAGAGGAGAGGGAGTTGGACTCGTAGGTCTCGGCCACAAAAAGAGGGACTGAGCACGTGTGGGACTTGGACTCACGATGGAAAGAAAAGCGCACGAGGTGGTGGAGGAAACAGACTCAGCCAAAGTGGAATATTCGGCCCTTGAGAGAAACAAACCAATCGGATTGATCTAATCTGCAAACTCCTCCAAAAACTGATCTACTATCTTCTTCTTTCTTCTTACTCGCGCAACAAAAACACACAGGACAGTGCCCAACCAGACAACCGAAACCCCAGATGCAACTCGACAACTCCAAAACCAACCACCAGAAACTTCTGAAAACTAGAAAAATCGATCCCTGACGGCGAGACAATTCCATTTTCGAAGGTCCCGACGACAACGAAGACACGATGGCAGCGACGATAGTGGTACTAAGGGTGACGAGAACTCGAAACTCTAAACGGACTAGACGTTAAAACCAGCAACACGACGTGACGATGCAATGCAAAACTCAACAATGCAAAAACTGAAAAGAACAATACGGCGGTACAAAGATGGCTAGGTAATGGATGCAAATTTTTTTTATGGCTATTTTCTAGTTATAGGTAGAAAAAATCTCACCGAGCAACGAAAACTCTGATACTCCTTGACAAACCAAGAACTCCACTCGATACGTTCAGGGATCTGGTTGTCCCGATCATTCGGTGAGTTGAAGATAACTACGATTTGGAAGAAACGTTGATGATCCAACTACAACCGTACGAGCTGTTGTTGTGTTGCGCCTTAGCGATCGATACACCTCTCCGTGGGTTATTGATCTTGCCGGTGCAGATCAACCTTATTCCTGCAAGCAAATTGAAGAAACAAGCAAGAATAAGATAAAAGCAATCTAAATTGCTAATAGGAATTGAATACATACGATAAGTTCGGGTTCCGTAACGAGCAAACCGGCAATCTAACTGATCACGGGATTACACGGCAAAGTAGCAAAGCTAAACTTTAATCTAAACAAAACCCGAGAAACCCTAAAGGGGTACCTTTCTATTTAAAGGAGTGGGAAGATGACCAAGGGGGTTCCTAGGTCGTGCTCCACCAGGTTGGGGCACATACCACATTGGCCCTACCTAGGCTGAGGTCCTAAATGAAATTACAAGCCTATAGGCCCATGTAGGTGATGTAGCACCTTGTTTCTTCATATGAGGGTGATTGATATGGAATTTGGAGATTAGGCTGGATCCATTGGAAAGAGGACTCCAAGATCTTTCCATCAAGTACTCATGGGTCCAAAACGGAGCTAGCATGTATATTTGGCGGCCGTTTGAAGTCAGCACTATCGCAGGTGGCCGAATTGGACTCCAGAACTTGGACTGCTTGATCTGGATGTCTTCCAGTTGTCCTATGATGTGAGCAATGGTTGTACCAATGGTAGGTTACACAAAACGACAAATTAATATACAGACCCAAACATAAATAAAGCGTAAATACTTACTGAAGAGGCACTTAGTCCTCACGCCGAAAGAAAACAACAGTAGTGGAAAAAGGCGATCCTAACAGAGCTTCAGCTCCACTCCACAGGAAAAACTCATTAACTGGGGTATAAACCTTGGTCCTCTAACATCATCTTTAGCTCAGAAGCACTACACTTCTGAAAAGGGGAATAATAGCAAGACTGAGTACAACCACCGTACTCAGCAAGCCACACCAATGATGCAAGCGTGAAAGGAGAGACAAAGAGGGGGTTTGTGGCTATTTGCATAAAGGCGGCTGTAAACATTTATAGTTGAAAACAGTAAAACAATTGATTAGTTAAGGCAAGATTTAATCTCCACTGAATAACGCTACACCACGTTGCATAGGCCTAACCATTCCACCTGAACTAAAGCAGTTCATTAAGTAATTAAAAAAGTGGGACTAATCATGGTGAATCTGGTTGATCACCCATAACCACGGGCACGGCTATTCGAATAGTTTTACTCTGACTAGAGGTGCGCAACTGTACCCACAAGACATGATTTGACACATGTCGCCATGCCCCGAAGTACCACCATGTTACTGCAAAGGGGGAAATCGTGACAAGACCCTTCGCGTAACTCTCCCTAACCAAGCGCAACACACCTCAGGTTTTACCCCCACCTTTTAGCCAAGGTAGGCAGCCCCCCTCTTGCCTAGGTGAATTCGGAAGACGATCAATGGGTTAACCCCCATCGACCCAACCCCATCACACCCACCCTTGCCTTGGAACGTCGAAAAGGGAAGAGTTATACTACAAGTCCTGCAGTTGCTCATTCTTGCTTGTGGTAAGCACTATTAGTCTTCCAGGGTTTCCTGAGAACCGGTCCTTAAATGTCATGGGTGCGAGTAGCAAGACCATGCACCCACAGCCCACTATTAAGTCATATTTTAGTTGGATAATTACGACCAGTAAAATATGGCCAACATGTCTCGAGCTCGCAGCTCATCAAGATACTAGAAGTAGATAATGTGATTATCTCATTATGTGAGCTAGTGGTATTAAGCATGTTAAGCATATATAATTCTAGCAAGGTCAGCCTAAGTGACACAAGCTAGTCAAATTATAACCCGAGTTCGACAAAGGATGGATAACAAGTAAATAGGCAGAAGCAAGCAGCTAGGTAATTCCATAATCCCATGTAATTAGCAAAACATGCAATTTATTTGTAAACGGTAAAATATTTTATAAAGTAGGCTCCATATGCTCAAGGGGAATGTGTGACTTGTCTTGCTTCTTCAAATTTCTGAAATTCAAATCGATTTATTGCACAATTAATAATTATTTTACAAGGAAAACAAGGATTATGACATCAGCGTGAGGTGGGGCGCGGACCGAGTCCACCAAAGGTGGGTCCCACGTGTCAGTGGCACAAAGGGAGGCCGGTCCACCGTGGACCGAGTCCACGGTGGCGATTGGCCACGCAGGCGCGCTCCAGCGATCTAGATCGACCGAAGCCGATCGGACGGTCGGCGTCGCGGCAAGGCAGGCGCACAGCCTAGGCGATCGGCCGGTCGGTGATGGCGAGCGGGCAGCGGAGGCACGCACGGGCCCAAGGGGCACCGGCAGCGAGCGGCGGTGCAAAGGCGGCGGCGGCCAGGGTACGGGCTCAGCCCAAGCTGAGCCGACCGGGCAGGTGTGGCAGCGGCGCACAACCAGTGGCAGCAGCGATCGGCGGCGCAGGAGGCGGCGGCAAGCACGGCCGGCGGAGGCGCACGCTAAGGGGCGGTGGCCAGCAAGGAAGGGAGAGGGGAAAAGGAGAGCAAGGATGAGGGGTCCTGACCGGAAAGCGGTGGCCGGAGCAGCAGGAGACGATGGCAACGTGATGGTCCGGCGGGGTTCCGCCAGCGCGAAGCGGTGGCCAGCAGTCGGGAGGACCTAGGGAAGGCTAACAAGGGGTTAGTGCGAGAGGGGAGGCTCGAGGCGGCACGAATCACCCGCCGAAGGGGGAGAAAAGGGGAAACTCACCGGCGAGCGAGGGAGATGGGTCCCCGAAGGGGTTGAGATCAAGGGGTGAGCTTTATAGGCTCGGGAGGCGGGGAATTGGTTGGAGAGAGATGGATTTGGAGGGGAAGTGGAGAGTGGCGGTGAGGGAGACGTGGGTGTCGCAGCACCGGGTTCCGTGGGAGGAGAGGTGGACGGCAACCGCGTCAAACGAGGGGTGCGGGAGGAGGGGCGTGGACCGGCGACGACATGGGTGACGTCACCCCAAGAGGGGTGACTGGAGGTTAGGGATAGGTATGACAGGTGGGGCCGACGGTCCCACCTGTCAGAGAGAGGAAGAGGGAGGGAGGTGAAATGGACTAGCAGGAGTAGGAGGCAAGCGGGCCAACCAAGTGGACTAGGCCGAGGAGGGAAGGGGCTAGCCCGGGAGAGAAGGGAAAGGAGGATATAAGGGAAAGGAGGGAGGTGTGGATCGGGCCGCGAGGAGGGAAAGAGGATTTGGGCTGAAAAAGGCCCAAGGAGAAGGAGGATGATTTTAATTTGTTATCTATATATTTAGTTGATTAAATAAACTTTGTTACATTAAAATTACTTCTTGAGCTCCGAAAATTCACGGGAAATTTGAGAGAGTAAATTAGGGCACAGAGAATATTACAAAAATATTTCCGGCTACGATTTTTAAAGGAAATTTTTTAATTCCCTCATTAATTCACTTGATTAAATTACTTTAAATTTTAAAATAAATTCTAGAAATGTATCATTTAATGATTTTTAATCCGGACAGAAAATCGGGGCGTGACACTAATTCCACCCGCGTCTTCGCTAGGTCTATAGGCGTCTTGCCCCCTACCCCTGGCCAGCAGGTGCCGCATCCTTTCACCGTGGCCATCCGATCCCCTTCTTGGTGATCCGGGCAATCTGTGTGGCTGCCCAAGTGGCTGCCACGTAGGTACCACGTCCGCGGTTTGCCTGGTTCGGTCGAACCCGAGCTGGTGCCCCTAACCGCCAGTTTCCATGTGGTGCTTCCCCATTGGTCCCCAATGACGGTTACATGTGTTTACCGACTTAACTACCGACCTAACAACCTTCATTGAGCTACTATAAAACGAGGAGCTCACTTCACTTTCAACACACAACAAAGTGGAGTACAACTCACTTTCATACATTAGGCATCACTTTAGTAGTGTGGAGAAAATAGGTAGAGAGTGAGGGAAAGCTCCGGAGGAGTGCCGGGATTGTCGGTGCTCTCTCTCGACCCTTGTACCTCAACGGATGCTTCTTTAATAAAGTAAGTGTTCGAGATTTCCTTTTTGGTTTTTAATAACTTACTTAAGTGTGATATATCCTCATCATTGCGGGTTCGTCGCTTAGTATATATATTAAATAGTACTAGGAGTCTGGATGAAGAAGAAAGTTCCTGTGCGAGGCTAGATTAGTAATTAATAGCTTAGGCGTGGTGTCTAGGTTAGGGGTTATCTTCGTTTATTGTGTACTCGAAAGTAAGGTAGGTGGCAGGTGGTGATAGCCAGGCCTGTCATTTGCATCTCTCCATGTTTCTTGGCAAACAAGGGGTGCACTAGTGCCCGAAGCAATCGGTAGATACGTTTTAACTCAAGTATAGTTGATTTATCCATAGGAATTCTCTCTAGCCTAAACCTACCATCTGTTGTTGTCCTTGAATAGAATCATGTTCCTAGATATACACACACATCCCATGTGATTCGATACCCTAGGAATGCTCTAATGTTACAGTGGTATTCGTGTGCTTGAGGATTTATCTATGAATGTAAAAATACCAACACCAATCCACCGTACGCCCGTCCCCTCGACAAACCGATGCGTGGGTTCTCCCTGTCGCCGCCAGGTTCCCCCTCGTTTGACGCCATAATACATATTAATTTTGTACTAAATCATATTAATTCTAGAAATTCATTTAGATAGCTCAAAACTTCTAAAATTCGTACGAACTCCAAATTAACTCATTCAACTTGCAAAATTCATATAAAATTGAGATATAGAAGTTTGTTTACTTTTCATGTATTGTTTCCTTGGTTTTTATTAGGCTTTTCCTCATTGTGTGTGCCAGTATGTAGAATTCACCGTTTCGGGAGATCGCGGTCGCAAGGAAAAGAGTTCGGAAGATTAATTCGAAGAAGCAAGGCAAGTCATACATTTCCCTTTGAGCATGTTGAGTCTATTTTACAAAATGTTTACCGCTTGCAAATAAATTATATGTTTTGCTACTTACATGAGAGTTGGGTTTACCCATTTGCTAGCTTGTCCCATGTGTACTTGATATCCATTCTTTGTCAAACTTGGATAATAATTCGACTAGCTTGTGTCCCTTGCGTGACCTATCTAGAAGCATGATATGCTTAGTCATGCTTAAATACCACTAGCTCACTTAATTTTATAATCATACTATTTACTCTTAGCATCTTGATGAGCTGCAAGCTTGAGACATTTGACCATGTTTTATTGGTCGTAATTACTGAACTAAAATATTGCTTAATGTTGGGTTGTGGATGCATGGATTTGATTGTTGGACCCATGGTAATTACGGACCGGTTCGTAGGAAACCCTAGATGACTTATTGTGCTTACCACTAGCAAGCGTGGGAAACTGCTGGAATTTTAGTATAGCTTTTACCTTTTTGACGCACCGAGGTGTGGCTGGGCATTATGGAGTTTGGTTGGACCGTGCAGCGGTCTAAGCGGCTTCTGGATTCATCGCAACACAAATGGGGACTGCGCACCCTGGTTTTATGGGTGGGGGTGAAACCTGTAGTGTAGTGTGCTTGGTTAGGCGGAGTTATGCGAAGGTTCTTATCACAATCACCCGCATGGTGATGTGTAAGGCCTTGCACGGTAACATAGCGGTGGATTGTGTCTTGTGGTTACAGTTGTACATCTCTGGTAAGAGTAAAACTATTCGAATAGCCGTGCTCGTGGTTATGGGTGATTGACCAGCTTTACCTTGATTAGTCTCACTCTATTAATTAACCTGACTTAGTGAAATGGTGTAGTTTAGGTGGTTTGGTTTGATCTATTCAACATAGTGTAGTGTTATTCAGCGTAGATTAATCATGTCTTAATTAATCAACTGTTTTACTGTTTTCAATTATAAATGTTTACAATTGTCTTTACACAAATAGCCAAAAACCTCTCTTTTCCTCCTTTGCACGTTTGCACCATTGTTGTGGCTTGTTTAGTACGGTGGTTGTGCTCAGTCTTGCTATATTCCCCATTTTCAGAAGTGTAGTGCTTCTGAGCTGAAGATTGAGTTAGAGAACCAAGAGTGCAATGTAGTGGAAGCCTCGCGAGGATCACCTTTTTCCGCTGTTGTCTTTTCGTATGAGGGCTAAATGCCTCTTAGTATTTACGCTGTATTTACGTTTGGATCTATGTATTAATTTGTTGTTTTGTGTACCCTGGCTTGATTCCTAGATAGAGATTTATACACAAAATAGCTGGAAATTTAGCAAAATTTTTGGGCGTGGCAACTACAGTAGAGCAATGATGAGGACATCCTCCATTATTACCCGCTGGCAAAGACGTAACAAGATGGGCCGAGTGGCCCAGTTGTAGTCGGAAGGTGACCGTGTGAGCCTCTGAATAATCCCACCTTGCTTAGCTTGGAAGGAGGAAGCCACCTTAAAAGGGAGAGCCACCCTTCCCCTACCAGACTAGTTTTTTAGGGTGATTGGGCCTTTGCCCGAGTGGGTGCGTCGGAGTTGCGGTGCTAAGATTGCGGGGTTTGGAAAAATCCGGATTAGTGTATCAAGCTTCGGGCATATGGTGCTAAGATTGCGGGATTCGGGGAATCCGGATCGGTGTGTCGGGCTTTCGTCCAACCCCACCTGGGCCGGACTCATCATTTACGGCTAAACCAGAACAATGCTAAGTCCCGGCAAACCCTAGATGCAACTCAGCAACTCCAAAACCGACCGACAGAAAATGCCCGAAACGAGAAAAACGGAACCCTAGTGGCGGCATGATTCCGTTTTTGAAGATCCCGACGACAACGAAAACACAGTGATGAAGGCGATAGTGGTACTAACCGTGACAAGAACTCGAAACTCTAAACGGACTAGACG
Organism: Oryza punctata; assembly: GCA_000573905.2. Taxonomy (NCBI): domain Eukaryota; kingdom Viridiplantae; phylum Streptophyta; class Magnoliopsida; order Poales; family Poaceae; genus Oryza; species Oryza punctata. The sequence continues at coordinate 14,183,334 of CM002494.2, read as the reverse complement.
CTAAGACCAGCAACACGACTCGACGATGCAACGCAAAACTCAACAAAGCAAAAACTGAAAAGAACAATGCAGTGGCACAAATATTGCTAGGTAAAGGATGCAATTTTTTTTGTATGGCTATTTTCTAGTTATAGGTAGATAAAAACTCACCGAGCAACGAAAGCTCTGATACCACTTGATAAACCCTGAGCTCCACTCGATACGCTCACGGCTGATGTTTGGCCCGATCTTTCGGTGAGTTTGTGATAACTACGATTTGAGAGAAACATTGATGATCCGAATACAACCGTACGAGACGTTGTGTTGCGCCTTAGCGATCGATACACCTCTCCGTGGGTTGTTGATCTTGCCGATGCAGATCAACCTTATTCCTGCAAGCAAATCGAAGAAACAAGCAAGAACAAGATAAAAGCAATCTGAATTGCAAATAGGAATTGAATACAAACGATAAGTTGGGGTTCCGAAGAACAAGCAAACGGATGGCCTAGCCGACGCGCGCGCTGCAAGCAAGTAGCAATGGCTAAACTTTAATCTAACAAAACCCAAGAAACCCTTAAAGGGGTACCTAGCTATTTAAGAAGGTGGGAGGACGACCTAGGGGTCCCTAGTGTTGTGCTCCACCAGATTGGGGCGCACCCCACATGGGCCCCACCTAGGCCGGGGTCCCAGATAAAGTTACAAGCCCATAGGCCCATTGTAGGTGATGCAGCACCTTATTTCTTCAATTGCGGTTGACTGGGATGGAATTTGGGGATGAGGTTGGATCCATTGGAAAGAGGACTCCAAGAGCTTTCCATCAAGTACTCATGGGCCCAAAACGGAGCTCATATGCAGATTTGGCGGTCGTTTGAAGTTAACATTGCTGCAGGTGGCCGAATTGGATTCCAGCACTTGGCGGACTTGATCTTGCTATCTTCTTGTTGATCCATGATGTGAACAACGGTTGTATCTTTGAAGCATATTCATAGCCAAGGAAAACTGAACCGTAGACATGCTAAGTGGGTTGAATTTATTGAATCTTTTCCTTATGTTATCAAACACAAGAAAGGGAAGGACAATATCATTACTGATGCATTGTCTAGGAGATATACTTTGTTGACACAACTTGACAACAAGATTTTTGGCCTCGAAACAATTAAAAACCAATATGTGCATGATGCTGATTTTAAAGATGTGTTGCTGCATTATACGGATGGAAGAAAATGGAACAAATTTGTCTTCAATGATGGGTTTGTTTTTAGAGCTAACAAGCTATGCATTCCAGCTAGCTCTGTTCGCTTGTTGTTGTTGCAGGAAGCGCATGGAGGTGGTTTGATGGGACACTTTGGTGCCAAGAAGACGGAGGACATCCTTGCTAGCCATTTCTTTTGGCCAAAGATGAGAAGAGATGTGGAGAGATTCGTTGCTCACTGCACTACATGTCAACAGGCTAAGTCACGCTTTAATCCACATGGTTTGTATATGCCTCTCCCTGTTCCTACTGTTCATTGGGAAGATATTTCAAAGGATTTTGTGTTGGGATTGCCTAGGACCAAGAGGGGGCGTGATAGCATTTTTGTGGTTGTGGATAGATTTTCTAAAATGGCACATTTCATACCATGTCATAAAACTGATGATGCTACTCATATCGCTGATTTGTTCTTTCGAGAAATTGTTCGCTTGCATGGTGTGCCAAACACAATTGTTTCTGATCGTGACACTAAATTTCTTAGCCATTTTTGGAGAACTTTGTGAGCTAAATTGGGGACTAAGCTTTTGTTTTCTACTACTTGTCATCCCTAAACTGATGGACAAACTGAGGTTGTGAATAGAACCTTGTCTACTATGCTCAGGGCTGTTTTGAAGAAAAATATTAAGGTGTGGGAAGAGTGCTTGCCTCATATTGAATTTGCTTATAATCGTTCCTTGCATTCTACTACAAAGATGTGCCATTTCAAATTGTGTATGGTTTGTTGCCTCGTGCTCCAATTAATTTGATGCCTTTGCCATCTTCTGAAAAACTGAATTTTGATGCTAAGCAACGTGCTGAGTTCATGTTAAAACTGCATGAGACAACTAAAGAAAACATAGAGCGCATGAATGCTAAGTATAAGTCTGCTGGTGACAAAGGTAGAAGGGACTTGAATTTTGAACCTGGAGATTTGGTTTGGTTGCATTTGCAAAAAGAACGGTTTCCTGATTTGAGTAAATCCAAATTGATGCCTAGAGTTGATGGAACATTTAAAGTGTTAGCAAAGATTAATGACAATGCATATAAGCTTAATTTGCTTGCAGATTTTGGGGTTAGTCCCACATTTAACATTGCAGATTTGAAGCCATATTTTGGAGAAGAAGTTGAGCTTGATTCGAGGACGACTCAAATGCAACAAAGGGAGAATGATGAGGACATCAACACCATCAATACATCCACGTCCCCGCAATTACAGCTTCATGGTCCTATTACCCGCGCTCGTGCACGTCAACTCAACTATCAGGTGAGTTCATTCTTGAGTTCATGTTCCTCTTCTTTATATCCCGGAGATGCGTGCACTCTTGTTTTACTCAGGAACGATGGAGAGGATCCAAAGGGGAGAGGATTCGCGCGGGGTGGATTCGGACTGCAGGACAGCACCAACTTCTGACGGCCGCCACGACTTCATGAGAGCTCCGATTTGGATGTGCAAGTACTTCATGGAAAGCTAGTCAAGTCTACTTTCAAATGGATCCAACCTCATATCCATATCTATTCTGGAGCGGCCGCAATTGTCGTTTTACTACCGAGTGTTTTCTGTCCACGGTGCTGCGTCACATCTTTTTGGGCCCAATGGGCTGTATCAAGTTGGGCCCATTAGGGGCGCGTCCTAGGGTTAGAGCACGACCCTGTGATCATTCTCCCCCTCTTCTTATACCTTTAGACACCACCAAGAACACTTGGGTTTTGATGATTAGAGTTAGCTGCTTGCTACCTGCTCGCAGCGCGCGTGTTGGCTAAACCGCCCGTCTGCTTGTAATCGGAACCCTTCGGTTCTGTGGTTGCACACTGTCCCGTGCGTTTCTATTGCGTGAGAGAAAGAGATTAGATTAGATTAGATTGGATTGGGTTCTATTTTGGGCTGAAAAGGAGAAAAAACAGAAGTACCGAATTTGTTTCTTTATTTTCACGTGGGGCCTTTCCAAATCAAGGCCGAGTGGGATCAATTTGCCGTGCGTTATCTCGTGGCCGAGAAGGGTGAGTCCGACTCTCCTCTGTTTCAATCAATACCTTGATTTGTCATACACTTTGGTGAAAAATTTCCAAGTGTCGGATTCGAGATCTGTTTGCAAAAAGGAACCTATGGGACGAGAGTATTCCATTTTTGTATAATTTTAATTTTACGGTTTACACTTTTACATTCGAGTCCCTATAATTTTTATATTTGTATTTGAGTCCCTGTAATATTGCATCCAGGTCCTTGAGTCTTTTTTTGAAAAAAATCAGAAAAAAAAAGAGAGAGAAAAAGGCAGAAAGGTGCATAAAAAACAAGAAAAGCCGCACCGAAAAAAAGGAAGAAGGAAAAAGAGAAAGAAAAAAAATAAAATCAGTTGTTATCGTTGAGATTGCTTTCGTATATCAGAGTTGTGCTTGAGTTGTTCCAGTGTTATCTTGCGGTATTGTTTGTGTCTAGGCTCGCGTCTCTAGTACGTTCTAGCCTAGGACCAGCACGGTACTGACTTTGAACGATTATTCAACTTTGCATTCTCTGATTTGAGCATTTGTTATTCCATTGCAAAATATTTAAGCCTACCCAGAGCTCCACAGATTTGATTGCAGCCGTACAGCAAGTGTTTGCCAAGGCATCGGTACATCCGACCTCCATCGGGGTGCTTGGTTGAGTTGGTGTATATCACTATTCCGCTTGTATTAGTAAGAATTTGTAAGAGCTCGGTTAAAAAGCTTGAGTGTGTGTGATATTTGAGCGTCCACTACCTAGTAGTTAATAGGAACGTGCATATTTTTGTATGTTTCTTATCTTCTACTAACAATGGCAGTGATACGAAAGACGATTGGAAATAGCTGTGCTCAACATCGACATCTTCATCGAGACATTAGGAGTGATCAACATGACCATTATGTTCTAGCTAAGATCAAATCTGCACTACCTTATTTTGAAGGAAATTATGATCCTCATGCTTACATTGATTGGGAGCTAGCTGTTGACAGAGAATTTCAAAAATATAAATTGACTGAGAAACATATGGTTATGTGTGCGTCTAGGGTTCTAATTAAAAATGCTTCTAATGATTGGCTACTATAGATACAACCGTTGTTCACATCATGGATCAACAAGAAGATAGCAAGATCAAGTCCTCCAAGTGCTGGAATCCAATTCGGCCACTTGCAGCAGCGTTGACTTCAAACGGCCGCCAAATCTGCATACGAGCTCCGTTTTCGGCCCGTGAGTACTTGATGGAAAACTCTCGGAGTCCTTTTTCCAATGGATCCAGACTCATCTCCAGATTCCATTTCAGTTAGCCACAATTACAGAAACAAGGTGTTGCGTCACCTATAATGGGCCTATGGGCTTGTAACTTCATCTGGGACCCCGGCCCATGTGGGGCCCATGTGGGTGCGCCCCAATTAGGTGGAGCACGACCCTAGGGCTCCCTTGGTCGTCCTACCATCACTTTAAATAGCTTGGTACTCCTTTAGGGTTTCTCGGGTTTTGTTAGATTAAAGTTTAGCCATTGCTACTTGCTTGCAGCGCGCGTGTCGGCTAGACCGTCCGTCTGCTTGTTCTTCGGAACCCCAACTTATCGTTTGTATTCAATTCCTATTTGCAATTCAGATTGCTTTTATCTTATTCTTGCTTGTTTCTTTGATTTGCTTACAGGAATAAGGTTGATATGCCCCGGCAAGATCAACAACCCACGGAGAGGTGTATCGATCGCTAAGGTGCAACACAACGTCTTGTACGGTTGTAGTCGGATCATCAACGTGTCTCACAAATCGTAGTTATCTCAACTCACCGAAAGATTGGGCCAAATCATATCCTTGAGCGCATCGAGTGGAGCTCAGGATTTATCAAGTGGTATCAGAGCTTTCGTTGCTCGGTGAGTTTTTTATCTACCTATAACCAGAAAATAGCCATACAAAAAAAAATTGCATCCTTTACCTAGCCATATTTGTGCCACTGCATTGTTCTTTTCAGTTTTTGCTTTGTTGAGTTTTGCGTTGCATCGTCGAGTCGTGTTGCTGGTCTTAGCGTCTAGTCCGTTTAGAGTTTCGAGTTCTTGTCACGGTTAGTACCACTATCGCCTTCGTCACTGTGTCTTCGTTGTCGTCGGGATCTTCAAAAATGGAATCGTGCCGCCACTAGGGTTCCGTTTTTCTCGTTTCGGGCATTTTCTGTCGGTCGGTTTTGGAGTTGCTGAGTTGCATCTAGGGTTTACCGGGACTTAGCCGTGTTCTGGTTTAGCCGTGCTTGTGTCGAGAGGAGGGAGAAGATAGTAGATCTGTTTGGATTCGGTTGGGTAGAAGAAAAGAAAAGAAAGAAAATAATAGTAGATTGGATCGGCTAGAATCAGTTTTCCTTTTTTTAGATTGGCCGGTACCTCCTCCCAACCTTGTGTGCGGCGTTTCCCTCCCCCTTCTCGTGAGTCCGACTCCTCCCTCCCCTCTCTTGGTTTCAATCTATACCGTAAATTGCTAAACAGTTTGTCTGTTTGCAAAAACAGAACCTATGCGACGAGAGCATTCCATTTTTGTATAATTTTAATTTTAGGGTTTGCATTTTTACATTTGAGTCCCTATAATTTTTATACCTGTAATCTTGCATCCAGGTCCTTGAGTCGTTTTTGCTGAAAAAAAGTCAAAAAAAAAGAGAGGAATAAAAGGCAGAAAGGTGCAAAAAAAAAAAGAAAAGAAAAGCCGCAGCAAAAAAAAGAAAGAAGGAGAAAAAAGAGAAAGAAAGAAAGAAAAAAAAGGAAAGAGAAAATCAGTTATTATCTTTGAGATTGCTTTCACGTATCAGAGTTGTGCTTGAGTTGTGCTATCTTGTGGTACCGTTTGTGTCTAGACTCGCGTCTCTAGTACGTTCTAGTCTAGGACCAGCACGGTACTTGACTTTGAACGACTATTCAACTTTGCATTATCTGATTTGAGCATTTGCTATTTCTTTGCTAAATATTTAAGCCTACCCAGAGCTCCACAGATTTGATTGCAGCCGTACAGCAAGTGTTTGACAAGGCATCGATACATCCAACCTCCATCGGGGTGCTTGGTTGAGTCGGTGTATATCACCATTCCGCTTGCATTGGTAAGAACTTGTAAGAGCTCGGTTAAAAGCTTCAGTGTGTGTGGTATTTGAGCTGCCACTGCCCTAGTAGTTGATAGGAGCGTGCATATTCTTGTGTATGTTTCTTGTTTTCAACTAACCATGGCAGGATTAAGTAACGGAATACGAGACAGTGATGCTTAACATCAACGTCTTCATCGAGACATGAGGAGTGATCAACATGACCGTTATGAGGTAAGTGATGTTGTTCTAGCTAACATCAAATCTGCACTACCTTATTTTGAAGGAAATTACGATCCTCATGCTTACATTAAATGGGAGCTAGCGGTCGATAGAGAATTTAATGTACATGACTTGTCTGAGAAACATATGATTATGTGTGCCTCTAGTGTTCTAATTAAAAATGCTTCTGATGATTGGAAATATCTTTGTAGGTATAACAAAATACCTCAATCTTGGAAAGACATGAAACGATATTTTAGAGATATTTATGTTCCCATATATTATGCTGATATTCTGTTCAACAAACTGCAATGTTTAAAGCAAGATACTAAAACTGTTACTTCATACTACCATGATATGCGTGCTTGTTTATTACGTTGTGGTTTAGATGAATGCGAAGAAGCAACGGAATTGAGGTTTTTACGTGGGCTTAATAGTGAAATTCAGGGCATGCTTGCATGTCAAAGTTATAGCTCTTTTGCTCATTTGTTACAACTTGCTTGTGATGCGGAAAAACAAATTGAGGATGTAAAGAAGCAACAAGTTGTACACATGTCTCCTATTGCTAATAATTTGCAGAAAGTAAACAATTGTCAAAAGGAGGAGAATGATGTTCTTGAGAAGAGAGAAGAGAACCATGAAGCACCTGCGATGTCTGAAGAAAGTTCGCAAGGCAAATTAAATGGTGATGAAGTAAATGAATGTGAGTATTCTCAAGCTGAGCTACACATGTCCACTTTTCATGCTATAGTAGAGCAACCAATAGTGGAATCCATTGTTGAAATTCCTTTGTCACAAGTTGATTTTTTTGCTGTTCCTTGTGATAAAGAAGAGTTGTGTGATAATGCTTCACTTATATCAATGCCACAACTAGTGAATGAACAAGCTATTTCTAGTGTTTCTTTGTATGCTGATTTCAGGCATGTTGTTCACATTGCTTATAAAGCTGAGGAACGTGAATTGTTATCTTCTTAAAATACTTTGGGCTATATTTAGTTTGATGATTTTTGTGAGCTCGAAAATTTTAAGGAGAAATTATTTGTGAAGTCTGATTTGAGATGTCTAATTAATACTATTTTTCATCTTTGATGGATATACCGATAAAGGAATATATTTGGTGCATAGAGTTTATATATGTTCAGATTTGGAACCTCCTGTAGTTATGCAAGGCAACAGTAGGCTAGAGAGTACTATAATGACTAATAATGTTATCTCGAGTCTGCCTTGTTTTGATTTTGTGAAACAGGTTATTTTAAATGGACTACGTGAAGAGCACCGTATGGAAAAACCGAGGACGGTTTTCCGTGAAGAAGGGGAGGATGATGTGACCATGACTACTATGGATACAACCGTTGTTCACATCATGGATCAACAAGAAGACATCAAGATCAAGTCCTCCAAGGGCTGGAATCCAATTCGGCCACCTGGAACAACGTTGACTTCAAACAGCCGCCAAATCTGCATACGAGCTCCGTTTTCGGCCCGTGAATACTTGATGGAAAGCTCTCGGAGTCCTCTTTCCAATGGATCCAGCCTCATCTCCAAATTCACTATCAGTTGGATGTAATTACAAAAACAAGGTGTTGCGTCACCAATAATGGGCCTATGGGCTTGTAACTTCATCTGGGACCCCGGCCCATGTGGGGCCCATGTGGGGTGCGCCCCAATCTGGTGGAGCACGACCCTAGGGACCCCTAGGTCGTCCTCCCACCTCCTTAAATAGTTAGGTACCCCTTTAGGGTTTTTTGGGTGTTGTTAGATTAAAGTTTAGCCATTGCTACTTGATTGCAGCGCGCGTGTCGGCTAGACCGTTCGTCTGCTTGTTCTTCGGAACCCCAACTTATCATTTGTATTTAATTCCTATTTGCAATTCAGATTGCTTTTATCTTGTTTTTGCTAGTTTCTTCGATTTGCTTTCAGGAATAAGGTTGATCTGCATCGATAAGATCAACAACCCACGGAGAGGTGTATCGATCGCTAAGACGCAACACAACGTCTCGTACGGTTGTAGTCGGATCGTCAAGCCCGACACACCGATCCGGATTCCCCGAATCCCGTAATCTTAGCACCATACGCCCAAAGCCCGACACACTGATCCGGATTTTTCCAAACCCCGCAATCTTAGCACCGCAACTCCGACGCACCCACTCGGGGAAAGGCCCAATCGCCCTAAAAGAGTAGTCTGATAGGGGAAGGGTGGCTCTCCCTTTTAAGGTGGCTTCCTCCTCCCAAGCTAAGCAAGGTGGGATTATTCAAAGGCTCACACAATGATGAGTCCGGCCCAGGTGGGGTTGGACGAAAGCCCGACACACCGATCCGGATTCCCCGAATCCCGCAATCTTAGCACCATACGCCCGAAGCACGACACACTGATCCGGATTTTTCCAAACCCCGCAATCTTAGCACCGCAACTCCGACGTACCCACTCGAGGAAAGGCCCAATCACCCTAAAAGACTAGTCTGGTAGGGGAAGGGTGGCTCTCCCTTTTAAGGTGGCTTCCTCCTCCCAAGCTAAGCAAGGTGGGATTATTCAGAGGCTCACACGGCACCGCCCGACTACAACTGGGCCACTCGGCCCATCTTGTTGCGTCTTTGCGAGCGGGTAATAATGAAAAAAAAGGCAGAAAGGTGCAAAAAAAAGAAAAGAAAAGCCGCACCAAAAAAAGAAAGAAGGAAAAAAAAGAGAAAGAAAGAAAGAAAAAAAGGAAAGAGAAAATCAGTTGTTATCTTTGAGATTGCTTTCACGTATCAGAGTTGTGCTTGAGTTGTGCTATCTTGTGGTACCGTTTGTGTCTAGGCTCGCGTCTCTAGTACGTTCTAGTCTAGGACCAGCACGGTACTTGACTTTGAACGACTATTCAACTTTGCATTATCTGATTTGAGCATTTGCTATTCCTTTGCTAAATATTTAAGCCTACCCGGAGCTCCACAGATTTGATTGTAGCCGTACAGCAAGTGTTTGACAAGGCATCGATACATCCAACCTCCATCGGGGTGCTTGGTTGAGTCGGTGTATATCGGTAAGAACTTGTAAGAGCTCGGTTAAAAGCTTCAGTGTGTGTGGTATTTGAGCTGCCACTGCCCTAGTAGTTGATAGGAGCGTGCATATTTTTGTATGTTTCTTGTCTTCTACTAACAATGGCAGCGATACGGAAGACGATTGGGAATAGCTGTGCTCAACATCGACATCTTCATCGAGACATGAGGAGTAATCAACATGACCATTATGAGGTAAGAGATGATCTAGCTAAAATCAAATCTGCACTACCTTATTTTGAAGGAAATTATGATCCACATGCTTACATTGATTGGGAGCTAGCTGTTGATAGAGAATTTCAAAAATATAAATTGAATGAGAAACATATGGTTATGTGTGTCTCTAGTGTTCTAATTAAAAATGCTTCTAATGATTGAAAATATCTTTGTAGGCATAACAAAATACCTCAATCCTGGAAAGATTTAAAAAGATATTTGAGAGATGTTTATGTTCCTACATATTATGCTGATATTCTGTTCAACAAACTACAATATTTAAAACAAGATACCAAAAGTGTTATTTCATACTATCATGGTATGCGTACTTGTTTAATACGTTGTGGTTTAGATGAATGCGAAGAAGCTTCAGAATCGAGGTTTTTGCGTGGGCTTAACAAAGAAATTCAGGATATGCTCGCTAGTCAAAGATATAGATCTCTTTCTCATTTGTTACAACTTGCTTGCAATGCGGAAAAACAAATTGAGGATGTAAAGAAGCAACAAGTTGTACGCGTGCCTCCTATTGCTAATAGTTTGTAGGAAGTAAACAATTGTCAAAAGGAGGAGAATGATGTTCTTGAGAAGAAAGAAGGGTACCATGAAGCACCTGCAATGTCTAAGGAAAGTTCAAAAGGTAAATTAAACGGTGATGAAGTAAATGAAGGTGAGTATTATCAAACTGAGCTACACATGTCCACTTTTCATGCTGTAGTAGAGCAACCATTAGTGGAACCAATTGCTGATATTCCTTTGTCACAAGTTGATTTATTTGTTGTTTCTTGTGATAAAGAAGAGTTGTGTGATAATGCTTCACTTATACCCATGCCACAACTAGTGAATGAACATGTTATTTCTAGTGTTAGTTCATTATGTGCTGATTTTAAGCATGTTGTTCACATTGCTAATGAAGTAGAGGAACGTGAATTGATATCTTCTTTAAATACTTTGGGCTATATTCAATTTAGTGATTTTTGTGAGCTCGATAATTTGAAGGAGAAATTATTTGCTAATTCTGATTTGTCATGTCCAACTAATACTATATTTCATATCTTTGACAAATATAACGATAGAGGAATATATTTGGTGCATCGAGTTTATATATGTTCAGATTATTTTAATCATGTTATCTCGAGTCTGTCTTGTTTTGATTTTGTGAAACAGATTATTTTAAATTGACTACGTGAAGAGCACCGTATGGAAAAACCGAGGACGGTTTTCCGTGAAGAAGGGGAGGATGATGTGACCATGGGTACTATGGATACAACCGTTGTTCACATCATGGATCAACAAGAAGATAGCAAGATCAAGTCCGCCAAGTGCTGGAATCCAATTCGGCCACCTGCAGCAATGTTAACTTCAAACGTCCGCCAAATCTGCGTACGAGCTCCGTTTTGGGCCCATGAGTACTTGATGGAAAGCTCTTGGAGTCCTCTTTCCAATGGATCCAACCACATCCCCAAATTCCATCCCAGTCAACCGCCATTGAAGAAACAAGGTGCTGCGTCACCTAAAATGGGCTTATGGGCTTGTAACTTTATTTGGGACCCGGCCTAGGTGGGGCCCATGTGGGGTGCGCCCCAATCTGGTGGAGCACGACCCTAGGGACCCTTAGGTCATCCTCCCACCTCCTTAAAGAGCTAGGTACCCCTTTAGAGTTTCTTGGGTTTTGTTAGATTAAAGTTTAGCCATTGCTACTTGCTTGCAGCGCGCGTGTCGGCTAGACCGTCCGTCTGCTTGTTCTTCGGAACCCCAACTTATCGTTTGTATTCAATTCCTATTTGCAATTCAGATTGCTTTTATCTTGTTCTTACTTGTTTCTTCGATTTGCTTGCAGGAATAAGGTTGATCTGCATCGGTAAGATCAACAACCCACGGAGAGGTGTATCGATCGCTAAGGCGCAACACAACGTCTCGTACGGTTGTATTCGGATCGTCAATGTTTCTCTCAAATCGTAGTTATCACAAACTCACCGAAAGATCGGGCCAAACATCAGCCATGAGCGTATCGAGTGGAGCTCAGGGTTTATCAAGCAACCATTTGTAGAACAAATTGTTGATATTCCTTTGTCATAAGTTGATATATTTGTTGTTCATTGCGATAAAAAAGAGTTGTGTGATAATGCTTCACTTATCTCTATGCCACAACTAGTGAATGAACATTCTATTTCTAGTGTTAATTCTTTGTGTGTTGGTTTTAAGCATGTTGTTCACATTGCTTATGAAGTGGAGGAAAGTGAATTGCTATGTTTTTTCAATACTTTTGAGCTATGTTCGGTTTGATGACTTTTTTGAACTCGATAATTTTAGGAAGAAATTATTTGTTAAGTATGATTTGCCATTCAATTACTGCTACTTTCCATATCTTTGGTGAATATAGTGATAAGGGAATATATTTGGTGCATAGAGTTTATATTTGGTCATATTTGGAACCTCCATTAATTATGTAAGGAAATAGCATGCTAGAGAGTACTATAATGACTAATCATGGTATCTCAAGTTTGTGTCATTTTGATTTAGAGAAATAGGTTGTTTTCTAAAATGGGAGTAACTGTATCGTTCAATATTGATGCCAGCCACAGTTACAATTGCCCCATATGAGTACTTCTTTCTTCAAGGAGAGCAATATACGCTGAAAGAGAATGGTTTCAAGGTAGCATCTACATCCTATGTTGTGCATCTTAATTACAAGGTGTATCAGTTTCATTGAATGGTACTTATTTGTTAAAGAATTAATGATATTTCATGACAAAAGTTTGTTGCGTTTGTTTTCATGTAGACACTTCTATTGGCAAGATCATGCATTTCGCGAAAAGCACCATATGAAAAAACTAAGGACGGTTTTCCGTGAATAAGGGGAGAACGATTTGACCATGACTACTATGGATATAACCATTATTCACACCATAGGTCAACTGGAAGATAATGAGTTCAAGCTCCAGAAGTCTGAAATCCAATTCGGGCACATCCAATTCGGCCACCAGCAGCCGCACATAATTACAGCCGCCAAATGCACATACGAGCTCCGTTCTGGGCCCATGAGTACTTGATGGAAAGATCTCGAAGTCCTATTTCCAACGGATTCGGTTTCATCTCAAAATTCCTTGCGAGTCACTAGTAATTAAAGAAATAAGGTGTTGCGCTATCTGTCGTGAGTCTTTGGGTTTATGTCGATTTCTAGAATTGATAATATAATTTATGAGGTGTGTTAGACCAAGGAGAGATGGTCACACAGATGATTATACTGGTTTAGACCCTCAGCGTGAGGTAATACCCTACATCCAGTGGTGTAGATTAGATCTATGTCGAGTAAAAAAGCAATCAGAAGTTCCCTTAGGGTTCCTGTCGACGTCCCTCATATAGTGCTAGGGCAACCAGTAGCATGCATGGTGCAGTATCCCTTATAATCTGGATAACTACCATCTATTTACATGGGATAGGATTAACTTCCTTATCTCTTATCCCTTTCTTTAAGTACAAGTTAGCCGCATGGGCCTAGGGTACACGGCCCACCATATGCAGTACGGCGCACAAAGGTCCTCCTTGGAGCACTCAGATACCGTGTCCCCCACAGTTTATAACTTCGTCTGGAATCCCGGCCCAAGGTGGGTGCACCCCTGATAAAGCCTGAGCTCCACTCGATGCGCTCAAGGCTATGATTGGCCTGATCTTTCGGTGAGTTGAGATAACTATGATTTGGGAGACACGTTGATGATCCGACTACAACCGTACGAGACGTTGTGTTGCGCCTTAGCGATCGATACACCTCTCCGTGGGTTGTTGATCTTGCGGTGTAGATCAACCTTATTCCTGTAAGCAAATCGAAGAAACAAGCAAGAACAAGATAAAAGCAATCTGATATTGCAATAGGAACTGAATACACACGATAGGTTGGGATTCCGAAGACAAGCAGACGGACGGTCTAGCCGACACGCGCGCTGCAAGCAAGTAGCAATTGGCTAATTAAATCTAACAAAACCCAAGAAACTCTGAAGGGGTACCTAGCTATTTAAGGAGGTGGGAGGACGACCAAGAGAGCCCAAGGGTCGTGCTCCACCTAATTAGGGCGCACCACACATGGGCCGGGTTCCCAGATGAAGTTACATGCCCATAGGCCCATTATTGGTGACACATTACCTTGTTTCTGTAATTGCAGCCAACTAAGATGGGATTTAGAGATGAGGCTGGATCCATTGGAAAGAGGACTCCGAGAGCTTTCCATCAAGTACTCACGGACCGAAAACGGAGCTCGTATAAATATTTGGCGACCGTTTGAAGTCAGCACTATAGCAGGTAGCCAACTTGGATTCCAGCACTTAAGCAACTTGATCTTGATTGGAGCAATGATTGTATCAATGGTAGTCATGGTCACATCAACCCCAACCTGATGGAGCACCACCCTAGGAACCTATTGTTCCCTTCCACCTACTTAAATAGCTAGATACTCGTTCAACGTTTATCAGGTTTTGTTTGATTGAAGTTTAGTCATTACTATTTGTTTTACACATACCGGCTAGAGCGCCTAATTAATCATCTTCAAAACCCCCCTTATTGTGAGCTTTAATTTCTATTTGTAACCTTATTTCTATTTATAATTCAGTTGCTTTTAATCATCTTCAAAACCCCCCTTATTGTGAGCTTTAATTTCTATTTGTAACCTTATTTCTATTTATAATTCAGTTACTTTTAAGAATTCTTACTGTTTCTTCGATTTGCTATTAAGAAAAAGTTGATTTGTTTCTTCGATTTGCTATTAAGAAAAAGTTGATCATTCAACCCATACAGAGATGTATCGATTACTCAACACATCTCGTATGGTTTTTTCGATCATGTAGTTGGATCGATAACTTCTCTAGTTGGATCGATAACTTCTCTCTCAAATCTCTCAAATCGTAGTTATCTTAGCTCACCAAAAGACCGAGCCGCTTATCATATGGATCACCCAATGAAAATAAAGACTTCGCGACCTTATATTTGCCTTCCAGGAAGCCCAAAATTCTGCCCAATACTGATTATACCACAAAGCTATTTATAGTCTAACGGATACAGGCCTTGCAACCTAAGCCAACTGATTGCCTTATTATCCATCTGTCCCTTGCATCTGTCCCACTAACTGGGCAGCAATCTTGCAGAAATGCAATGGCAAAAAAAAAAAAAACATAGCGAAAATAGAGATCATCTATTTCTCATGCCTTCTGTTCTGTGGTCAAATCACCCCATCTGACGTTGTACTTTGCTGCAAGGTAGTGAGCCCCTACAGGACCGCGGCTTCCATAAGGGTATAGCTCAGGGGCTATCCGCTTCTCTTCCAGCTCCTTGAGTAAGGGAGTGAAGAGCTCCCATGCGGCATCCAACTCATCAGAGCGGATAAAAAGCCTTCGCTCTCCTTCAATGGCATCAAGTAAGAGCCTCTCATAAGCATCTGGTATCTCCTTGGAGTACCTGAGACAAAAGTTCAATTTATACAAGTGTAGCAAGATACAATAAACACTCCAAAGTACCAGATTGCTGAATGATACTAACAACAGATTGCTAACGAAATGATTGAGATAATACATCATGTGCCACGGTGTGATTGAAGACAGAACTCAGAAGCATGCTAGGCTCGAAAAATGAACTCAAAAAGGGCAGTACAATAAATACATTATGAGATATAGCAGGAGATAAAATTTCCCGTTTAGTATTTGCTACTAGGTCCGCAACTACTAAAACCAATTTGGCCTAACATATCAACAAACTTAAATGTCTAGTGAAGTATAATACTCAATTTTCTTGGAACAAAAAAAAACATCTGGATACAAATGTAAAATGATGGAAAATTAACCTTACCTTGCTGCATAGTGAAGATTCAAATTACTTCTATCTAGTCTCATACCAAGACCAGGAATTTTGTTGTTAATCTTCAAGTAGATAGCTTCATCAGGTTGCACACGTATGACAAGTTCATTAGTGGCCGTATCAAGATCAGTCCCAAAACTCCTCTTATAAAGATTACCAGGAACATGTCGGAACTGTACTCTAATCTCAGCCCTGGAATTCATATATTTTCCATGTAAGAGCACACAAAATAATCCATAAGATTTTTTTATGGTGAGTTATGTACCCTAATTAATTAATAGAAGTAGTGCTCCTATTCACTTGATTTTGTCTTGTAAGTAGATCAAATGTAATACATAATAAAATCTTTACAAATGTAGAAAACGTTTTATCAAATCAATCTAACTGCAGAACTTAAAAAATAACGAATAATATGGCACAAATAGAAACAAAACAGAAACAAGAATCACCTTCGGGATATTAATTCAAAAACTCCTCAAACTCTTATTAAATGCACTAAACGGGAAGATGTTCGCACTGGTTAGAGGAGTCATATAGTAAGGTTGTGATTTGTGACGACAACTATTTCTATTGATGCATACCCTTTTGTATGTAAAGCCTTCCCAGCCTTCATAAGAAAAGGAACTCCATCCCATCTGGCATTATTTATGAAAAGTGCAGCTGCAGCAAATGTTGGGGTTACACTATCCTTGGGCACCGTCTTATCTTCGGTGTATCCAGGGTATGTGGTACCACCCTTTGTATGACTTTTGTACTGTCCTATCACCACATCTTCCAGTTGCAGGGGCTTCATGGAACGCAGAACTTTAACCTGGATGAAAAATATAAAGCAATATAACATGATCAATAAATGGTGATTTCATGTGTAAATTTATTTGACATACAGCACTGGTAACAAGATCAATGTATCATACTTGAAAGTATACAACACATCTAAGAAACGCCTTAAATGAAGAATTAAAGTGCGTCACCCTCCCTAATTTGGAACATCTGCCTGCCGTATGATGATTATTGAAGGAGGGGACACAAACCTTTTCGTTTCTTATGTCCTCCGCCTCCAAGCTAACAGGAGTTTCCATCGCAAATAGGGCTAGTATCTGAAGAAGATGATTCTGCATTATGTCACGGATTATACCATACCTATCAAAGTACCTGTGCAATTCAACAATAAAATGAGAGACAATCCTAGGGAACTAAGGTTATATCATAAAAGAACCAACAAAATCATACCCTCCTCGTCCTTCAGTGCCAAAATCCTCTGAGAATATCAGTTGCACATTCCTTATATACTGCCTTGACCATAGAGGTTCAAAAACAAGATTTGAGAAGCGAAGGACAGACAGGTTCTCCACTAGTTCCTTTCCCAAGTAGTGGTCAATCCTGCATAACAAGTTGAAAGGAACATAACAAGCATAATTATCTCTGTGAAATGAATAATCATGCACCTAGATTTATATGTTAATTTAGAATACAAAAGTATACATATTCTGATGAACACAATCTCAAATACTAGAAGCATGTACCACCTGAAGATTTGGTCCTCTACCAGGTACTGCTTCAGGCCCCTTGTTAATGCAGAAGATGAATCTGAGTCACGACCAAAAGGTTTCTCAACAATTACCCTTGTCCAACCATTCCCAGATGATGCTGATTTGCTTGCACATTTTACAACATCCAGGAATATATTTGGTGGTATTGACAAGTAGAAAAGACGGTTAGAAACTCTGGAACCCTGCAGATGAAGTACAAGAATTCATTCAGATTGTCAGATTTAAAATGAGCGTGGGCATGAATGAATTTAAGATCTTCTTGGCATAGAGGCAGATCACTATAATCTGGATTGGAGCAACTGCATTTAGCAATTATGGTGTTTCGCTAATTGCTTTTCTTCTAATCCGAATTGTAAAAAGAAACTATTCTGCTTCACAAAGCAACCCACAAAATAATGGTTGAATAGCCAAATTTGTCTAATCTTAGATTTCTCAAATAAGCTAAACTATTATGCACGGATGCTTTTCCGCAGCAACTTAAAGAATAAGCACAAGAAAGCAATTTCTGCTTTTCAGAAGTGGAGAATAGCCCACAAATGCTTTTCTGATTTAGATGCTAGCTAATTGGATCCTGTTTTGCAATGTTTCTCTCTGCATTCAATGTGTCAAAAATTTGCTGATGCATATATTCTCAATGGACTAGTGTATTTACAGTCTAGGGATAATACAACTTTAGATATTAATGCTCACTAAAAAAAGTAGTAAGATTATGTAACTGAAAAGCAGGATCTAATCCAAACAAAAGTAAATAATGTTACCATATGATTTTTTTTTCTTAGAAGCAGGATTAATGACTCATTCTTGTTTTAACATGAAGTGCATATACAAACCTCATGTCGTTTCAACTTCTTGTCAAGGTCCATGAAATGCTCCTCTGAATCATATTGGCCTGAATGATAGAAGCATCTCTTTAAAAACTCTTCCATCTTCTCATTACAGTTTTCCCTGGAAAGAAAGAATAGTTTGAAGCATCACTGATGAAAATGTATGCACAAAGGCTTCATTTACCTAAGGATGTTAAGAATTATGGTTAAAATGTCCAGCCTAGTTAAGCACCTTTTATCTATTCTGCATGTCAGTGTTTTGCTGACCATGTTTCTCAATTCAGCATCTGTCATCTTGCTGCGTGCATATCCGAAGATAGTGAAATGCTAAGAAAGAAAAATACTCTCGCTTAGATTTAACATCAGTAGCTGAAATGATATCATAAATTTGGAGCATATTTACACAAACCTTTGGAAGACAATCTTCATAGTATAGAGCAAAAAGTGCAGGAAATATCTTCTTCTTGGCAAGGTCACCAGATGCTCCGACTACAGTGATACTAACAGTGGAGTCATCATTTTCTGATAGAGGACTCAAGTCTTCAAAATCATCTAAAATGATTTCTGAAGGTGAGCCATTTTCCACCTTTGATGGGGAAGCACTTCTGGCTGCCTTCTCCACACCAGCATCCTTGGCACCTTGCACTATTGATAAGTATAAGATAAGTAAAGAGTCATTATGTGATAGCTATTTGACGAACTTCATCACATGAAATTTCACGTGAATTTTCACTATGTGCTGGAAGTTTCAGATGAATTTTCACGTGCAGTATTAATGTTCATGCATGAGCTTTGCTTGAACGGTACTGTAGCAGAACAGTTTCAGCCTTAAGATAAGATCGCCAAATTATCAGCCCCCTTTAATTTAGGGATTAATAAGTATCAAATCAAAAAACGCGAATATTAGGGAAGGACCTAATATCAAATAAATAGGTAGAGGTGAGGCTTCGAACCCAGACTGGCTAGCCCACCACCTTGTGGAGCTAGCCAGAAGACCCCTGGGTGTTTCTCAGGATCAAATCATCCTATCTGTTAGGATGGGATTGTATCTACATTCGTTAAGCAAGCAAAAGATGAATAAAAAACATAGTCCTTAAAGTCCAGTTGTATTCTAAATATGTTCCTCCCGAACTGATGCCCTCCTTCACCTAGTGCAGTTCTACTTCAAGTAACCTTGCAGTAATCTAACATTCATCCAACTGCTGCTTCACAACCCATAGCACGCAGAAAGGGTTACGATCCCCAGAAGATCATTGACTTCAAAATACAACTACCTAGGGTCCCCAAACCTTCAATGGCAAGGAAGACCCATACCCTTGGTTGGATTGCTTTGAGCAATTCTTCAAGGAGAGATGAGACGAGCGGTGGTGGAGTTGTGAGTATATAAACTTTTTTTTCTGAATGAACAATGATGCCACCATGCTGACAGACACTTAAAACATTGCATATAGGAATTCTGCCACTAATGCACTATGCACATAATGTTGTGTTTTGGAAAACATTTCAAGAATTGGTGGAAATAAACCTTAAACTTATCAGAAGAAGGAATTAACTACTTGAAATGGTATCACTTAGACCTATTTCATCACATATGGCGTTTTTCTTTTACAAGAATTATTGCATGACCACTAATTACAGCTCTAAAATAAGATAACGGCCGCAATTTGGCAGCAACAAGGCTTGTTTCCACATAGCCAATAAGCCATTACATTTACATCTGGCACCGCGGGGAGATGAATATCATCATAGAAACTGATGCGATACGGGCATACGGCGGATAGGATGCGATGCGGTGGATAGGGATACAAGGAAAACGAATCAGCAAATCAGCCCACGCAGGATGCGACGAGCAACCCAAAAGGGGGCGGGTGTCCCCTCGATTTTCAAAAAAGACAGACGAAGGGTCAAAGGCGGAGAAGAGCAAATGAACTAAGAAGCAGGAAGGAAGGGAAAGGGAAAGGGAAAGGGGGCCCGACCTCCCGTAGTAGCGACGGCGGCGACGCGCCACCCGAGCGCGGCCGCTCTCCGGAGGCCGCATCTGGCGAAGGAGAGCGGCGCCGGCGGCTCCGCCGATGCCAATCCTCGTCGTACGGCGCTGGCGCCCGGGGAGCACCTCATGCAGGAGAGCGCCATGCCTGTATGCCTTCCTCTCCTCCTGGAGGAAGGAAGAGCGGATGCAAGCCGGCAAGGAGGATGGAGACGAGGGAGGAGGAGGGGAGACGGGCGGGTTTTATCGGGGATATCGACGAAGTCTAGCCGCCAACAGGACAAGAAGAAGAGGGAAGGTGGGGGCTCTTGAGATCGCCGAGGGGCAAGGCTGGGATTACGTGGAATAACAATTACTCTAGATTATATTAGCAGAGAGACGGGACGGGAGCGAGCGTCGGAGTTGGTGTGTGGGGTGGGGTGGCTGCTCGGCCGATCGGGGGCGGGGGGCCAAAAGCGCACGGGATATTGTGTGGCCTTTTCGTCCGCTGAGCGGCCGGGCCGGTTGGCTTTGCTCGGCTCGGGTGACCCAGACAAGCTGTGCGCTTGTTTCGTGGTCGTCGTGTACATATTATCACTGATGCAGTCGGCTTCCCCCTCCCTCCCGTTGGAATTCAACCGAACCGGCACGTGGAGTGGACATGGAAATATATTGATTTTTTTCTTTTGAGAACTGATGGAAAATATATTGATGGATGATGAATATTGATGATGACTAGCAGAAATGTTGCAACAGAGGAAAACAATTTTCACTGTTGATAAAAACTCCGTCAATTTAAACGACAAGCCGAAACAAGACAAACAAAATAATAGCAAAACAAAGTTAGAAGTCATATGTAGTATTGAACCCGGTTACACTCGTTTCATGCGTCATCACACGAATATTCTCTTATTTACACCTTTCCATAGCCTACAAATCGATCGGGCAACTATTTCATAAGTTGACGCATGTATGTTCTGTTATACGTTATGTACACATTTCCACAACCTCACATCGGTCGGGTGACTATTCCATAAGTTGACGCATGTGTGTTCTGTTATACATCATCGACTAAAGATTGAAAATTTGATTATTCAATTAGTGAAAAAAATTTAACTATAGATGAAAAATATTTGCAAAGTAACAAACTTGTCACATACACATCTTAATGATAATTTTAAAAGGAAAATATTTATGAGAAGAGAAATTCAGAAGAGAGAAAAATGGAAAAAAGAGAAAAGGAAGAAAAAAAAGGAAAGAGATTGGATCGAGAGGAGCAGACAGGATGATTAGACAGGATGATTAGGAGAAAAGAAAAGGAGAAATATAAAAAAAGAGAGAAAAAAGACATCGATCAGGGGAGGGACGAGCGACACCTAGTGGAGGCGCACTGGATGGGGCGGTGGGATGGTACGGGTCGGTTGTGTTGAGTTGGGTTGAGCTTGGAGAAAGAGGGGGTTGGGCTAGGAAGTTGTATAATAGTTATTCTAGAGTCAC
This sequence comes from Oryza punctata, assembly GCA_000573905.2. Lineage (NCBI taxonomy): Eukaryota > Viridiplantae > Streptophyta > Magnoliopsida > Poales > Poaceae > Oryza > Oryza punctata. The sequence continues at coordinate 14,161,931 of CM002494.2, read as the reverse complement.
GTTGAATTGGATACATATGACATTGAACCAACTCAAACACGGATAACATATCAAAATTTTAACAAAAACATTTTCAATTTTTATAATAGTAAAGAAGAGATGGGTGTTGGCCTCTTGGTTTCGCTCCACTAATTGTTAGGTCTGTCAATTACTAGCTTTGCACTTTCATCTAAGTCATGTTATCAAAATAAAGTACACAAGGGTTGACTTAGATATAAATAGAGACAAATAACTAGATTACTTACGTACGTCCGAACGAGCTGATAAATATTGATTCGTGGAAGCTTGGCTATCTAATCCACAAGCAAACCGACTAAGGGTAGACCCCTCTAAGAATCAAGCTCTAAGCAAAGCAACAGTCCCTAGCACTCAATCTAACAAGTCTATACCTGCAAAACAAAATTAAACATATACATTACAAGTACATTAATTGAATTAATTATTCATAAGCACAAATCAATCCTAACATACTACATGCAAGGCTTATAACCAAAGAGAGGTTATCTATAGTTTTGTTTTTAGCATAAAAGCAAGTTTTATTTCACAAGCAATTGCAAAGGAAATTTATAAAGCCATTTTAAAACATGAACACGAGTAGATAACAATATCTAATGTGGTAATAACATAATAGCACCCTTGCTGCCCTCCTCGGCAACAAGTCACATATCCAACATCATGATCATCATAAATCATCATTTCCATAGCTCAATGCACAAGCACATCTAAAACACAAATCTATACTCATGACACTTCACTATATTGCTCTTGACCGTGAGCACAACTAATCGATTAGTTTTAGACTGCAGAGTTTGTACAAACCACATGATACAAATCATCTAGTTTGTCTTGTCCCATCCAAAGCACTACCACACTTTACACGTTGAGTGTGGTCTAGAGGTCATAACGAAGCCGTTACATTGCCTACCGCCTAACCTAGCGTGAGCATGATGCATGGTACTCCATACTAAGCCTAGAAACTTAGTGTCGTCAGGATGGTTGGCCGACCGATCCTGATATCATGGCATAGCATGCCCTACCCATGAGGCACTACATCGCTGTATTGGACATGCTCAGACGCCCACGCTGCAAAGCGAATATCAATTCCTTTGCCAGAAAACATAGGTACCTCATGTAAACTATCAAGCAGACTAGCTCATACTACAACGGCCTCCCGAATACAAGGTTAGAGAATAAACAACTTAGTGAGCCAAAGCTATCCCATAACTAGGACTTGTGAATGTACGATAGACAATTGTGGGTGACACAAAGTTCAGTCCTTATTCGACTCAGGCGAATACTCCCCCTATTGGCGTACAACTACCACTATATGTACACCATTTGTCACCCAAGTCAAACAATTTTTAACTCCACTTTAGTTCATAAATACTCATAATTATCATCTCTGTCCAGAAGTAAAATAATGCCCAAAATTTCATTTATAAAGTGACCATAAGGATTATTTGCTTAATTGTAAGCATGACTAAGCAGATGAAAGCATAATAAGTATGTATAGTCCCAAAAGAGCACAACTAAGGTACTATAACCATTTCTAAGGTTACAATCAGCTCAGCAAGGAGTACAATATTTCAAAGGAGTTCATGCAGCAAGTTAGGCATATGTACCATTTACCACATTTTAAATACCAATAGTTATAAATAAGCATGCAATTTTGCGAACAAACACTTTCATCTCCCAAATCATGGGTTTCAATGTGATAAAAGGAAGAGGGGAGGAAGGACTTGCTTGTTCTTGAACAATTAGACAACACCTAAATCACTTCTTCTCCATCTACACAATGGTCTATACAATTGACACGATATGCAAATAAATACCGAGATATGTGAAAAATCCAAAATGTTCTAAAATGCATGATTTGTGCTCAGTGGGTTGGTACTGATCTAATATGAATTTAGTTTAAAGAAATTCAATTTTATCTCTTTTATTTTGGGGAATATGAATTTTACAAGTTCTTGGCTAGAAATACATCATTTAGACCTTATTCGAATTTAGAGGTAGTTTCTAACCATGTTCTGGCTAATTTTAAGTTAAAACAGCAAAGCGCATGATGTCCTAAGTTCAAAATAATTGGACTCATAATTTTTGGAGCTAAAATGAATTTCTTATGTATTGTACAAATTGGGATGTGTTCTATGTTATAATTTGTTATACCAACTTGGGAAGCATTATTTGTACTAGAGTGTTCCAGGTTTTTGTTAATGAACAAAGGGCATAAATATGTGAGTGTAACTAGATTTTATTATGCTTATTTGGAGCTAAGATGTATCTCTCCAAGTGAAAAGTGAATCCTGGGATGGATCCAGGATGAGCCACGTCATGCAAAATATATAGATCATTTGATTGATATGGTGAATAAAGCTAGGACGTAGGATTGGAAGTGAAGGGGAGGGAATGGTTGCATGGGGAAAAAAGGACGAATGAAGAACGTTCACGTGCCTTCGGCTGGAAGGGTCAAGAAAAGTAATGCCGGAATGTTGATCGATATAAGCAAGGAAAGAGATAAAAGAAAGTAAAAAGAAGAGTCCATCGACGACCCACCACATTCATCCCAAATCACCATCTTCATCTTTCCACCCACCATCCGCTCCGCCTCTTCCACCATCCGTCGTGGCTTCATTCTCCAAAGCCTCAGCACCACCTGGTAGCATATTGGTAGGAATTAAAAAGAAAAGGAAGAACAACGACAGTATTGAACCATACCTTTGCTCAAAATAACACATACCCTCATTTCAATGACACGAAGGGTTTAGAATAACGACAGTATTGAACCATGCCTTTGCTCAAAATAACACATACCCTCATTTCAATGATACGAAGGGTTTATTCCCATTATTTAAAAAAAGTGACACGAAGGGTTCTAATATACCATTGCCTACAAAATCATCCTTGAAAGTATATCATACAATAGCAAAATGTTTAAAATTTTGTGTTATTGACTAGCATTTCTATTTTTCACACATACTAATACTCAAATTCTTCAAATGTTGAATATCATAATGTTTCATCCATACCATTACTAGGGGAACATATCCTATACACACAAGCTCCCCGTGCACACCAACTAGCAAATGTTACGGAAAATTCTAGAAAAAATCTGACATGTACTCTTAATAGTATTACACCTATGTATGAAATCTCACGTTCAAATTTATTATATTTTAACCGTAACAAAACAGACAAAATTCTGACATATTTTTACTCTTTAAATTGTCAGATTTTTCACTTTTTTGTTACAGCAAAAATATAATGAATTTGAATATAAGACTTTGTAGATATGTATAATACTATTAAGAGTACATGTCAGATTTTCTCTAGAATCTTTCATAATATTTGCTAGTTGGTGTGTACGGAGAAATGATGAAAAATTACATCGGAAGTCAACATATGGATAGATGGGCTCATAAACCCAATTTAAGCATATGTAAATGGGCCCAACCACCATACCAAAAGTCTGAGGACGCACAAGAGGAGGCCCAGGAGGAATTGGAGACCCATCGAACCAAGTCAGGGTTATGCCGAACCCTGAGTTCAGCCGAACAGACTTCGGCTTCGATGGGGATCAGCTTCCATGTGCACGTCCCAGATGCCTCCCCAATGACAGTTGAAGGGCGATTCTGACATTTCGAACTGCAGAAACCATCATTTGAAGGGCTATAAAACGACTTCTCATTCTCTATCTCAACACACACCAAGGGGAATCAATAAAGAAGCTATCCTTAGTAGTTTACTTTGTTCTAGCACTAGTGGAGTTAGAATTAGAATAATTTTAGAGTTCTTCAAGTCTACCGAAGAATTCGGGTATGGTTCTAGTAACTATTTCCTCTCTTGTAAGACTTTATTCAACAATAAAATATTCTTCTTTATATAGTTTTGGTCCTATGTAGAGTAGCATTTAGTAATGTAAGCGCCGTGCTTAGATTATTAAATATCATCAAGTGGTGCTATATGGCACGAAACTGTAGAGGTGGGCCGCTGATGGTGATAGCTCAGTACAGGTATTCCTCCACGTGCGTATATAGGGCTAAGAACTGTTCCTGGCGAGGGCACTCCTCCATATCCACAACCGGTTGCATAGCCATGACGGATTATCGTAAGGAACTCGGTAATCAGGGGTGGTTTCTCGATATACCAGGAGGGTATTGTTAGGGGGTTTTGGCCATATAATTGTACATTAGCAAGTGTATACTAAAACAACTATATACTAGAAGTACAGAAATAGGCTTTTCTCATTTCTTCTCCACTTAGTTTAGATTATTATTTAGAGAGAGATAGCTTGATTGATCCTTCTGTGTGTTAACCTACCCTATCCTGCATTTGATTAACCTCTGCATTAGATTTTGATCTACTTAAGTGTGATGTGGGTTAATAACACGGTATTCTCTTACCATATCTTCCCTTTGGATTAAATAAATATGATACCTTGGAAATACTTCCTGGTGAAATGCTACAGCAGTATATCTGTGCGTTTGCGGATTATATCTGTGATCGTAAGAAAATACCGACTAATATTTCCAGCGCCATTGCCTGAGATCTAATTCCTAGTAATGTTGTTAAGAAATATCAACCCTGGCCAGCCTAGGCCTACTCAGCGCTCGGCCCGGCTTCGCTAGCGCGGCCTTCACCACCTTGCCCGGCCCAACTGCACGTCTACGCCTAGCCGACCTTCACTGCTCTTCCCAGACCGTTCTAGTACACTGCTCCGAGCACTATTCCACCATCGCCTGTTGCTGCACAAGCACGGTCTCCATTCATTGGACTGAGCTCTCATAGTGGGACCCACAGGTCCTCACCAACACATACAAAACGGCTACGCTGACTACTCCACCTTCAACTGAATGGTACATGGACTCAGGTGCTTCTTCTCATATGATGTATGACACCGGTACCCTCTCAACCTCCCAAAGCCCCACCCACAATACTCCCTCTCATATTATTGTCGGAAATGACTGTCTTCTTCCTATTAATTCCATTGGTCGTGCTCATTTACACTATCCCAATTATTCCTTTGTTCTTAACAATGTTCTAGTCTCACCTGACGTTATTAAGATTCTTATTTCTGCACACCGTTTTTCTCGTGATAATTGGTGTTTCGTTGAACTTGACCCCTTTGGCCTCTTTGTGAAGGATTACCCGACCAAGATCGAGATCGTTAGGTGCAAAAGTTCCAGCAGATGCGAACTCCTCGGTGGCCTCCGCTCGTGCCTTTGTCGCCACCTCCATCAACACCGACCTATGGCATCGCCGCCTTGGCCACTTGGTCATGGGGTCCTCACTTGTTTGGTGTAGGCATCCGTCATCCCACCACTAAAGTCACCACCTCTTTATGTCATGCTTGTCAATTAGGTTGTCATGTTCGTCTTCCCTTCCCCACTAGCTCTAGTCAGGCAAAGGCAAACTTTGATTTAGTGCATTGTGATTTGTGGACTTCACCTATTCCTAATGTGTCCAGATTTAAATATTATCTCGTCATTCTTGATGATTACTCACATTATGTGTGGACCTTCCCACTTCGCTTTAAATACAATACATTTTTTAAACTATTTAATTGTTTTGCCTTTGTGAAGACAAAGTTTGCCACGACCATTCGCAGCATCTAGTGTGACAATGGTAGGGAGTTGGTCCCCAGACCACATAGTGCCAATGTTGTGACCGGTAAGTGGATCTTCTACCACAAGTTCCAGTCCGACGGTAGTCTGGATAGGTACAAGGCTCGCTGGGCCCTTCGTGGCTTCACCCAACATCATGGCATCGACTTCGACGAGACCTTCAGCCCCATCATCAAGCCCGCCACTGTCCGCACCGTGCTCAACTTGGCAGTCTCGCGTGATTGGCTAGTTCATCAGTTGGATGTCAAAAACGCTTTTCTGCATGGGACACTCCAGGAGACGGTCTATTGCACGCAACCAGCTAGCTTTGTTGACCCCACCAGGACCGACTTGGTGTGTCGCCTCAACAAGTCTCTCTTTGGTCTTAAGCAGGCCCCGCGTGCTTGGTACAGTTGGTTTGCCAGCTTTCTCCTCACACTTGGCTTTGTTGAGGCTAAATCAGACACATCTCTGTTCGTCTATCATCACAGTGCAGATCTGGTCTACTTGCTCCTCTATGTAGATGATATTGTTCTGACAGACTCCTCTAATAATCTTCTCCGGTGGAAAATTTAGGCCTTGCACTCGGAATTCTCGATGAAGGATCTTGGCAGCTTGCATCACTTCTTGGGCATCTCTATCACGCGACAGCCATATGGTATTCACCTTTGTCAGCATTAGTACTGCCTCAAGATCTTGGAGTGCACTGGCATGACAGATTGCAAGCCTTGCTCTACCCCTATCAACACCAACGCTAAGTTGTCTACTGCTGCTGGTGATCCGGTTGCTGACCCCACCGACTACCGGAGTCTTGCTGGTGCCTTACAGTATTTGACCTTCACCAGACCAGACATTCCTTATGCTGTGCAGCCGGTTTGTCTTCACATGCATGATCCACGGGAGCCACACCTCACTGCTCTCAAGCGCATCCTGCGCTATGTTTGCGGCACAGTTGATTTTGGTCTCCATTTTTGGCGCTCCCCTGCGGTTGACCTCAGTGCGTATTCTGATGCCAATTGGGCAGGTTTTCCGGACACCAGAAAATCCATGTCTGGTTATGCCGTGTTCCTTGGCGACAACTTGGTCTCTTGGTCTTCCAAGTGCCAAGCGCCGAAATGTGTTCCTGCACCGAGGTAGAATACAGGGCAGTGGCTAATGTTGTGGCTGAACTTCGGTAGCTTCTTCATGAGCTCCATACCCCTCCGAGCCGCTCTACACTAGTATACTGTGACAATGTGAGTGTTGTCTATCTCTCCACTAACCCAGTGCAACACTAATGTACCAAACATTTGGAGATTGATCTACACTTCGTTCGTGACTGCGTCACTGTCGGATCTGTTCGGGTGTTGCACGTTCCCACTACGTCTCAGTTCACCGACATCTTCACTAAAGGGCTACCCAGTGTCAACTTCTTGGAGTTTCGGTCTAGTCTAAATGTCCGTTCCACCAACGTTCTGACTGTCGGTGGGGGGTGTTAGATTGTGATTATCTCTTGCCATCCTTCTGTTATCTCCTCCGATATTGATCTATAAATCGGTTGCACTAGATACGGAAGGGATGTGCCTATATATACTCTACCATATTGATAATCCAATCCATTGTGTTGAGCCTATCACACTTTCACCGGCGAATTGGGGTGGATCGATCCAGCCATCATTGAGCTGCCATGAATGCATGCACATGGCGTTAAATAGGTCCTAGGGATGCTCCATGCTCAAGGAATCAGAGTGTGACTCACCAGAGTGGGCGAATTTGGTGACAGCAGTGGTAAGCCGGAGTTGAGGAAAAAGACACCGATCTAGGCATCCTCTCCGTCTTCCACCATGGTTCTTGGGGGTGTCTTGAAGAGGAGACCTAGGCTATGCTGATGGCGCGATGGCTTTGATCGAGATGATCCACAATGGCTGGAACGATGATGATGCCAAGCGGTGGCGCTGGGAGCACGCTCCCGAGTGTCATTGGCATGGCGGTGTTCCCAATCATCCACCGCATGAAATGGGATAAAATTAGTGGGGATGGAACCGGCATCAAGAGGAGGTCAAGGAACACAAGAGAAGTGGAGACGACCGCAACTCATTGATGACTGCGGCCATCGTCTTCTTGATGGTCAGTGGTGGAGATGAGGGAGAAGAGAGCAGCCTGAGTGCTCTCTCTCTCTCTTTCTCGGTTTTCCCGGCACTGGAGTGGAGAGGGAGGTTGGGGATGCAAATGAGGGCGATAGAGAGATAGGACTTGGAGTTTTGCTCGGTGGTGTCGGTGGAGGCGAGCTAGGCGCGGCTGATGGGAGTCCTGGCGCGTCTCACACATTCCTAGAGTAGAGGGTGAACTGTGGCGCTGGCAGGTGGGCCTGGGATGCAGTGGGGACCACATGACAGTGAAGAAGAGTGAGGGAGATGAAGAAAACCAGCCGAGTCCAAGTCTATGGGCTGTAGCACAGTTCCCCCTTTGACTCGAATTTTCTTTGTGTTGCTTTGATATAAACCTTAATGGCTGGATTGATGGTGGTAGAGGGATGTTTGGTTCTCAGTCTAGTCAAGGTTTCAATTCGAATTGAATTATGGTTGAATTTTGAGAGGGTTGCAAAGAAGGCTAAGTGAAATCTGTAATTTCTAAATTTTTGGCTGCATTAAGTGATTTAGTTGAAGTACCAAAATGTGTGATAAAATCAAGCCAAAATTACAGTGAGTTGTATATGTTAGATAGTGTTTTTGCGAATTTTTCCATGATTTAATGTTTCAAGGATTATTTTTTTCAAAAATCACCAATTTATATATGTGTTCCTATTGTATAAATGCAATTAGGTGATTGCAAAATTTTATTTAAGTTATGCTTGAACTGAAATGCTTTTGTTGAGATTAAATTCCATCGCACAAAAACACAATATCATAAGTTGCTTGCATATTTATTTACATAGCCTTGTGTTATGTTAAGTGAGAGTTTAGGGTGATATTTAAGGTAAAATGTATTATATGAGAGTTAATATGTTTGTTCCCTTTTTTAGCCCATGACATGATTTCAGATGAGAGGCCAAACTATTTTTATGGAGTTTGGGTCATGCTATACTTTTTCTTAAGTTGTAGGGACTTTAGGAAATGATTCTCACATTTGACATTAGGTCCTTTTAAATTTAATTGATTGCTTCAAATTTTGATAAATGCTCATGAGACCTATTATGTAATGCAATAAGATCCAAAAAAACATAAAAGGACTCAAATTAGTTTAGATGTGGTGTGCCGGCCTGTTTTGATGGGTGTACGAGTTATTTTGCAGCTGACCGGAAGCATAGATGCATGTAAATTATTTTTCTCACTATCTCTATCCATCTCTTTGCTGATCTGAAGTCCAATTGCATTGAATTCCAGTTGTTCAACTTTTCACATAGGTTAAATTTTGAGGGTTAATCTGTACCCTACAAAATCATAGGTTTTGAGCCATGAGCACATTGAACCCCTTATGGCGATTGGCGAATAGTGCCACAATGGGTGGAAAAGGTATCAGCCGGCAAGCAGCGGCAGTAGAGAAAGAGTATTCATGCTCTCTTCCTACGGGAGAATTTGACTTTGAGGTTTTTTTTTTAGGGTGGGGCCATTTTGTCAGTTTGACACAAAATTTGCTGCAATGCAAGGATCAAATTTGTTGTCCAATTTTGCTATTAATCAGCTGCCCAATATTTGATCTTAATTGCACAACACGTAGACTAAAGTTGCACGGAGCTCACCCCATGCTTGCATAATATGGAAAGGTGCAACTTTTGTACAAATGGTGCATAACTTTAGTACTAGTAATATGCCCGTGCTAAACGCTACGGTACCATTTTATTTTTTGTCTTTAATAATTTTTAAAATTTCATGTTAGTAAAATATATGGATTTTGAAACCTATTTAAGAAACAGACTAAAATATGGGTTTTCAATCTTTTTTTCCTTCCAAATCTCCAACTCTTTCGTGCCCCGCAAAGTTGAAGGAAGAAGGTAAGACCTCGGTTCTTGCTGGCCAAAAAAGGCTAGCCTAAATAACCCCTTAGTTTTCCCCAATAAATTTACAAACCTTTACTATTGTACAATTCATTTTCTTCGCTATATTCAATAAAATGGACAGATACCGATTCGGTTAAAAAAGCCTTTTTTCTAAATTTACCGAACACAATATATTCTTCATAATATATTCGTATTTAAATGGACAACCAATTTATTTTTTATACATATAATTATAATGTATTATGAGACGTAATATGGTATCGCTTACAAACAAGTACCGATAAAATAATAATAGTATGGTATCACTTTATAAGAATAAATTGATAACTTATAACTGATGATATGAAAATATGTTATATTAGTTATTCAAAGTTGTTTAAGCTTCCAAAATATGCAAAACCACTATACAAAATCACCTTAGGTATTGCAAAGTTCAGGGCGTTAGATGTCCAGTTTTAAAGTTTAGGGTGCTAGGTGTACTTCTATTCAAAGTTTAGGGGGGGTTAGTTGAGGGTATTTTTTATTTATATTGAAGGCGCACATTTTAAAGCATTACAATGTGATTCATGTCACATGATCTTTTTTTGCGTAGTGTGATAAAATAGTTTGTTTTGAGATCATGTAACGCTTTTGTATGCGTGCGTTCAACAATTAGTCTATTTTAGGATTTCTAAGTTTTGTTATATGTATAAGTATAATGCATTTTGATGCATTAGGTATATATTATCATGGCGGATACAGTGACGTGCGCACGTTCGCTCCCAACATAAGTTGTGCATGGTCGCGCAAGTAATCAAAAGTTTGGAAGATCTAAAAATTGAATTGAAAATTTCAATGTGTTATGTACAATTTTGAAAACAGGATTGCAGATTTTTTAACTTAAAACATGAGTAAAAAAATGTCAAACTAATAGTTTCACAATGTATAACAATATTACAATTGTTGGTCATCTCGTTAACATCTTCTTTCAAGATCAACATGGCACAACTACTAAAATTTACCAATGGCAAAATTACATATTAAGAGAGACATGTGTTAACATATAGTCATGTGATCAGCCCGGTGCTAGCTGACGCATGTAATATGAGATGGTATGTACAAGATAATCACACGATATTCCACCGGCAGATGATAGCGTCCTGTACAAAACAAGAGGACGACGATTAGTAACTTTCTAATCAGCAATTTACTATCTTCTGGAATATGTTTTCGAATTAATTTTGATCATGCGAACCTACCTTTGCTCACCAGTCAAGAACGTCTCTATACACGATATTCCTAGTGCTTTTCCCTGTGGGGTCAACTTCTTTCTTCGGCTTAGCCAAAATCCTTGTTGTTTGCCGTGACACACCCCTTGACAATGCGACATATAACTGACCATGTGAAAATACGGGCTCTGGAAGATAGATCCCAACATTTGGGATGGTTTGTCCTTGCGATTTATTAATGGTCATTGCGAAACTGAGACGTATTGGAAATTGCTTCCTCTTGAACTTGAAAGGAAGAGATATATCATCGGAGGAAGACAAAGGGATCCATGGGATGAACATCCTTTTGCTGGCGTGCTGTCCACCAACAATCTCAGCATCAATTGCATTATCTTGGAATGCCCTGATCATTAGTCTTGTTCCGTTGCATAGTCCATTGTTAGGATCAAGGTTGCGGAGGAGAATAACAGGGCAGTTGACCTTAACTTTCAGTTCATGTGGAGGGAGGCCATTTGGAGTGATCGTGTTCAGAAAGTCCAAAGGGTAGCTATTTTGGGGATCATCATCAACGGAATCAAAGCTGTGATAAATCTTTTCTTTGCCAGGAAACCTGTCAATCATCTTTGTGTTCAGCTTATCTACGAAATCATTTTTTGTCGAGAGGATGGCCCGTGTGCTCATATATTCCGCGGAGGTCATATTTCTCTCATTATCAAGCGAGGGGAACACATATTCAACCAGTGTGTTCACTGAATCTTCATTGTCTGCATAACCAATGACAATTTCATCAGGCAGACAGACGTAATCATCTGCGATCGTGTTTTCCGTCCCGTTTCCAATCCTAAGTAGATAATCCGAAAACCACGGGTCAGATTGAGCCCTCATGTTATGCGAAAGGCGTATCTTCCTTATATTCTTCCATAAATAAGATCTCTGCAAGGTAGCATCAGTTATCTGTGCCTTTGTCCCACGTGTCACCACAGGAAGAACTTGTCTGAAATCACCACCAAATACAATGACCTTTCCTCCAAATGGCAATGAACAATCCATAATATCTTGAAGGGATCTATCAAGGGTCTCAACTGCTTGACGCTTTGTCATTGCAGCTTCATCCCAAATAATCAACGATGCCCTGCGAAGCAGATCTGCGGTGCCACTCTGCTTTGTGAAGTTACACATGGTATTATGAGCAAGCTTTATTGGAATTTTAAACCTCGAGTGTGCGGTGCGTCCTCCGGGCAATATCGACGCTGCGATACCAGATGTCGCAGTTGCAATGGCTATTAACCCATCAGATCGCACCCTAGCAAGAAGTGCCTTGTAAAGGAATGTTTTTCCAGTGCCACCTGGACCATCAACGAAAAAAACCTGACTCTTCTTCTTAATCACGTGTTGTATGATGTCATCAAACCCTGCACGTTGCTCATCGTTAAGAGCTTTGTACATATCTATATGTTCTGGGTCTATTGGCACAGACTGCTCCTCTCTGACTTCAATCGCTATGTCGTTGGAAAAATCATCTAGTTGACGAAAGCAGAACATGCGTTAGGACTTTAATGATGATAAAAAATAAAGAGAATTAAGTTCAACAATTATAGAACACGCTTCTATAAAAAATTACATATATCATTCAACTCAGGAAGACCATAGTCTGAGATATCCTTTCCCATGGAATGAAGTATATCACGTATGTCTCTAAGTACCATCTGCTCTACTGACATTAGGTTGGGGTTATCTCGGGCATAATCTTCAGACATTGACTCCTTATGTTTGTCCCATAGAGCACAGATATCAGTAACCTCACAGAAGACAAGTATAGTCGCAAACAAGCGACGGAGTGCATATGGCATTTGGAAAGTTGCAGCTTCGCTCAAGCAGTCGTCATGCGACCTGTCTGTCTCAACAAGCCCACTCTTCTCGCATGCCTCTCTACAAGTGGAGTAAGTGATTCTAGATACTGTTCTTAGATTATCATACGAGGTTGGACCTCTAACATGGTTCAGAAGCACCCTAAGATAGTATCTTTCTCCCTCTGCGGGGTGCGCATACACAATCCGTCCAACCTGGCAAGTCTTGGTTTTCCTTTTCTGCCATACATTTTTCCCTGCAACCCATCTATAGTGTTCCGGAAACTCCTTGTATAGTAACTTCCTTGCCTCCGGGTCTTTGCGATTCATTTCAAAAAACTCAGTAAGCGTTGTCTTTTTGTTAGATGGTTTGTTGACGACATCCTCAAGATTGCCAGACTCATCATAGGTGATATATTGCATGTTTGGCAAATGAAGCTGAAGCTGCAAAACCGCCGGATAGATACCGAATAGTGGAAAACCAAGAATCCTATATATAGCCTCTGGCGGTGAAACATATCTAGCATCTCTATACTGGCGTATCTCGTTGATTTCTCCAGATGGATCGACTGAGAACGACGCGCAGTCATGGCCTTTATATACATATTTATATAGGTACTTCACAGATTTGATGCTTGCGCAAGCTTCAACATTGATGTGACAATTATACCTCATGAGCAAGCCAGGATTGTACGGGACCACCCACCTATTGTCCAACACCGCACCTCTAATTTTTACATGCCACCCGTCATCTCTCCTCCTGTATGAAGGATACGAATCCTTCCCTTGTTGTGTTGCTTGACAGAATGGTCGAGGGAAGTTGAAGCGACACTCTCCATCCACCATGCAGGCACACTTTTTGTTTAGCTCACCGCACGGCCCGTGCAACATATGCTTTATGACCAGACGGTGTAGCACAGGGTATGTTTCCTTATCTGGTATCTCTGCACAGATAACTTTATCATAACCATCTGGGTTTGTTAACTTACTGCCTGGCTTCATGATTAATAGGATATGTTCATGTGGGAGGCCCCGCTTTTGAAACTCGGTAACATGAGCATATGCCTGAACCTCACCAAAATACTTTTTCTTCGTGAACAAGTCTAACATGTCTCGCAATTTGGCCCTAAATACCCTTGCAACAAGGTCGGGTCGATCTTGCGGCTGTTGGCCAGGATAGAGATTTTCTGTTATCTCCTCCCAGTATGGATTGCAGGTCATCGTGATGAAGTAATCTGGTCTCCCAAAACGTTGGACAAGAGCCATTGCATTAAGAAACCGCCGCTGCATGTCACGATCGCCACCAGGAAAAGATCGAGGTAGCACAATCCTCTTTCCTACCTCTGAACCCCTTGTCTCTCCAGAATTGATCACGTCGACGACACCCTACAAAATTAGCATCGATAACATGAACATATATTGTAAGCACGATTTTTTAATGGGATGTGGTTTAATATAATTAAATATGTATTTTATTCCATTCACCTGGTACAACTCAGCTCGTATCTTCTTTTGGTTCTCAGGGTTAGAGTACCAATCCAAGCGCATAGACTCTATCTTAATGTACATGTCAACGGCCCATTGCTGAAAGAGACGACCTCCAAATAAAACAATGTTGAAAAGTCCCCTCCTAACCTGTAGCCTAAAGCAATAGTACTCTCTTGCGGTGACAAATCTATCTTTTTTCCGCTTGCATGTCCTGTTCTCCACCTCATTAGTGTCTTCATCGTATAAAGTATCACCAACATCATCATTCTCTGCAACAAAACCAAGAAATCGACTTAATTCCAATAGCCTAAAAGTATATAAGTATTGATAAGCAATCACACAAGCCAAGTGTGTATGTACCTGGAGGCTCGACAAAAGTGTTTTCTTCATTGAAGTGCACATTGCCACCCATTGGTGCAACACTTGGTGAATCAATATTCATACAGTCAGGTATATTGTTGGGTATTTCGTACGGCATTTTGAGATTCCATCCGGTTTCACCGTTACGGTTAAATAGAGGATACGCTAAAGGGTCATAGCAACCATGGTATGCTTTGATATAGCTGGGTTTCTCTCCTTTGGCATGCACCATCACATGCCTATCAAAAGTTCTCACCGGATCATCCCCTTCTAGCCAGATAGCAGCAACTTGCGATGTTGTAGGAGCATTATATCTTCGCTGGTCAGGGGTGACATTCGTGTTGAGCTCAATCTTATAGTCATCTAGATTTGGCATGCTACCAACTCGGTTAAAAGTCTCAACATATGGGTTATCTGCCAAGATTCTTAGGATGATCCGCACAAGGTTGATATCAAGATCAGGGGACCTCTTCGCTCTGTGCGCTAGAGTAGTGTCTTCTTCCGTATCGTAGAAGTACAACTGCATATGGCGTGGCCCCTGAGAGCCTGGAACCAAATTATCTAAACGATGGTACAATGCACCATGCACTCGAAATGTATATACACCGGTGCCTGCAGCAGTGCTCACGTTGCGGTCAAGGGTCACTCCAAGACTTGTGAATGAGAAATGTGAGTTGAAGTAACGGATATGCTTTCTGAAGTACTTCGCATCATTATCAACCTGGCTTGTAAACAGGCGTACCAACTCAGGCGGGACCAATGGATTGGCTACTGTTATCTTCCCTTGCCTACAACAGAATCCAGGGGGCTCGTACTGAAACCTAATCGCCCCACAGTACTTGCAATCAGCCACTTTTTTTAACACATGATGTTTCTTTGGCAGATTCTGGTAAACATAATCGTGTGAATCTTCGGTATCAACAGAGTTAACACCCTTGACATCCACGCGATATGACTCATAACCATCGTCTGACAGAGGAAAAAATAAACATAGAATGAAAATATGAACATATATACCAACTTGTCTTGCGAAGTGAAAAGTATTATGCTTTATGTTACCTTTATTTTGCAATTGCTCATCATCACTATCCATGACGTCACATGTTTGCGTTAGTTCGACATTACCTGATGGATGTTGGATTAGTACACATAAGATCGTATAGTTGTTGGGTTATTATCGTGTATAGTAAAATTGTTTCTAAAAAAACCTTCAGCATTAAAATAAGTTCGTAATGCCCACCTTCATCACTGAAATTGTTTAGTGGAGGTTCGAATAGTCTACTATCAAATTCAATGTAATCGGAACATGGAATATCCTGATGAACAGCTTGGACAAGTATAGTTTCGTCTTGTGTAACTCCATCTGCTTAATCAATATTTCATGAAAGAACAAATTGAACAGATTTTGAAATAATGATCTATGCATTGAATTTTATAGAGACTGAGTTCACCTAGGATGCACGAGTGTTGATCATGTTCAATGCTCACTACTTTCCTCTTCCTGCATTGTCTTTGGTAGGTATCATTTCTGTGAAGCCAATCCGTAGGATCATTAGGAGCAACATCTTCCTTGTCTAATACGTATGTTGCTTGCAAAACGGAAGAATATGCCGTTCCATATGGTGACACTACAAAATAAATTGTGAGAACAATATATTAAAACAAAACGTTGATTGTGATAGTAAAATTTACCATTATGGGTGGGTGATTCAGAGTTCGCTCCGCTAACAATGTTTGACTCAGCCTTCTTTCTCGCACGGTATTCACGTTGCTTTCTGTTCCTTTCTTCATTTGATGGTTGGACTGGTGTTAACGAGATCACGGTCCCGTTAGGATTAATTGACCCAACCTTCTTCCTTTGGCGATATTCATGTTGCTTACGGTTCCTTTCCTCTCTGTCATGTTTGGTAGTTTCAGCTAGCTGGGCATTGACAATTTCACTTTGCATAGAAAGAGAAGCAATTATTGGTTGCATCAATGTAGAAGAACATGGGGTAACTGCTGCAACATTTTTCCTTGCACGACATTCACGCTGTCTTCGGTTAGCTGCTTCCCTCTTACGTAGTACCTCATTAGACGGTGTTATAGGTGTTGTTTGCGACACATCTAGTCTATTGGTGATATCCCCAAATGCAATACGCTCTTCAGTTTGTGGCCTCTTTGCATCCACACCTAATAGCCAAAATATTGATATCATCGGTTAATCAAGGCTCGCATATTAGAGCCATATCCATACATTGCAATGTTTTAATTATGTATAAGGGCAAAAATGATAAGTACATTAAAGTGTGATGCATAAGACATGACGATGTGCATAGTCAAACAAAGATTTGCAAGTCACAATTTTGTTTAGATACAATTACATATATCTCAAATTACAAGTTGATAATTAAGGGACTATCATCACCAATCGTTCAACAATACACAGTTTAACAGATCATCACCAATCCATGACATGTAATTATTGGGCAATCATCACCAATTGATAATTACGGGACAATCATCATCAATCATCACCAATCAATGACATGTACAACTGAATGAGCTATCTTCTATATTTCTTCGAAGTTCATTTGAGCTATTCACCCTGGATGACTATTTTATCTAGGCTTACATCTCAACCAGTTCTTAAAGTTGAGAAAAACAAATAATGTCTCACCTATTTTTTCCATTTTCAACTTGTTTTCTTCAAAGTGGGGAAAGTTTTCTATCAACTTCAAGAAGCACTCCAGCTGCTAATTGCACTTATTCTGCACATGTGGAAAACATTGAGCAATCTATCAGAAGCACACAAGCATTATACATAGAAGAATAAAAAAGTATTATAAAGGTTTCAGTGGATGAAAAAAAAGAAAAAAGATCCTGATTCAATCATTTGAGGTAATGGCCAAAGTTCAAACAAGTTTAAAAATGGAAAAAGCCTGAAAATTTGTTCATCAATGCAAAATTATCAAACTTGTTCTGTAGATTTTGCTCTATAGTATAAGAAAAAAACAGTGGTTTCACACTATCAGTCGCTTCTAAATGTGCTAACATACAATAATGACTTAACCTATAGTTTCAATCAAAATGGAAGCAAATTTAGATTGTAGTATACTGCATATGATATATTCCATGTGAATACATGCCTTTGGATAGAACAATTTGATTACTGGTGCGAAACTTCCTGGCTATTGTAATTTACCCAAAAACTGATCCAAATCGAATCCAACTACCATAAGATAGAATGCCACAAGCATATTTGCATAAGATGGCTGCAAGATCCATAAATCAAATCGTGCTCAGCCAAACCAAAGCATAAAAGGACAAGATTGCATGAGGATCATGACTGATTCACAAAGTAAAAACTGCTAGATATGGTTTCAGATATCTAAATATAACAAAGTAAAAACTGCTAGATATGGTTTCAGATATATAAATATGGTTTCAGACATAAACACAAAGGAGTAATACGTGCTAAATATACAAAATAAAAAATTGTATAATGTCATGCATTAAGCCGCACTGCCAACATGTAGAAATATTTGCAGCCATACAACAAGTAGTTAGTGGAATCTGGACTAAAATAGATATTGGTCAGCAGGGAGAGCCACTGTATTGGTTGCACGTGCTAACGCTACGGTGATTTTATGCTAGGTCCATATTAAAATCCAAGTATCAATTTATCAAGAATGTAATAAACCGAGCAAAATCAACCAATGAATCAATTTATCAAGCAACTACCGAACATGAGAGAAATTGATGCACCTGTTGAACTGTGGCAGGAGAATTCATTATGAGGAATTCCATATAACAGGAACTCATTGGTGCTGGCAGCGAAAATGAACATGGGTTGTGATGTCCTTGCAATGGAGATGTCACGACCAAAGTTCAGAAAATGGGGCTATCTCTAAATTTTTCAGGTTCAGATAAGAAGTCGGCAGTGTGAGAGGCGATTAGATGACTTCACTTGAAGGGAATCCAATGGCTCACAGTGCAAAGGATGAGATCGATGGTTCAAGTCAGAAGTGGGTTTTCTCCAGGCTGTATTGTTGACGTCATGTTTTGTCGGGATGTGTTTAACCTGTTCTTAATTTCAGAACTTTTCTTTCGTAACACTTGATTGTAATCAACTAATTAAACCAGTCCTATATATATATCCTGAGAGCTGGGTGGAATGAAGTAAGAAAAGCATATTCCTAGTCTCCTTAATTGTACAATAGCCAGCTTAGAACACTATGATTTATCCCCAACTCTCTTAATTCCAAATCTGAACACAAGCTGCTAGCTTGTCTTACATTTCAAATCCCATCTGACCCTGGGTAGTAACAGGAGACCTATAACAGCATGGTGGCTCAAAGCCAGCGGCAGTGTGGGAACTCAAGCCCATGAAGTCCTAATTTCAGTATGCACAGATCAATTAGAGGAAATCATTTGCTTGATCAGAACAAAACAAAATTATGACGAATCTGATTAGTTTGCTAAGGTAGTATGGTAGTAGTAAAAGTAAGCAAATCTTTAAATTCAGCGAAGATGAAGATCATATGCATATATTTCTTTTTGAATTGCACATTCATACTTCCTTAGTTGCGACCCGAGAATTCAGGCAATTACAGTTAAGCAGAATACTACAATGTTTGTGGGCAACTGAACCCCGGTATACAAGCCTAACCTTTAGCACACCTTCAGCCTAACATAATACGGTTACCTTGTAACAGGCACTAGTACCTCGATAGTGCCATGCTGCTCTGGCAAATCGCCATGGCCCTTCATTGGACTGAGCAATAAGCTCTATGAATACTACAGAGAACAGCACTTTCACCTCTAGCATTTGTTACTGCTCAGTTCTTACAAATGTTCTGATTAACCAAAGCACTCAGAATCAATCTTACTTACCGCTCAACTGGGACCAAGCTAATTGCAGTACTCCATTTTGTCATACAAAGGATCCAGCAGTTAGAATATCCGAGGTGCTCATACCAGTGTTAACCTGCATAAATGAAGGCGTCGGTGATAGTTTGTAATCATAAATAGTAGGAATGTGAAATCCACGCTATAAGAAAAATTAAAGGATAATGATATTAACCATTCTTGTTTCTCGTTACATCTAGCGATACTTTGCATCTACAGGATGTGTCTCTCCAAATCGTGTGTACATTTTACATAAAGAATAAAACTAAGAATTGATCCTGAAATGTTAGTGTAAAATAAGGCAATTCAGTTTACTCCTTTTCATCAGCACAGTTCATATGTACACTAAGGAATTCTTTTTTACAGGTTTTTAAAGGAATGATTTTTATTCCAAAAACATATACTATATGTACTGAAAATACATTCAATCACTACTAATATAATTGGAATACAACATGTGTCAAGCTAAAACAATCGAAATGGATGAACAACATCGGGAGTAAGGACGAATTATATATTTGATGAACAACCGATGCAAAGTAATATTTTGATGACTCAGTTTCCAGAAAATCATTATATATTTGTCTAGATTCGTTTAGTTGCATTATATCCAGTCAACCCCAACAAATGAGTTTCAGTTGTTAAAGAGAACAGTTGCTAAATTCCTGCAAAAAACATATTTCACTACCCCTCAATTTCTATATATTCTCCACTACCCCTCAATTGATATTTCACATATTTGCAAGTTATCAAGACAAATGCTTCTCCACGTGATTGACTCATAGCACACACAAATAGTCTTTGGCAAAAATAAGGTACATGCAGCCAGTACACCAAAATAAGTATGTATATTTTTTTTATAAGTATGCATTTGATGCAATTAATCTACCCTGCACAGTCATGTACCCAATAAATTTATTTGATAAAATCATAAGCATTATATCCATCCAGCCATCCATCCATCAAATGCATGGAAAGAAAAACATAATAACCACAATCCTTCAATTTAAGAGCCCAACATCAAACCTAAATTTTCAGGTTTTGCCGTTCTTTTGAACCCTTCAATCCAATCTTCATCAAATAAGTCAAAATTATGAATCCAACGAATCTACCACCACAGAGCAAACAGCATATCAGCCTAAGGAAATGAATAGAGAGCCGAGGTGCTTGCTGTGAGAGCTGACCTCCAATCGGATGCTCTTGAAGACGACCTCGCTGACGTTGCAGGCTTGCGGCCGATGGTGGAGGACGGAGACCGGTGAGCCGCGGAGGGAGGAGATCGGCGATGGGCGCGGTGGAGAGCGGGGACGGCGATGGCAGCGCGTTGGAGAGCGGGGGGCGCCGGCGCGGAGGCGAGGGAGGAGATCGGCGATGGGCGCGGTGGAGAGCGGGGGCGGCGATGGCGGCGCTTTGGAGAGCAGGGGGCACCGGCGCGGAGGCGAGGGAGGAGATCGGCGATGGGCGTAGTGGAGAGCGGGGGCAGCGATGGGCGCAGTGGAGAGCGGGGGTGGCGATGGCGGCGTGTTGGAGAGCGGGGGGCGCCGGTGCGGAGGCGAGGGAGGATATCGGGCGACCGTCGGCGCGGAGGCGAGGGAGGAGATCGGCGATGGGCGCGATGGAGACCGGGGGCGGCGATGGCGGCGCGGCGCGATGGGCACGATGGAGACCGGGGGCGGCGATGGCGGCGCGGCGTTGTGCGAGTGAAGGATGGGAGCGGGGAGGGGAGCGATATCGGGGTGGTGTTCGTGCGCGTGCGAGAGAGAGAAGGGGAGGAGAGAGAAGCGGATCTGGGAGTGAGGTGCGGGAGTTTTGCGTGATTTCAGGGGAACGCGGTGCCGTCAGATGTAATTGATCAGATGATTTTCAATCGTTGGATGTGTCACACGATGAATGAGTAAAACAACTTGTTGAACTATAGGGTAGACTATAGGGTAGATAAATGAAATGCAACTTAATTGTTTTACTTTGTTTTTCATTAATTCAATCAATCTAGATGCATTTATATGCTTATATAGATCATAATTTTATGATTATGCAGAGTTGGACATTATTGATCACAATTTTCTTCTGTAGTTGTTGCTTCCATCCAATTTGCAATGGAACGGACAGGCTCTTACTAAATATTTTTTTTATTGGGCTCCATATGTAGCAAGTTCTAGTACGTTATGTGACTCTATATGCTAGATGCAAGTATAATTTATCGTTAAAGAGTTTTCAAAGTCGGGAACTAATAATTGTTTCTTATCTGCAAATTGCACTCCTAGGTATTATAGTTGCTGTTTGAATGTTATGCAACTTCAGATATAAATGCATACAACTTCATTATAAATTTGTGCCACAATTGATTATTGTTTCTATATTTTTTGGTTGTGTTTAAGCCTGGTAAAACAGCCAGAAGATGCCATAGTTCTACATATTTGGTCTCTATGGTTCAGTCTAGGAGAAGAGGAGCTTTATTTCCCAAGGTGCATGCACAAGTTTTTCTAGCTACCCTACCTGCTGTTTCATCAGCAAAACATGTGCAATTCAAACTAGTGGCCACTATAGAACCTACGACATCAGAGGATCAGAATTGTATAGGTCTGGGAAGCATTTTGTTGTGCACAAAATACAAAAGGTGAGAGGTGTTGCTTGTGTGTTTCTTTGCGTCATGGCACTGCATGACCAGGGAAAAGCGCCCTAGCAAAATTATAAGGCAATCTATCATCTTGGCTGAATATGCAACGGGTAATGAGCTTACAGTTCTTTCTTTCATGTTCATGTGCAGCATTTTTTTGATACTGGTGGAACAAGAGTACCAAGACATCCAAGCAAAAAAACAAGGCCAATAAAATCAACCAATTTGAGGTTTCAGAGTGCTGCAGTTTTTTCACCTACAACACACACAAAAAGGGTGATGTAGGAGAGATTTATATTTACCTGATTTTTATGTGGATCTAGTAATAAACATAACAATTGCAATCTGCAAATGATCCCACCATTTCAATCTCGCTTGCTATGTGCCAGAAGTTTCAATTTGCCTCTGTTTGATAGAGTTTGTGTCGAATATGGTTATAATTTAAAATTTGGAGTTATAATAGGTATAAGATTAGAGCAAGAGTCGGACTCTATCCTAAGATCTCTCTTAAATAGTGAGGCGGACATATTGTAACAGCATAGCGACTTAGCATAATGACAGGGAGCGGCTGCCGGTGGCGTCCGGCTGATAGTCGTTGTAACTCCGATACGTTGTAATATGTTGGATCGGGGAGGAGCACTCGTAATCAGTGCCTCGGAGATATATGCTATAGCTGAACTCCGTTAACAAATATTGTATCTCGGTGTTATTATCATGTTTTGATCTCCTATGGTGTTTCTTCCGCGTTTTCTCAATGTGCTATCGGGGCCGGTTTAAAAAAAAGTGGTATCAGAGCCCTAGGTTTGGAACCGGGAACAATTTCCATGGGTCACATGGTGAGGAGGCCAGGTAAAAAGTCTTCGGGGTCACATGGGTTGATGTGACTAGGGAGATTGTTGGGCTCTGTGTGTGACATGGGAGATTGTTGGTTTTAGTCTCACATCAGTAATTGATAATGGGGAGCATGACTTAAAAGGTGGGTGCTGTCCTCACCCATCAGACTAGTATTTTGGGTTGTGTAGGCCTATAACCTAAAGTTGTGGCTCCGGTTGGGCCTATGGTAGAGCTGGCCCAATGTGATCAGGGTGGCCCACGGTTGGTGGGCCGGGCTGCGCACTCTAACAATTGGTATCAGAGCCCTAGGTTTGGAATTGGGAACAATTCCCATGGGTCACATATAAGAAGGAATTGCTCGTTACTGATGAAAGGAAAGGTACGATTGCAAGTTTAGCAGCTTATGGTGATAATTCGGACAACAACAGTCGTGAGGTTATCATAGTATCTAACGAGAAGTCTAGTGAAACATGAATGTTCGACTCAGCTAGTTCCTATCATGTGACATCGAAGTGGGAGTGTGTTGATGCGAAAAACACACACTGGTCTGAGAGATTTGCTTTACTCTAGTACAGGTCTAAAACTTGCTTTTGAGTTCAATAGGCGTGCCAGTTGATTTGATCCTGCAATCAACAAGATAGAACGTGCAAGTTTATTAGTAACGGTAATCAATCGGCCAGGTAACCGATATCATATCGTGATGAAACCTAGCCGATGCAATATAGCATGGATCGGTTGTAAGGCATATTCAATGATGAGCTAACCCTAAATTTGATACATGAGCTGAAAATATCAGTATTACATAATCTATATATCAATATTACTATAGAAATTAGCAACTGCGATAGATCGGATCTAACCGAGACAATATAAATTGCTCAAGTCTACAATAACATGAAATAACGATTATATTTACGCATGTCATAACCGATGTCCAGATTTAAGCATGTATCGGCTATAGCTCCGATACAACCTTATACTAGGATATTCTCTGGCAACAAATATATCTAACTATTGGCAATCAGATTGGCGATAAGTCGGATATATTTATATTAGATTAGATCCTGATATAAGGGGCAGATATAGCATATTAAACAAAGCATGAAACTATGTAAAACAACTATACCAGATAAGATCGGCTGAAACCCCGATACTATCTTTATTAACAACCATAAAGCAGGCTAGAGATCATGATTCTAAACACGACTTAATAGATCAAACTCAACTGATGCAGCATTAAGTATGAAAAGAAACATAATATCTAGACAATCAAGCCGATGGTTGCCTTTTCAAGATGGTGGATACATTATATAATTCAAACCAACAAGACAATCTAGCCGTTATCAACAAAACCCTAGATAGAGATCGGCTGATGCGAGTAGATAGCATTGTCAATCTAAATTATATAATGCATGTGATAACTAGGAGATTTACAAGATAGAATTACAGTGTCATGAAGATGTAAGCACTAATTCCAATAATGCAAACCACCATAACAAGTTTTACCGCTTCACCGAAGATCAAACCTGATGCAGCTCGACTCGAAACTAAGAACTCGTCGAAAATAAAAGAATAAAAGGTTGGCGATGCGCTGAGATTGATTGAACTGTTGTTGTTTTATTCATGAGACCTCAGGTTTATATTTATACCCAAAAGTACAAACTTGTCCGTTATTTGACACGATTCATATTATCCTAATACAAATCCAACTAGCAAACAAGTCCCTTAGGCGGACTCTTACCGAAAATATCTATAAGGAAATTACAAATAATCCTAATTAATAGATACAATTGCCAACTCTGGACTCTATCCTTGCCTGGCAACATTGTCTCAAGCTCCTCGAACCCGACATTGATCATGCAACCAATATCGGCCACATCGGCTATCCACATCAAACTCAATTCCAGCCGATACGGTTTCCCAGCCGATGCGCACTCTGTTTCCGAGAATTCCGCATATCTTCAATTCCGCTTCGAATTGGACTCCATTTCCGATTCACATGCTTACCAAATTTCATCATTAATAGAGTGGTTCTCTTCATACAAATCTAGTGAGTTTGGTGTTGTTTACCGTGGCGATGACACGAGTTACTATGTTGTTGGAGTAGGCGATGTCAAGTCCAAGATGTATGATGGAAACGAGGTGCAACTTTTGGATGTGAGACAAAAACAGGGCTAAGGAAGAGTCTGATTTCACTTAGGAGCCTACACGAGATAGGGTGGTTGTATTAGGCGGATCCTGATAGGAAGACCATGAATATCATGAAGGACGGCAAGACTTTTATGACAGGTGCGATGACAAGGCCATGTTTGTACAAGCTACAAGGAAGTGTTGTTGCAGGTGGAGTCATGGAAGATGGGTATGCTGGTGTTGTTGTGCACGATCATGAAGGCAGCAGGCTTGGCATAGGCTCGTCGGGTGGCTCGACATGAGCGATGGAAGAGCCAACTTAGGTCTTAGTACATGGAGGTTCAAGCAAGTAACAGATTCAGGCTGGCATGGCATGTTCACCAATGTGGAGTTTGTTAGAGTTTGTGATGAATAAGTATATACAGTTGGTTACAGTTTAGAACTTGGAGTTGTAATAGGTAGAGGATTAGAGTAAGAATTGTATTCTATCATAGGATCTCTGTTCAATAGAGGGAAGGAGCTGTTGTAACCGCCTGCCGACTTAGCATAGCGAGAGGGAGCGGCTACCAGTGGCGTCCGGCTGAGAGTCGTTATAACTCTGATACGCTATAATATGTTGGATCAGGGAGAAGCGCCCATAATCAGTACCCCAAAGATGTAGACTACGGCTAAAATCCGTTAACAAATATTGTGCCTCAGTGTCGTAATCGTGTTTTGTCACGCCTTGAGTTTTGTTCGGGATTAAAAATCATTAAATAATGCATTTCTAGAAATTATATTATAATTAAAAGCAAAATAATCAAATTAATTATTGAAGGAATTAAAAATTCCTTTAAAAATCATCCTGGAAATATTTTTGTAATATTCTCTATGCTCTATAGTACTCTCTGAAATTTCCCCCGAATTTTCGGAGCTTGACATCTAATTGTAATATTACAAACATCAGTTAATCAATTTAATTAAATGGAAAAAAAATAAAAATCCACTCCCTCACTTTGGCCCACTTCCGGCCCAAAGTCTTCCTCTCATCCTTGGCCCATCCTCCTCTCCTCCCCCCGGGCAGGTCCATTCCTGTCCCCACGGCCCGTTCGCCTCCTCCCTGTTGACGACTAAATTTGGTAATTCAAGTATCGGAGATAATGATAGAATCGAAGAAAATCCAAGAGATTTGATTGTATTAGAAACAGAGTGAAAATCGGCTGTAGTCCGAATCGGCTGCGGACAGGATCGATAGAGTTAGAGTCGGACAGGGTTAGCCGATTGAGCCGATTTTGGAAATAGGACTCGGTACACGTCATCGGGTTGAGTTAGAGTGCTTCATATGGATTGTCGTGCATGGATAGAGTCCTGAAGAGGCAATTGTATCTATTAATTAGGATATTTTATGTAATTTCCTTATAGATAATCACGGTAAGAGTCCGCCTAAGGGACTTGTTCATTAGTTGGATTTGTATTAGGTTAATATGAGTCGTGTCCGTGATGGACAATATTTGTATTTTTGGGTATAAATATAATCCCGAGATCCTGTAAATAATAAGAACAGACGTTCAATCAAGCTCGGCGCATCGCCACCTTTATTTTCTACTTTTCGACAAGTTTGTGCTTTCGAGTCGTCCTGCATCAGTTTGATCTTCGATGAAAAGGTATATCTTGTTATGGCGGTTTGCATTATCGGAGCTAGTGCTTACGTCTTCATGACACTCTAGTTCTATCTTGTAAACTTCCGAGTTATCATATACATTATATAATTTAGATCGACAATGTAATCTACTTGCATCGGCTGGATTCTCTTTAGGGTTTCGTCGATATCGGCTAGATTACCTTGTTGGTTTAGATTATATAATGTATCCACCATCCTGAAAAGGCAACCATCGGCTTGATTTTCTAGATGTCGTGTTTCTCTTTATACTTAATGCTGCATTGGTTAAGTCCAACCTATTAAGTCGTATTTAGAATCATGATATGTAGCCTACCTTATGGTTGTTAATGAGGATAGTATCGGAGTTTCAGCCGATCTTACCTGGTATAGATGTTTTACATTGTTTTATGCTTTGTTTAATGTTCTATATCTGCCCCTTATATCAGGATCTAATCTAATGTAAGTATATTGAACTTGATACCAATCTAATTGGTTATAGTTAAATATATTTATTACTAGAGAATATCCTAGTATAAGGTTGTATCGGAGCTATAGCCGATACATGCTTAAATCTAAATATCGGCTATGACATGAGTTTATATAATCGTTATTTCATGTTACATTAGACTTTGGAAATTTATACTGTCTTGGTTCAGTCCGATCTATTCCAATTGCTTATTTCTAAAGTAATATTGATATATTGATTATGCAACACTGATATTTACAACCGATATACTAGTTTTAGGATTAGTTCTATCATTGATTATACCTTACAGCCGATTCTTGCTTTATTGCATCGGCTAGGTTACATACGATATGAAATCTGCTGTCTGGCGGATGGACTATCGTTTACTAACATTCTTTGCATATTTCTTCTTGTTGATTGCAGGATCAAATCAACTGGCACGCCTTTGAACCTAAAAGAACTAATTTTGGACCTGCACTAGAGTAAAGCAAATCTCTCATGCCAGTGTGTGTCTTTTGCATCAACACGCTTTTGGCACGCCCAGTGGGACATAGTGTCATCATGTCACCAAACATCACCGACGTCTCAGAAGAGAACATACTGCCGATCACGATCGAACAACTGAGCAATGAACAGAGAGAAGAGATGAGACAGATGTTGGATCAACTTCAAAAACAATATCTGCATTCGTTCACGGTGACCCGATAAGGAACAGTTGTTCAAAGAACTAAAGTTGAATTGCCGACAATCGTGAAGCAAGACCCAAGTACATCCGAGACAACTAAAGAAAAAGGTAAGCAGCCAAAGGTCGAATCAAGTGATGAGGAACTCCACATAATACAAGATCACATCGATTCGGCTGTACATCATGCCTTAATCAACCAGTCCGGGGTGCTTGTCAATACTTTGACAAATATGATCAAGTCAGTAGTCGACGGGACGATAGCCGAAGAGAAAGCTAAAGGACCCATATACCTACCAGATGGTACGTTTCCAGGCTACAGGACTTTGAAAACAGAAATTGGCGGGAATCAATGGACAATTCAAACCCAGGCCCCATCGGCTCCTTTCTCTAGCGCAAATATTCCGACAATCATGACAAGACCACAACCGATTACTGGGGGGCAAGCTTCGACTCAACTCACACCGGAGCAATTAGTTAGTATTCTTAATCCAAAACCGCCAAATTTCGACAGTTCGTATCAAATTCCTTCGGTTCCACAACAGCCGATTGGAATTACACAGCTGATAAGCCAACAGTATAGCACAGAGCAACTTCCATAGGTGCCACCTCAGGGCATATCGAATGGTTTCAATCATATGTATCAGCCTCATTCTCCACAACCGCAGCTGATCCAATACGGCCAGGTTGATCCAATTCTACAGCAATATGGTAGAGCGACGCCTCAGCAGCCCTGGGCCGATATGATCGCTGACGTCATGAGATAACAGTTTGGGCTTAAACCCAAGGACAATGACAATATGTATCGGCACCCATATCCATAATACTTTGATCGGGTACCGTTGCCAAACCGATACAAGGTGCCAGACTTCTCCAAGTTTTCAGGGCAAGACAACATATCTACTTATGAGCATGTTAGCCGATTTTTAGCTCAATGTGGTGAAGCATCGGCTACAGAAGCCCTCAGAGTTAGATTATTTCCACTCTCCCTATCTGGATCGGCGTTCATATGGTTTTCTTCCCTACCTTACAATTCTATCAGAAGTTGGGCCGATCTGGAGAAACAATTTCATAAATACTTTTTCAGTGGGTACAAGAGATGAAATTATCAGACCTCACAGCCATCAAGCAGAAATCAGATGAATCAGTTCCAGATTATATCCAACGATTCAGGGATGTGAGGAATAGGTGTTATAGTCTAGCCTTGACAGATTCACAACTAGCCGATTTGAACTTTCAAGGTTTGTTGGTGTCGATAAGAGAGAGATTTTCGGCTCAAGACTTTGAGAGTTTAGCCCATCTTGCTCAAAAGGTATCGGCTCATGAAACAATATTCCAGGAGGCTAGGAAATTCATTAAGAAGGCCAACAATGTCAATAATATCTACAGCTATGATTCTGATTCTGAAGACGATGATCCAGAAGTCAATGCAGCCGAGTGGGCTAGGAACATGAAAACAATAGTTTGCCAATGGGTCAAGAATTCGGGAAAGGAAGAAAGATTTGACTTCGACATCACTAAAGCTGACAAAATATTTGATCTTCTTCTTCAAGAGAAACAGATTCAACTGCCGGCATGACATTTGATTCCATCAGCTGAAGAGTTGAAGAGGAGGAAATATTGTAAGTGGCATAATATAGGATCTCACAGTACCAATGACTGTAAATTTTTCAGACAACAGATCCAATCAGCTATCGAGCAAGGGAAGATCAAGATTGATGAATCCAAGAGGTCGATGAAGATAGATGGACATCCTTTTCCAGTCAACATAGTGCACTCCGGGTTTAACCGGGATTCAGCCGATGGAGGTAAAAATTACACCAGGAGCATCAGATCGGCTAGCATGATTAACAAATATCAAAAAAGGCGCCAGAAGGAAGAGAAGTCATATCACCATGATGATGAGAAGTACTTCGATCCTCATTGGGGCTGTGAATTCTTCAGATTTTGTTGGAATGAAGGTATGAGGTTACCATCTATTGAAGATTGTCCTGGGTGTTGTGATTTCGATGCACAGTTTGTTCAAGGACCAAGCCGACAGAGTGCAAGCGTGCATCGGCCGATTCAGAGAAGGTTACCAGTTCACGAGAGGCTTGGGCCGATCCAACAGAACAATAATGAAGATGACTCAAAAAGAGAGCCCAAAAATATGCAGCTACAATGGTGCCCTTCTGGAATTTTTACCAAAAATCAAAAGAGGAGAGTTCAAAGGATGAGGAATAGGGAACAATTCTAGGAGGTTGAAGGAGAAATCGAGCATCGGCTGAGGCAAAAAACAAAGAGGGTTTGGCGTGTGAAGAGCAAGGTAGTGCCAGCCGATGAAGTCCAAGCCAATCAAGAAAGAAGTCTCCAGAACAAGGGCAAATGGTTGATGTCATTTGCAATAAACATGGTTTTTATGCTACCAGCCGAATATGCAGTTGAACAAGTTGTCGAGCAAGATGATGAGTTGTCATCGGCTAAGTTGATGTTATCTCCACAGCAAGCTATTTTCGAGAAGCCCGAAGGAACTGATCATCGGCATCTCAAGCCATTGTATGTCAAGGGATTTGTCAATGACAAGCCGATGTCCAATATGTTACTCGATGGAGGGGCAGCTGTCAATTTAATGCCATATTCAACTTTCAAAAACTTGGGAAGAATTCAGAGGATTTGATTAAGACAAATATGGTTCTGAAAGATTTTGGCGGGAATCCATCTGAAACCAAAGGAGTTTTGAATGTGGAGTTGACCATCGCCAGTAAAACAATTCCTACCACGTTTTTTGTTATTGATGGGAAGGGTTCCTACAGTCTGTTGCTGGGAAGAGATTGGATCCATGCCAACTGTTGTATTCCCTCAACGATGCATCAAAGTTTGATTCAATGGCAAGGAGACCAAATCGAAATCGTGCCAGTCGATAGGTCAGTCAATGTAGCTAGTGCCAATTTATCTGTTTGGGAGATGGAAGGAATTGATTGTTTGTCTGGAAAAGTTTGGCAAGGAGATTACTTAAAGGTTTCTGATTATGCCATAAAGCCAACAGAAAATGGCGTGTGGAGGGTTCCAATTTCTGCACAAAGGACACTGTTGATGATCTCGACGGCAAGCTAGGACAAGGGTTTATGTCGGCCGATGAGTTGGAAGAAATCGACATTGGACCAGGTGATAGGCCTAGGCCGACATATATTAGTAAGGATTTATCAAAGGAGTTTAAATGTAAATTAATAGCACTTTTAAAAGAATTTAGAGATTTTTTTGCCTGGGAATACTATGAGATGCCAGGACTTAGCCGATCGATTGTTGAACATCGGCTCCCTATCAAACCAGGCTATCGGCCATGCAAACAACCTCCAAGACGTTGTAAAGCTAAAATGTATGATGCTATCGAGGCCGAAATTACAAGACTCTATGATGCCAATTTCATTAGACCATGCCGATATGCTGAATGGATTTCGAATATAGTACCAGTCATCAAGAAAAATGGCAAGCTTAGGGTTTGCATTGATTTCAGAGATTTAAATAAGGCTACACACGAAAGATGAATATCCAATGCCAGTAGCCGATCAATTGGTTGATGCAGCATCTGGACACAAAATTATCAGTTTCATGAATGGCAACGCTGGTTACAATCAAATTTTCATGGCTGAGGAAGATATTCACAACACTGCTTTCAGGTGTCCTGGTGCAATCGGCTTATATGAGTGGGTTGTCATGACTTTCGGTTTGAGAAGTGCTGGTGCTATATATCAAAGAGCTATGAACTATATATTTCATGATCTTATCGGCATGTTGTTAGAAATCTATATTGATGATGTGGTGGTTAAATCTAAGGAAGTTGATGAACATATAGCCGATTTAAGACAGGTACTGGAAAGAGCAAGGAAATATGGTTTAAAGATGAATCCAACTAAGTGTGCTTTTGGCGTATCGGCTGGACAATTTCATTCAAGCTATATTTATCAGCCGATCAGAACTCTATCGGCTCAGTTTTGATCCAAGAGGTTGAAGGTAAAGAGAGAGTCATATTTTATCTCAGCAGAAGACTTTTGGATGCAGAAACAAGGTATTCACCAGTGGAGAAGTTATGCTTATGTTTATATTTTTCTTGTACAAAATTGAGGCATTATTTGCTTTCCAATGAGTGCATCATAGTACGTAAAGCCGATGTGGTGCGGTATATGTTATCGGCTCCAGTTCTGAAAGGACGAATTGGGAAGTGGATCTTTGCTCTATCGGAATTTGATCTCAGGTATGAATCGGCTAAGGCAGTTAAAGGGCAGGCGATAGCCTATTCATAGTTGAACACACGGATACTAGTATTGATAATGTTGACATTATGCCATGGACTTTATTCTTTGATGATTCTGTATGCACTCATGGTTGTGGTATCGGTTTAGTGATCATATCGCCTAGGGGGGCAAGTTTTCAGTTTGCTTTTACTATCAAGCCTTACTCTACCAATAATCAAGCCGAATATGAAGCTGTTCTGAAAGGATTGCAACTATTGAGGGAAGTTGAAGCCGATGCTGTTGAAATCATGGGTGATTCATTATTGGTGATAAGTCAGTTATCTGGGGAATATGAGTGCAAAAATGATATTTTGATGGTTTACAATGAGAAATGTCAAGAGCTGATGAAGACTTTCAAGATAGTTACTTTAAAACATATCCCTAGGGAGCATAATGTTGAAGCCAATGATTTAGCTCAAGGTGTATCAGGCTACAAGCCGATGTTACAAGGAATTGAAGTAGAAGTTGCCTGCATACCAGCCGATGATTGGAGGTTTGATGTATTTGAATATTTGAAGAATCCTTCTAAATCGGTTTCCAGGAAATTTAGATATAAAGCCCTTAAATATGTTTTGCTGGATGACACGTTATACTATCGGACGATTGATGGAGTTCTCTTGAAATGTTTGAGCCTGAAAGAAGCAAAAGTTGTCATGTGTGAAGTTCATGAGGGTATCTGTGGGACTCATCAATCGGCTCACAAGATGAGATGGCTAATTAGAAGAGTTGGATATTTTTGGCCGACAATGCTGGAGGATTGTTTCAGATATTACAAGGGATATCAAGATTGCCAGAAATTTGGAGCAATACAAAGAGCACTAGCATCGGCTATGAATCCTATTATCAAGCCATGGCCGTTCAGAGGTTGGGGTATTGATATGATCGGCCAGATCAATCCACCATCGAGTAAAGGGCATAAATTTATCTTGGTTGCAACTGATTATTTTACCAAGTGGGTTGAGGCAATTCCTTTGAAAAAAGTTGATAGTAAAGATGCTATTGAATTTGTCAAGGAACATATTATATACTGATTTGGTTTGCCACAGACGATTACAACTGATCAAGGATCAATTTTTGTATCCGATGAGTTTGTTCAGTTTGCAGATAGCATGGGGATTAAGTTGTTGAATTCTTCACCATATTATGCACAAGCAAATGGGCAGGCTGAGGCATCCAACAAAAGCTTGATTAAGTTGGTTCAAAGGAAGATTGCAGAATATCCCAAGAAGTGGCATACTATATTGGCAGAGGCATTATGGTCCTATCGGATGGCTTGTCATGGTGCAATCCAAGTACCTCCTTATCAACTGGTTTATGGGCATGAAGCTGTATTACCATGGGAAACCAACATCGGCTCTAGGAGAATTTCTTTACAGGATGAGCTGACAGCCGATGATTATCATAATTTGATGGTTGATGAGTCAGAAGATTTGGTTCAAGAAAGATTGCGTGCTCTTGAAAAAGTTAGAAAAGATAAAGAACGAGTTGCCAGACATTATAACAAAAAGTTGTGCCAAAGTCTTTTGAGGAGGGTGAACTTGTTTGAAAACTGGTGCTACCGATAGGAGCCAGAGATAATAAATTCGGCAAATGGTCACCGAATTGGGAAGGACCGTTTCAAATTCATAAATGTGTTTCTAAAGGAGCTTATATGTTTCAAGGACTTGATGGAGAAATTTTTGGATGAGCACTTAGTGGGAAGTATCTGAAGAAATATTATCCAAGTGTCTGGATTGGATCATAATCGGCTCTGTTCTGTCGATTCATATAGATGGCCGATATAGTTCATATCGCCCTTAGACTTTTTATTTTGTCATAATCGGCTGTGTTGTGCTGATGTATGATGGCCGATATATGTTATATCGCCCTTAGTACAATTTTAACTTTGTCTTCGTTTATCACCATGCCAAAATTAGGGGGGCATATACAAGATGAAAAGTGTGGGATTTCAATGCAAAATATATTACTCGGCACAAAGGAGATCGGAGTATGTGTTATACAAGTGAAGTTTTCTAGCCGATTACAAAGTTGATTACAAAAATTTTCTAAGTCTCTATTACAAGCTATCATTGAGATAGATAGCGTTGGATAGCCGAAATTGCTCTTTGCCGAATTTCTTTAATTTCAGCTATTGCTTGGGCATCTTGAGCATCGGCTCCAGGGATGATCTTGAGGGACTTGGTCATATCGGCTACATTTTTAATAGCCGATTTTAACTTTGCTTTTTGCTCTCCAACAGCCTTTGGGAGATCGGCTAGTTTTTGCTTCTCCAAAGCAATCTTGGCATTACATTCCTCAAGCTTGGCGAAAAGTTCGATCCTTTCGGCTTCTAGCTGGTCTATAGCAGCTTTGATCGGCTCCTCAGTAAGTTGATCCAGTTTTGCTTTCTCAGTGTGCACAATTTGCTGATTTGCTTGGATTGTAGCTTCAATACTTTTCTTCTCCAGCCGATCTGCAATTCTCTATCTAGCCTTCTCCAGCTTGAATTGATGTTGTTCAAGATATACAGCTGGAGTGATGATATTTGATAACTCATCCGGGATTGAAGCTTGAATTTCCTGAAATCTTGCCCGAATAGGGCTACAGTTGACCACCAAGCTATCTAGAGATGCCTCCAGCCGATGAGATATGTCTTCAAGGTTTCTCTTTACTTCATCGACTAGAGGAGCTAGAGCCTTGCTTGTTGTGTCTCCTTCTGTTTCCTCATCAAAATAATCTTTGATATCAAAGGAGAACAAATCGGCTAAGGTCTGCAAAGAGAAAATTAAAGGGGATGTGAGTAACAGAGCGCGTTATATAGCCGATTTGAAATTTTT
This sequence comes from Oryza punctata, assembly GCA_000573905.2. Classification (NCBI taxonomy): domain Eukaryota; kingdom Viridiplantae; phylum Streptophyta; class Magnoliopsida; order Poales; family Poaceae; genus Oryza; species Oryza punctata. The sequence continues at coordinate 14,127,104 of CM002494.2, read as the reverse complement.
AGAGGTATGAGACTTACAGGGATAACAGGAGCAGCATTTTCTTCCTCTTCAACGTGGTGACTGCCTACAGCCGATGCGGTATGTTCGCTTGAAATCGGCTGCGCCTGAGGTGATGGTCGTGGAGAAGGCTGTCAATATATTGAAGTTTGACAAGTGTTAGTTGATATTGGCTAAAATGAAGATGCAGTTAGAAAAAGTTGAGAATTACCAGAGGGATTTGAATGGTTGATTTAGCCAATACTGGCGCTGGTTTTTTCTTCTCGGCTGGTCTTTTCTTCTATGTTGCCGAGTAAAGGAGGTTTAAATGAGGAGATTGGTACGAAAGGAGGTTTTGTAATAAAAGAGATGGTCTTACTCTAGGTTGCCGAGTAAATACTGATGGAGCAGCAGGAGTTGTAGGAGTTCTTTTAGGGGCTGGAGAAGCCGTTGGTGTTTTCTCTCCTACGTCGCTAAATTCGGCTGCAGCTTCCTCAATGGCTTGTTCAATTGCTGCTTCATCTAAGGTTTCTTCAATGACATCGGCTGGTTGGGGTGGTTGTTTCTTGGATTTCTTTTTAGCAGCCGGTGGCATAGCAGCTGATGCCTTGGTTTTTCTCTTCTTGCCGACATCGGCTGGTTCCCTTATCTACCCTTGGAGTAAACTTGATGTCTTGGGGGCATGGTAGCCGATGCTGGATGGAGCTAGGCCACATCCATTTGGCAAAAGACCTGCAACATATTCAATATCTTTGCCGCTTTTGCTTGTGCGTGGAGGAGATGAATCTGTGGTCTGTAGAAACAAAGATAGCATATAAAGTTAAATGCAGAATCGGCTGATAAGTTTAAAGTAGGAATTGATAGAAGAAGTAGAGATGCTTACTTGAGGGATCATGTCAGGGAAAAGATCTGTCATATAGATGGTAGCCAATTGATGGAAGAGATGCTGTTTCCATTCAGCCCACCATGCAGTAAAAGTTTTACTCCTGAACATGCCCAGTTCGATATTTTCAATGCTGCCAAGAGAAGGTCCTGGAATGTTGAGCAGCCGATCCATCATCGGACTGGAAGTGATTTCTCCTCTGCACTGGATTTTATCGGCAAACCATAAGCCGATTGACAGCTGACCTAAACCAAATTGCCGAGCTGAGCTCATTGGATGGTAGAATTCATAGGTCACTTTGATGTTTCTGCGCTGGTGGATGTCGACAGGAAGAATACATGGGCTTATGGCTGCAGCAAAGACTTCTCTGGACTTCTGAAACTTTTCATGGTTGATTTCCTCAAATCTGAAGTCTGATGGCAGTTCAAAGCTGGTTGAGTCCTCATAGAAGAACCAAACTCTGGCATTTTTCTGAAAACCGTCATAAAAACTGAAGAACCAGTCCTTCAGTGATTCAGCCGATAACTTTCCTCCAGCATCGGCTGGTGTAGACGCATATTCTCCAAAAGATGTACACCTTCGATGGGTGATTTCTTCTCCATCCTCATCGGTGATCGGCTCAAGCCTTGGGAATTCTGCCTCTGTCAGGGCTGGTCTATTGACAACTTTCATGGTTTAGCCAAGATTGCAATAGCCACCAAGGGCCACCTGCACTAACTACAAAGCCGACGGCTAGTTTAGCCGATGCATTGTTCAATGTTTGATAGAGATAGCCGAGTAGGATTTTTTCTAAAGGAAATTGTTTCTTCTCTTCAAGGGCTTCGGCTATATGTTGCCAGTTGGAAGTGGGACCACAGCTAGATCCACAGAAGAGGTATTTCTCCAGCCACATTAACAAGAAAGTTGTATGTTCTCGGGGAGAGATAGATCCTTAGCCCATGTTGGCTGAGATAAAACCAGACCATCCTCCTATGCTCTTAGTTTTGAAGTCAAATCTGTTTTTGGAATTCAAGATCATAGGATTGGCAGAGGAAGTGATATCTAATCCAGTGAGCATAATGATATCTAGCAGATTTGGAGTCATCAACCCTTGGTTAAACATGAAAGAATTAATGGTATTGGACCAGAAGTAGCTAGCAGAAGCCATCAGTGGTTCGTCCTTAGCCGAATTTGCCAGGGTTAGAGCTAGTGCTTGGCCGATTCCGAGTTCATCCCAGTGACTCTGTTTGCTAGCCGATACACGCTTATACCTTGCAGGCCAACTTTTCTCTAGGGACGGCCAAGACTTGAAAGTACTTTTCCAGTGCCCTAGATTGGGATTCGCTAGCCTGAAAGGGATTCTATTGGTTTCGGCAGAGATAAACTCAGTTGGGTCCAGATTGCCGATTGGTCCAAGAAAGTAATGATTCTCGTGGTTCAGACTAGGGATTGCAATTAAATTGGTGAGATGCTACAACAAAGAAGCAAAAAGAGCAAGAAAACGGACTAAGATCGCAGAAAACTGAATCTATTGCATGAAAAGGGGATCTAGCCGATGAGAACTTGCCTCTGCGTATTCGGCCGATGAGGTGGCGGACGGAGCAGATGAGGATGACATCACCGCAGGCGCAAGTTGGTCGGAGAGGGTGTTGCCTGGAGGTTGCCTTGATGCGCCGGGGAGATCGCCGGAGTAAGGGAAGATGAAAATCGCTAGAGCGGTGGAAACGGAATAACGGGGTGAGTTTTTTCGGAGGTGACGCTTAATATTTAAAGCAGCGCAGTAACGGTCAGAAAACAGAAAGCGCGATATTCACTCGGAGATAGGATTTGGCAAATCCGAAACATTACCAAATATTCCGGACTTGGGGGCATGTGTTGATAACCAAATTTGGAATTTCAAGAATCGGAGATAAGGATGGAATCGAAGAAAATCCAAGAGATTTGATTGTATCGGAAACAGAGTGAAAATCGACTGTAGTCCGAATCGGCTGCGGACAGGATCGACAGAGTTAGAGTTGGACAGGGTTAGCCGATTGAGCCGATTTTGGAAATAGGACTCGGTACACGTCATCGGGTTGAGTTAGAGTGCTTCATACGGATTGTCATGCATGGATAGAGTCTTGAAGAGGCAATTGTATCTATTAATTAGGATATTTTATGTAATTTCCTTATAGATAATCACGGTAAGAGTTTATATAATCGTTATTTCATGTTACATTAGACTTGGGAAATTTATACTGTCTCGGTTCAGTCCGATCTATCCCAATTGCTTATTTCTAAAGTAATATTGATATATTGATTATGCAACACTGATATTTACAGCCGATATACTAGTTTTAGGATTAGTTCTATCATTGATTATACCTTACAGCCGATTCATGCTTTATTGCATCGGCTAGGTTACATACGATATGAAATCGGCTGTCTGGCTGATGGACTATCGTTTACTAACATTCTTTGCATATTTCTTCTTGTTGATTGCAGGATCAAATCAACTGGCACGCCCTTGAACCTAAAAGAACTAATTTTGGACCTGCACTAGAGTAAAGCAAATCTCTCAGGCCAGTGTGTGTCTTTTGCATCAACACTCCCACTCCTAGGCTAGGCCACCATCCTCTCTCCCGTGAAGTCCAGTTTACGTCCTCGACCAAATCTGCTCTCTCCCTCTCTCCACCATGTGGGACCGGCGGCCCAACCTATCATCTTTTTCCCCTTCCTCCAGCCACGTCCAGTGGCTCCAACCGCTGGCCACCACCTCACGTCATCGCCTAATCTACCACCTCCCGCCCCCGCGCTCGCGCCCAACCGAGCAGACGCGATCTCCACCCACATCCTCCACCTCCTCCCCCACTCTCCTGCAAAATCTGGCACCAAACCGTGCCTGTGTCATCCCACGAAGCAACTCCACCTCGCCGGCGATTGCCACCGCCTACCGCCTCGCTCGGCCACGGTTCTCCCTCCCCGAGCTTATAAAAATCATCCCCATGCTCCCCTCTACCATTTCCCCACCTTCCCCGAGCTCGCCATGCTCTCCCTCGTGCTCTCCTCACCGCCCTCATTCACCGCAGCTCGCTGCAGCTCTCCAGTGGCTGCTTGCTGCAGCGTCCGCTAGCTGCCGCACCTAGCCACTCCGTCGACACATTCGGCCTCGCCGCCACAAGTCACACCCCGGCCACCGTTCCCCTTTTCCCTGCTACCACCGAAACACCACCTCCACCGCAAACCCTCACTGTTGCTGCCTTTCTCTCTCTCCGACCATTGCTCGATGTCGCTGGTGCTACCACCAAGCCGCGTTGTGGTCGCCCTTGGCTTCGCAAAGACGTGAAGCCCCTTGGCCACCACTCCGCCGACCCCAACCACAGTCGGAGCATCTTCACCTCCGCTGTCGGGGAGCTCCCCGTCCCCACCGATCTCCGGGCTGATTATCTCGCCACCCCAGTCATCTTTCTCCCTATCTAACCCCTCCATACCCGTCATCAGATCACGGAGGAGCTTGGCCGATCCTCCATCTTTGCCTGGAGCCACTAGCGCCCATCCGCGTCATCCTACTGACGGTTGCCACCGCTCGCTGCGGGCGTCCCGTCCCAGCTGTCGCATCCACGGTGAGGATTCCATCCTCCTCTCCCCCGATGGTCCCCTCCCATGTCTCCTTCCGAGCGCCGCCACACCTGCTCGCCACCCGCTCTAGCCGTCGAGCCAATCCGAGCCGCTGCTTGCCCGTGGACCCGTGGTCCTGGTCCACCGTGCAGTCGCTCGATCGTGGTGGACCGAGTCCACCGTGGGTCGTTCCCTTGTGCCATTGGCTCGTGGGGCCCACGTGTCGGCGCCGGCCCCCTTTGATGATGTCAGTGATAACCCTTTTCCTTTGAAAAATAATTATTAATTACGCAATATTTCTGTTTAATTCCAGAAATCCATTTAAATGGCTCAAAACTTCTAAAATTCATAACTAATTCATACGAACTCCAATTTGAGCCATTCAGCTTGCCAAATTCATCTAAAATTGAGCTCTACATGTTTGTTTACTTTTTATGTACGATTTATTTGGTTTTTTAGAGTTTGTCCTCATTTTACCAGCTCGCATATAGATTCCGCCGTTTCGGAAGATCGCTCTGACGAGGAAAAGAGTTCGGAAGATCAAATTGAAGAAGCAAGGCAAGACACACATTCCCCTTGAGAATGTTGAACATAATTTACAAATGTTTTACCGTTTGAAAATAAATTGCATGTTTTGCTAATTACATGGGAATAGGGATTATCTATCTGCATGCTTGTGCCATGTTTATATGATGTTCATTCTTTGTCAAACTTGGATCATCTGTTGACTTGCTTGTATCACTTGGGTTAACCTAGCTAGAGCTATATATGCTTAGTCATTCTTAGATCAACTATCTTACTTTGGGGAATCTCACTAACACCATAGACTCTGATTAATTATGATGACATCGGATATGTACCATCATGGTATTAATTAAACTAAAATATGTTTAATAGTGGGACATCAGTGCATGGTTTTGAACCCTGGAAGAATTACCATACGTACCACAAGCCAGAAGGGGTAACAGCTGGGCTTGTAGTGTAGCTTTCCATGGCTGATGTACCCAGGCAAGGGTGGCCGTGATGGCGTTTGGATGGGCCCAGCGACGGTATGTTCAGCTTCCGGATTCACCTAGGCACAAGGGGGCTGCCTACCTTGGTTTAAACGTAGTGATGAAACCTGAAGTGTGGTGCGATTGGTTAGGGAGGGTTATGCAAAGGGTCTTGTCACATTCTCTTTCCGGTATGTCATGGTGGCATGTCGGGGCACGGAAAAGTGTCGTGGGGCTATGTCTTGTGGGTACATATGTACACCTCTGATCAGAGTAAAACTATTCGAATAGTTGTGCCTGCGGTTATGTACAATCGACCAGATTCACCATGATTAGTCCCACTCAATTAATTAACTTGACTTAATGAGCTGGTGTAGTTCAGGTGGTTTGGTTGGGCCCGTTCACCGTGGTGTAGCATTGTTCAATGAACATTTAATCTTGCCTTAATTAATCAACTGTTTTACTATTTTCTAACTACAAATGTTTACAATTGCCTTTATGCAAATAGACAGAAACCTCCCTTTGTCTTCTCTTGCACGTCTACATCATTGGTGTGATTTGCTGAGTACGGTGGCTGTACTCAACCTTGCTATTATTCCCCCTTTTCAGAAGTGTGGTGCTTCTGAGCTGAAGACGTTCTTAGAGGACCAAGGCTCATACCCCAGTTGAGTTTTTCGTATAGAGTGGAGCTGAAGCTCCGCTAGTATCACGTTTTTTCGCTGCTGCTTTCTTTTCGATGTGAGGACTAAGTGTCTCTTCTGTAAGTATTTACGCTCTATTTACGTTTGGATCTCCATATTAATTGGTCGTTTTGTGTACCCCGGCTGATCCCTGGATAGGAAGTCTGGAAATTTGGGTTAAATTTCTAGACGTACTTCGTTGTCCTATGGCATTTCTTCCGCATTTGGTTCTCGATGTGCTATCAGGTCCGGTTTTATAACACTGTTACTACCTCCGTCCCACAATAGTTGTCTTCTTAGAGTTTGAAATTTATCCCAAAATAGTTGTCACTTTATACTACTACTTGTCCCATCAATCAACTCCGATTCAAATTTCTTCCCATTATACCCCCAATCAACCTCCCACTCCAATTCAAATAAGGGGTATTATAGTCTTTCATTCTTAATATTAAATAATGCTAAACAATCTATAACAACAAGTATTATGGGACCCGAGTGAATATTTATCTCTTCTTGTTTGTGTTTGAATGTGCAAGGATTGTTGTCGAGACTAGAATTCGGCAATATGAAAATGGGGTAGCGAACAAGATAGAAAAGTGGATGGGTTATGAGACAAAGGATTTAGACAGGTTCAGGCCTTCACGAAGAAGTAATACCCTACTCCTATTTCGAGGATTTGAGTCTCCGAGTTGTGTATTGACCTGACAATCTCCTAATGCTTATGCCCGCGTAGGGCACCCTGTCCTCCTTATATAACCGGAGAGAAAGGGTTTACAAGATAAGATTTAACTCCTTACGGTTTAAATCTCCTATAGCTAATTTACAATCTTAACAAACCAGGACTACAGGCCGTGCCCTGATAAACAAGTCAACGTAATACCTGAGTCCTAATATTATACATATTCTATATACATAATATATCCCCTATAACCAGTCGGATAACTAGATCTGTGGGTATGTGGTACCCATAATCTCCACAATTGTGCAAAGCAAGTGTACTTTGGTGAGTTTTTTTGTATGAAACTGTCTAAATTACATGGTCTGTTGATGCTTAATTAATTACGCGTCAGAATTTGTTCCTTCATGTAATTTGTGCTTGTTTCTTTGTGAATTTTGTACAACACAGGTTATTCCAAGGTTAGCACTTTTATATAACAGAATTATGCATTTCCCATCTGTAGAAGTGAATCTTGAAATGTCACCTAATCGATCCATGTAAGCTAAAAAAGTTGGACCATCAGATGAAGGAGAAAATAGAAAGGAAGCCGGTGGATTGTATCAGTTAAAAACGGTAAAACTGATCTTCTGGAGCTTTCCAGCTCCTCTGGTAAAACACAAGTAGGGGAGAGTGCAAAGAATTTGGAAAAAAGTTGCAAAGGGAACATAGGAATAAAATTATCTCTCAAAGCAACCCACATGATAAATAAGGACTGGTTCGCGAGCTACTGTTGTGAAATACTAACCGTACCAACCACAAGCTAGCATGAGCAACAACTTTACCTTTTGTATAGCGTGGTTCATTGCGGGGCACCAGACAGTAAAGTGGTGAAGATAAGCCCACGAGGGTCACTGGGGAGTCCATAACTTGGCTAAAAGGGGGTGACTATGATCCGGGAATGGTGCGTTGTGGTGAGTTGTGTTATGCGGAGGGTACTATCACAGTCTCGTTTCGAGGTACCGTGGTGGTACTAAGGGCATTGCAACATGTTATGGGGTTGTCTTGTGGGTACAGTGGTACATGTCTGGTCAGAGTAAAACTATTCGAATAGCCGTGCCCGCGGTTATGGGCGGGTCTAACTATGTTTTTCGTGATTAGTCTTACACTATTCATTAATGATAATAATTGGTGATGATAATTTGTTAGCTCCTGTTATGGAGTTTAGATCTGTGCAAATGGGATTGGTTGTTCAGAGATAGTTGGGCCTGGGCAGCATTAGTGTGATGTTCAGTGATTGGTTAATTTTGCTAATTAATTACTCTATTGTTTTACTACTCTTAAATGTTTTGCTAAATGCTACTTTTGAAATGAACTCTATGTTATGCCAGCCTTTGTTATCCTTGTGCACTTGCATACTTATTGTGTGGCTTGCTGAGTATTCCATGTACTCACCCTTGAAAGAATCAATCAAATCTCAGTTGATGAAAGTTGCGAAGGAGAAGACGTTTGGCTTATACCCCAGTTGAGCTCCCTTGCGAATGGAGCTGGAGCTATCGCTAGACCGTTTATCAGCTGTTGTTTTCTTTTCTTCCGTAAGTATTTAATGTTATTATGATGATGGATTTGTATATGAAATTATCGATTTGTATACCTCGGCTGATTCCTGGACGAGAATTTAATGCATAAATTAGTTCGGAAATTACTAGTGAATTCCGAGCGTGACAAGCATCATGATCAAGACAGAGTTGATGATTTAAACCAGCTAGAAGAAGTTCACGAGGCTGCTTTAATCCAATCGGCACGATATCTCCAGGGACTTCGCCGTTATCACAATCGCAACGTCACATCACGCACATTTATAGTTGGTGATATAGTTGTCACCCCTGTGGGAAGGACCTTTCATAATTTCTAAGATCACTCGGCCGGGGGCTTACCGACTCAAGCGTGAAGATGGAACGATAGTGGATAATTCCTTGAACATAGAGCATCTTCGTCGTTTTTATACTTAGAGTTCTATTTTGTATCTTTTATCATCTCGACTGTCGACGTCAAGTAAAATTGCTTTCTTGAGTCGCTAGTCGGGGGCTATCAATAATAATGGAGTATAATGTTATTTTTTATCGATTTGATTTGTTTATATGACTTGTTGTTGACTTTGTTTGAGTTTTGATCTAGCAGATGAGGACTAAAAGTTTTACAGAGGCTTCAACAAGTTCTAGGCTTGGAAATAGTTGGAGAGAAATTTTTAAGAAATTTAAAGCTGGATTTGAACTTAAAGCATGGCATAATGTTAATAGCAAAATTTAGCATCTCAGAGAAGAAGAAACAAATTGAAATAGATTTGATGCAGGATCGAATCAGATCGAGAAATGGACTGCTCATCGGCTAGAAACAGAGTTGGAGATCGGTTCAGTTGATATGGAAAGTAGTCGATACAGTTTATTTTGGGCTCGGTATGGGCTTAGATTGGGACAACTATGATTGCCGTATAGAGATAGAGCTCATTCAAGGCAATTGTATCTATTAATTAGGATATTAATTCGGTTTGAATTAGATATATGGTAAGAGTCCGCCATGTGGACTTGTTTGTTTTTATCTTGAGAAAAGTTTGAGTCGTGTCCACTATGGACAAGTTTTGTACTCTGGGTATAAATATAAACCCAGGATCATTGTAATAGGAGGACAATCCAATCAATACAACTTTCGATGTATCACCACCTTTTCCTTTTACTTTTCGATGAGTTTTTGCTTCAACTCGAGGCATCGCCTACGATCTCTCGATATGAGGTAACTTGTCTCGATGGTTTGCATTATCGAGGTTTTATATTGTTTTAGATGTATTAATCTCGCTTCTGTAATCATTATTTATCATATCGAGAAACCCCCTAACAATGCCCTCCTGGTATATCGAGAAACCACCCCTGATTACCGAGTTCCTTACAACAATCCATCATGGCTACACAACCGGTTATGGATACGAAGGAGTACCCTCGCCAAGAACAGTTCTTAGCCCTATATACACACGTGGAGGAATACCCATACTGAGCTATCACCATTAGCAGCCCACCTCTACAGTTCCGTGGCATATAACATCATTTAATGGTATTTAATAATCTAAGCGCATCGCTTACATAATAAATACTACTCTATATCGCTGCAGCTGACATAGTGCAATCAACTGAATGAACATTAAACCAATACCATTGCATCTCTCTGGTAAGCTACACATATAATTAATACGAAACAAGTGTAACTCAAGGTTGGTACTCATATAATTATGCAAGTAAAGTAAAATACCAAAACTATTTAAAGAAGAATATTTCATTATTGAATAAAGTCTTACAAAAGAGGAAATAACTAATAGAACCATACCCGAATTCTCTGGAAGACTTGAAAAACTCTAGAACTATTCTAATTCTAACTCCACTAGTGTTAGAATAAACTAAACTACTAAGGAGAGGTTTTTTTGATTCCTCTTGGTGTGTGTTGAAATGAAGAGAGTGAACTCATTTTATAGCTGCTTGAGATCGGTTCCACCCACCAAAACCACCACAACCGCCATTGGGAAGTCGGTTGTAACTGCCTTCCCTTTGGGATAGATCAGGGGTCGGCCAACCCTAGGTCGGCCAACCCCTGGTCCACATTTTTCTTCTGGAGTCTGGTAGGTGGATCCTTAAGTGGGTGGCATGCACTCTGGGCCCATTTGGAATCATTTAATTGGACTTTTGGGCCATTCCATTCATTCATACACCACGCAAAGACTTTTGACTGATTTGACGGTTGAAATTGGTCTATAACGACCGTCGACAGTTAGTTACATGATTGTTTAGATTTTAGGTTTCTTTTCATACTTTCGATGCATCATCCCTAGTCTTGTTTAGAACCTTAAAATCTAACCTCAAACCAATCATAATTAAGGATAGTATCGGAGTTTCATCCGGTATTATCTAATATGCATTGACATGTTTTTAATGTGTATTTGCCACTTATATAGATAGATTACTCTATATAAAAATATCGAGTTTTAGTCAATCTTGGTCAGATTGTTGCAACTTGGATCGATTATTACTTGGTATATTTATTTTAATTGATTTATTTATATAAGGTTGTACTGGAGCAATAGTTGGTACATTATCTATTACGCTTTAAATATTGGACTATCGACCACTTATATAGATAGATTACTCTATATAAAAATATCAAGTTTTAGTCAATCTTGGTCAGATTGTTGCAACTTGGATCGATTATTACTTGGTATATTTATTTTAATTGATTTATTTATATAAGGTTGTACTGGAGCAATAGTTGGTACATTATCTATTACGCTTTAAATATTGGACTATCGACTTTTTCACAGTACTGCTTAAAAAAATTGATAAAAACAAATAAGGCAGTATTACAGCCGATAAGACATATTTAGGGTTTTGCTTCGTTTAGTTTATCATAAAGGTAAAGCCGATTTGGTCTAACTGCATTGGCTAAGTCTTGATCATACGACATCGGCTTAACCAGTAGATCGACTATTAGCCATTTAACTATATTCGATTGTTTCCTTGTTGGTTGCAGGATCAAACCAGCTAGCACGCTCTTGACACTCGAGGCAACATTGGACCTGCACTGGAGTTAAGCAAATCTCTCAGGCCGCCGTGTTTTGCATCAACACGCTTTTGGCACGCGCAGTGGGACTTTCTTCGAGACTTTCACCATGGTAGAGATCAAAGATGATAACATCGTCCTTGTGATGATTGACCAGCTGACTGATGAACAAAAGACAGAGATGGAGCAGATGCTAAATCAACTTCAGACGCGTTATTTGCACTTGCTCACGATGACTCAGCAAGTTACGGTAAGACAAAAACTAAGGTTATCTTACCTAATCCTGAGGATGCAGGAGCAAGTACATCTGAAGATAGCAAGGACAAAGCTAAAGAGGTGTCAACCGAGTTAGAGAAAGAGGAACTTCATACGTTACAAGACCGTATTGTCTATGTTGCTCATCATGCATTGATCAACCAGTCTGAGATATTGGTCAATACATTCATAGGAATGATCAAGTCCGTAGTAGATGGCTCAATTGCCGAAGAGAAAGCTAGAGGACAAACATATCTACCAAATCATGCTTTCCCACCTTATAGGACTGTAAAAACGAAGTTAGGGGTGGAAGACAACACCTGTATCAGATTCACTCCTATATTACCGGCGAAGCAACAGCCGGTATCAGATGTCCAAAATACCAATACTATGACTCCAGACCAATTAGCTCACTTGTTGAAGATGAAACAACCAGTCGGTGAAACGCAACTTAGCCAATCTCGAGTCAGCAACCCTCGGTTTCTCAACAACCATCACAGCAGCTGGTTAGGCCTTCACAGCCAATCGGACCTCAATATGTAAATATGGATCCCTAGAGCTTCCAGTTCCAACCTCAACCTACTACGGGATTCAATTTCATAATCAATTCCAAACTCCATCACCAATGCATTATTGGTCGGAATGATCTCCTCAAATCTAGTTTCCACCTCAACCAATGTACAACCAGTATGAACAATAATACGTAGGTGGAGTGCAGCAGCAACCCCTAGCTGATATGATTGCTGATGTGATGAGGGAACAATTTGGATTAAACCAAAAGATAGTGGGACCATGTATCGGCACCCTTACCCTGAATACTTTGATAGGGTTCCTTTACTAAACCGATACAAAGTTCCTGATTTTTCTAAGTTCTTAAGGCAGGGCAATGTTTCAACTTATGAACATATCAGCCGGTTTCTAGCACAATGTGGTGAAGCATCGGCTGTGGAGGCCCTAAGAGTCAGATTTTTGCCCTTGCCTTTATCTGGGTCAGCCTTTCCCTGGTTTTCCTCATTGCCTTACAATTTAGTAAAAGGGTGGGTTGACCTGCAGAAACAATTCCACAAGTATTTCTTTAGTGGGGTTCAAGAGATGAAGCTGTCGAACTTGACTGCAATTCAGCAAAGGGTCGATGAATCGGTACCAGATTATATTCAAAGGTTTAGGGATACAAGGAATAGGTGCTACAGTTTAAGTTTGAGTTATTCACAACTGGCCGATCTGGCTTTCCAAGGTACTTGGGCCGATAAGAGAAAGATTTTCATCACGAGAGTTTGGCGCATCTAGCTCAGAAAGTATCGACTCATGAGCAAAGATTCCAGGTGGCTAGAAAGTTGGTAAAGAAAGTTAACAATGTATACAATTATGCCTCTGATTCAGATGAAGATCAAGACCCAGAGATTAGTTTGGCTGAATGGTCAAGGATTAAGAAGACTACTATGTGTCAATGGGTTAAAGATGGTGGGAAAGAGGAGAGGTATGATTTTGATATCAACAGAGCCGATAGAATATTTGACTTGTTGCTACAGGAGAAGCAGATTGTGCTATTGGTAGGGCATGTGCTTCTATCGGCTGAAAAATTGAAGAAGAGAAGATTTTGCAAGTGGCATAACACAGGATCTCATCATACTAATGAATGCAAGGTATTCAGGCAACAGATCCAATCGGCTATGGAGCAAGGCAGAATAAAGTTTGATGATGGCAAAAAACCGATGAAGATTGATAGTCATCGTTTTCCTGTCAATATGTTTTATGCAAGGCTTGATGAAGAGATGGCCGATATGAGTAACCATCGGACTAATCCACAAAGCAAATATAATCGATTAATCAACAAGTACCAGAGGAGACAGGAGAAACAAGTCCTCACTAGGGTTGTGAATTCTTTAGGTTCTACTAGAATGAGGGGATGAGGTTGCCATCAATTGATTGCCCTGGGTGTAGTGATTATAGGCCGTACAATAATTCTTTTCGAGATAGTAGTTCTAGACAGTGTGAGAATTTGATGCACGCGGGGGTGTCCCGATCTTTCGATGAGAATGATAAGTCGATTGAATGGAGCGACATTGGTGATCCGACTACAACTATCCAGGGATGTTGCCCCTTAGGAATCATTACACCAACTCCAGAGGTGGTCGTGAATCTCGACGGATGCACGATCAGCCCAACCACGAGGGTATTTGTCTTGCAAGCAATAGAGAACTAGCAAGAACAAGATGAACAAGCAACTGAATTTGCGAATCAAAATAATGATGGATTGAATCAACAAAAGTTGAACAAGTAGGGTTTCATAACAAGCAATCCGGCGATCTAACCGATCACGGGATGAACTCAGCAAAGTAGCGACGCTATACTTTGATCTAAACAAAACCAAGTATTCTTGGCAGCGGCTAAAGCTATAAGAAGAGGGAAGGACCGACCACAGGGGTGCTGGGGTCGTTCTCTAACCCTAGGACGCGTCCCTATTGGACCCAACTTGATACACGGCCCATTGGGCCCAAAGAGGTGACGCAACACCGTGGACAGAAAAAGACTCGGTAGTAAAACACAGATTGCGGCTGTTCTAGAACTGATATGGACATGAGGTTGGATCCATTTGAAAGTAGACTTGACAAGCTTTCCATGAAGTACTTGCACGCCCAAATCGGAGCTCGCATGAAGTCGTGGCAGCCATCAGAAGGTGGAGCTGTGCTGCAATCCGAATCCATCCCGCACGAATCCCCTCCCCGTTAGATCCTCTCCATTGTTCCTGAGTAAAACAAGAGTGCACGCGTTTCCGATGTGCTATATCTGCCCCTTATCAGGATCTAATCTAATATAAATATATTGGACTCATTGTCAATTCGATTGATAATAGTTAGATATATTTGTTGCAAGAGAATATCCTAGTATAAGGTTGGATCGGAGCTGTAGCCGATACATGCTTAAATCTGGACACCGGCTATAACATGAGTACATATAATCATTATTTCATGTTATTTTAGACTTGAGCAAATTATATTATCTCGGTTAAGTCCGATCTATCCCAATTGCTGATTTCTAAAGTAATACTGATATATAGATTATATAATATTGATATTATCAGCCGATGTGTCAAGTTTAGGGTTAGTTTATCATAAAATATGCCTTATAGCCAATTCATGCTATACTGCATCGGCTAGGTTACATTACGATGTGACATCGGCTGCCTGGCCGATCGATTATCGTTTACTAATAAAACTTGTATGTTTCATCTTGTTGATTGCATGATCAAATCAACTGGCATGCCTTTGAACCCGAAAGCAAGTTTTGGACCTGCACTGGAGTTAAGCAGATCTCCCAGACCAGTGTGTGTTTTTTGCATCAACGGAGGCTGATGAACAAAGGTGAGAAATCAACATCGGCAGAGATGATTTAATGTTAGAAGGGCGAGAAGACTTAAAAATGCATCCTGGGGAGGAGAAGAATAAGCCTTTGATATTTGTCCTTTCTTCAATTTGGCTTGTTTCTGCAAAGAACAAGGAAAAGTTAGTGAAGTAATTGAAAGGATAAAAATTTGCAAAAAAGTTGATGAAGTTATCCTAACCTTGGCAGCAACCTTGTGTAATCGATAAGGGGTGACGGAGACGATGGGGATGCATCAGCTGGTTCAGATGTTGAATCTTTAGTGACATCTGCGGGTTCATCGGTAGCTGGATCTTCATCAGATTGTTCTTCTTCGCTTATTTCAGCAGTAGCTTTATCAATCTCTTCATCCATTACTTCATCATCCAGAAATTGGTCTAGAACTGGATCAATGTCTTCTAGGTCATCATCTTTGCTTGATAAACCTTGAGCTCCACTCGATGCGCTCAAGGCTATGATTGCCCAATCTTTCGGTGAGTTGATGATAAGTACGATTTGGGAGAAACGTTGATCACCCGACTACAACCGTACGAGACGTTGTTGTGTTGCGCCTTAGCGATCGATACACCTCTCCGTGGGTTGTCGATCTTGCCGTGCAGATCAACCTTATTTCTACAAGCAAATCAAAGAAACAAGCAAGAACAAGATAAAATCAATCTGAATTGCAAATAGGAATTGAATACAAATGATAAATTGGGGTTCGTATCGAGCAAACTGGCGATCTAATCGATCACAGGTTTACACGGCAAAGTAGAGAAGCTAAACTTTAATCTAAACAAAACCCAAGAAACCTTGAAGGGGTATATAGCTATTTAAATGAGTGGGAGAACGACCAAGGGGTTTCCTAGGTCGTGCTCCACCAGGTTGGGGCGCACCCCACATGGGCTCCACCTGGGGCAGGGTCCTAGATGAAGTTACAAGCCCATAGGCCCATTATAGGTGACGCAGTACCTTGTTTCTTCAATTGCAGGTGATTGATATGGAATTTGGAGATGAGACTGGATTCATTAGAAAGAGTACTCCAAGAGCTTTCCATCAAGTACTCATATGACCAAAACGGAGCTCGTATGCATATTTAGCGGCCGTTTGAAGTCAGCACTGTCGCAGGTGGCCGAATTGGATTCCAGAACTTCTGCGGCTCAATCTCGATGTCTTCCAGTTGTCCTATGATGTGAGCAATGGTTTTATCAATGGTAGTCATGGTCACATCATCCTCCCCTTCTTCACGGAAAACCGTCCTCGGTTTTTCTATATGGTGATCTTTGCGTAGTGCATGATCTTGGCTATAGAATTATCTACATGAAAACAAACGCAACAAACTTTCGTCATGTAATATCATTAGTTCTTTAGCAAATGGCATTAATCTCATATGAGATGAATGTACCTGGTAATAGGGATGTACAACAAAGTACGGAGGAACTATATCGAAATGATTCTCTGGCAGCTCATCTCGCTCCTCTTCTTCAGAAGTCAAGTAATCACGTGATATGTTTTTAATGCCGTATCGTAACAACATTGATCGATCTTGTCGCTTCCCTTTTTCAAAACCAACCTGTTTCTTTAAAGCAAAACAAGACAAACTCGGGATAACCTGATTATCAATATCATGCCACTCTAGTTTTCAATTTTTATCCACATCTACAATAGGTTCTAAATCCAAACATATGTAAACTCTATGCACCAAATATAGTCCTCTATCATTATATTTTCCAAAGATATGAAATATAGTATGAGTTGGAGATGGCAAATCAACAGCATATAATTTCTCCTTCAAATTATCGAGCTCACAAAAGTCACCAAACGAAACATAGCCCAAAGTATTTAAAGAAGATAGCAATTCACGTTCCTCAACTTCATTAGCTATATGAACAACGTGCTTAAAATCAGCACATAAAGAACTAACACTAGAAATAGCATGTTCATTCACTAGTTGTGATATGGGTATAAGTGAAACATTATAACACAACTCTTCTTTATCACAAGGAACAGCAAACAAATCAACTTGTGGCAAAGGAATCTCAGCAATTGGTTCCACTAAAGGTTGCTCTACTATAGCATGAAAAGTGGACATGTGTAGCTCAGCTTGAGAATACTCACATTCATTTATCTCAGCACCATTTAATTTACCTTTCAAACTTTCTTCAGACGTCGCAGGTGCATCATGGTTCTCTTCTTTCTTCTCAAGAACATCATTCTCCTCCTTTTGATGGATATTCTGAACTCCCTGCAAAACGTTAGTAACAAGAGACGCAAAAGATTGCTCCTTCAATGTTTGCACACATCATTGCACAAAGATATAGGATATTCAGAAACAGGAGATAAATCACATTGTTCATGCTTTCTCGTATTTGATATGATTTGACTCTCAATGCTACGAGCAAGCATGAATATATGTCTAATATGATTATATGTCACATTAGCAAGCATAACCTGAATTCCAGAATTAAGTCCCTTGAAAAATCTACGCATGATGTTCTCATTAAATTCTTTTAGACCACTGTAGATGATACAAACTTTAAATTCATGGATGTACTCGCTAACAGTTATATCACCTTGTTTTAGATTTTCTAGTTTCTCAAGAAGAATACAATTGTAATAAGAACTCACAAAATGCTTTCTCATCATGGTTTTGCACTCATCCCA
The DNA here is from genome assembly GCA_000573905.2 of Oryza punctata. Taxonomy (NCBI): domain Eukaryota; kingdom Viridiplantae; phylum Streptophyta; class Magnoliopsida; order Poales; family Poaceae; genus Oryza; species Oryza punctata. The sequence continues at coordinate 14,109,464 of CM002494.2, read as the reverse complement.
TGTTTCAGGTTTGTTACTAACATGACTCCACCAAAATAATGCAGAAGTGGTAAACTTATTACTAGTAGCCTTAACCATTTCAGCATCAGAAAATTCATATTTATCAGATTCATTTTCTACTGCTAGCTCCCAATCAATATAAGCAACAGAATCATACTTACCATCGTAGAATGGTAACTTAGATTTAACTCGTGTAAAATTATAGTTAGGTACCTCATATGCATCACATGGAGAAGTCGTCCTATCTCGTCGAAGGTGAAGATGTCGATGTTGAGCATGACCATCTCGTATCCCCTTGCGCAATTCTGTCGTGGTTAGTAGCAAACAAGAAACACACACAAGAATATGCACGCTCCTATCAACTACTAGGTAGTGGAGGCTCAAATATCACACACACTCAAGCTTTTAACCAAGCTCTTACAAGATCTTACCAAAGGAAGCAGAATGGTGACCACACCGACTCAACCTAATCCCAATGGAGGTTGGATGTATCGATGCCCTGGCAAAACACTAGTTGTACAGCTGCAATCAAATCTGTGGAGCTCTGGGTAGGCTTAAATATGTAGCAAAGGAATAGCAAATGCTCAAATCAGAGAATGCAAAGTTGAATAATGGTTCAAAGTCAAGTACCGTGCTGGTCCTAGGCTAGAACGTACTAGAGACGTGAGCCTAGACATAAACGATATCATAAGATAGCACTACAAACAACTCATGCACAACTCTGATATACCAAAGCAATCTCAAAGATAATAACTGATTTTCTCTTTTCTCTTTTCCTTCTTTTTTATTTCCTTTTCTTTTCTCTTTTCCTTTTTTTGGTACGGCTTTTTTTCTATTTTTGCAGCACCTTTCCGACTTTTCACTTTTTTTGATGATTTTTTCAGAAAAAACGACTCAAGGACCTGAATGCAAGATAACAAGGACTCAATAGTAAATATAAAAATTACAGGGACTCAAATGTAAAAGTCAAACCCTAAAATTAAAATTATACAAAAATGGAATGCTCTCGTCGCATAGGCCCCATTTTTGCAAACAGATCTCCAATCCGACGCTCGAAAAATTTTCACCAAGCTATATGGTATGTCACGGTATAGATTGAAACCGAGAGAGGAGAGGGAGGAGTCGGACTCGAGAGAGAGGGGAAAAAAGCCGCACGCAAGGTGGTGGGACTCGGTTAAAATTGACTCTTTTTTATCTCTTCTGCGTGGCCCCCAAATAGAAACCAATCTACATATTGTTGCACTCCATCCGAAAACCGATCTACTATCCCCTTCTCTCTTCTTCCTCGCGCAACAGAACCAAGCACCGCTGAATACAAGCACGGGTAGGATGGCAAACCCTAGATGCAACTCAGCAACTTCAAAACTGACCGACAAAAATTGCTTAAAACGAGAAAAACGGAACCCTAGCGGTGACACGATTCCGTTTTTGAAGATCACGATGACAACGAATACACGACGGTGGTGACGACAGTGGTACTAACCGTGACCAAAACTCGAAACTCTAAACAGACAAGACGCTAAGACCAGCAACACGACTCGATGATGCAACGGAAAACTAAACAAAGCAAAAATTGAAAAGAACAATGCAATGGCACAAAGTTGGCTAGGTAATGGATGCAATTTTTTTTTGTATGGCTATTTTCTGGTTATAGGTAGATAAACACTCACCGAGCAATGAAAGCTCTGATACCACTTGATAAAGCATGAACTCCACTCGATGCGCTCAAGGCTATAATTGGCCCGATCTTTCGGTGAGTTGATGATAAGTACGATTTGGGAGAAACGTTGATGACCTGACTACAATCGTACGAGACGTTGTTGTCAATCTTGCCGGTGCAAATTAACCTTAATCCTATAAGCAAATCAAAGAAATAAGCAAGAATAAGATAAAAGCAATCTGAATTGCAAATAGGAATTGAATACAAATGATAAGTTGGGGTTCGTAACGAGCAAACCGGCGATCTAACTGATCACGGGTTTACACGGCAAAGTAGCGAAGCTAAACTTTAATCTAAACAAAACCCAAGAAACCTACCTAGCTGTTTAAAGGAGTGGGAGGACGACCAAGGGGGTTCCTAGGTCATGCTCCACCAGGTTGGGCCCCACCTGGGCTAGGGTCCCAGATGAAGTTACAAGCCCATAGGCCTATTATAGGTGATGCAGTACCTTGTTTCTTTAATTGCGGATGACTGAAATGGAATTTGGAGATGAGGCTGGATCCATTGGGAAGAGGACTACAAGAGTTTTCCATCAAGTACTCATGGGCCCAAAATGGAGCTTGTATGCATATTTGGAGGCTGTTTGAAGTCAGCACTATCGCAGGTGGACGAATTGGATTCTAGAACTTTTGTGGCTCAATCTCGATGTCTTCCAGTTGTCCTATGATGTGAGCAATGGTTTTATCAATGGTAGTCATGGTCATATCATTGCTGGTCCTCTTTTTCTTGGATGCTGGCTTCTTGGTGTTTCTGTTGGATTGCTTGCGCTTGCCAATTCCTTTCTTTTTGGGGCTCTCAACAATCGGTTCTCTAATTTTGCGTTGAAGTAATGATGCCACTTTTGGGGCATTCAAGCCAATCAGAGAAGGAAGCAAGTGCTCTTCAGAAGGAGATAAAGTTGTAGCATAGACAATTGGCTGATTGCTCACACTGACTACTGGAGGAGGAGAATCAGGAGACTACAATGTGAATTATAAGAGTAAGTTGATGAAAATGTATAAAAGATTAAAGAAACACAAGGGGTGCAAATCGGCTTACTTGGGGCATGATGGTTTCATCTATGATGGTGAAGTAGAACTATGATGGCATAAAGGATGGATGCTTCTTCCACTCTCCCCACCATTGGTCAAACATCAGGTGTCTGAAGAGGTGAAGGTTGATGCGATTACAAGTGCCTAGGATAGGACCTTCAAGATTCAGCAACTTATGCATTATTGTAGCCGACGTCACATTGCCTCTGGGAAGCTGACCTAGTCCCAACTGTCTGGCAGCTGATATGGGATCATAGAATTCATATGAAGTTGCCACATTTCTACCTTGCGAGATTCCAGTTGGTAAAATACGAGGAGATATAACTGCTATGAAACTGTTTCTAGATCTGGGATCGGCTCCATCATTCAAGTCATTCAACCTCAGATCCACGTGCAGTTCGAAACCAAAAAAGGTATCATAAATAAAGAATACTCTAGCAGCAAGTTTATGACCATCATTAAACCGGTTAAACCATAATTTAAAGTCATCCATTGATTGATCGGCTCCGGGATAAACTAAGGCTGCTTCTCCAAAGGGCATACATCTCCGGGTGTTGGGATCCTCGTTGTAAGCATAATTAGTAGGGAAAGCCGATACAGCCAGATATGGTCTTTTGACCATGATATTGGTGTGCATGTTGAGCCAAAGCTGGGTGAACCACCAGGGACCTCCATAACTCATAGGTTTGTCCATCAATATGTCACTAGTGGCTATGTGCATTGTCTGATAAACTGCCCCAAGCAGATATCAGCCCAGAGGAATTTTCTTCTTTTCTACCAAAGCTTGGGCAAACTATTTATAGTTTGTGGTTGGGCCACAGGTTGATCCACAGACTATGTCTCTCTCCAACCATAGGGCCAAAAAAGCAACACGTTCTCTTTTCTAAGACTGCCCCGGTATCCATGTGTTCTGTAATGTAGCCACACCAACCTCCAATACCCTTGGTTTTAAGTTTATGAGTGCAATTTATGTCCAAAGTAAAGGGATTGACTGATGTAAGCATATCCAAACCAGTCAACATCTTGATGTCGAGCAAGGTTGGAGTCATGAGTCCTTGTTTGAATAGAAAAGTATTAAGGGTATCAGACCAAAAATAATTGGTTGCAGACAGCATCATCTCGTTTTTCTTATTTTCAGCTAAGGATAGGGCAAGGCACTAAGCTATTCCCATCTCTTCCAAGTGGGTTTGTTTGACGGCTGCAATCTTTTTGTACCAAGTCCTATATCCATTTAGCTTTGATGTCCAGGATCTGAAAGTTGACTTCCACTTAGCTAAATTAGGCTTGGTCTGCTTGTATGGGATTCTGTTAGTTTCGGTGTTGATGAATTCTATGGGATCAGGATTGCCAATCGGACCAAGATAATAGTGGTTGGGTTCTTGGAGAATAGGAATTAGGATTTGGCCCCTAAGGTGTTGTCAGGATTAAAAGTAGGGTTAAGATGGGTCATATACAATAAAGAGATTTGGGTTAAGGAGGGGATTACTTTGGCAAGAGCGGTGGCAGAAAACTTAACGGAAGTGAAGATTTCGAAGGGGTTTGTTACTATTTATAAGCTAACAGTCGAACCGAAAAGCAGAAGCTTTTGCGGGAAGCTTGGACATAATTCCACCACATTATATAATACAGCAGAATTGGGGGGCATGTGTTAACAGTGAAATTTAGCATCAGACTCGGAGAAGAAGAAACAAATCGAAACGGATTTGATGCGGGATCGAATAAGATCAAGAAACGGACTGCTCATCGGCTAGATACCGTATCGGCTGGAAACAGAGTTGGAGATCGGTTCAGCCGATATGGAAAGTAGCCGATACATTTTGTTTTGGGCTCGGTGTGGGCCTAGATTGGGATAACTGACATTGTTGTATAGATATAGTGCTCATTCAAAGCAATTGTATATATTAATTAGGATATTAATGTCGGTTTGAATTAGAGATATGGTAAGAATCCACCATGTGGGCTTGTTTGTTTTAATCTTCAGAAAAGTTTGAGTCATGTACACTATGGATATGTTTTGTACTCTGGGTATAAATATAAACCCAGGGTCATTGTAATAGGAGGACAATCTAATCAATACAACTTTCGGCACATCGCCACCTTTTCCTTTTACTTTTCGACGAGTTTTTGCTTCAAGTCGAGGCATTGGCTACGATCTCTCGATAAGAGGTAACTTGTCTTGATGGTTTGCATTATTGGGGCTTTTATATCGTTTTAGATGTATTAATCTCGCTTCTATAATCATTATTTATCATATATCTTCATTAATCTAGTTTAGTATCCCGATTTCGTCGTATCGGTTGAGACTCGCTTTAGGGTTTATATCGGTATTGACTAAATCAGATTAGCTAAGGTATATACCATCCTAAAAAGTGGTTAGTTACTTATTGTTTACATACTTTGCAATGCATCATCCCTAGTCTTGTTTAGAACCTTAAAATCTAACCTGAAACCAATCATAATTAAGGATAGTATCGTAGTTTCAGCCAATCCTATCTAATATGCAATGACATGTGTTTAATGTGTATTTGCCACTTATATAGATAGATCACTCTATATAAAAATATCAAGTTTTAGGCAATCTTGATCAGATTGCTACAATTGAGATCGATTATTACTTGGTATATTTATTTAGATTGATTTATTTATATAAGGTTGTACTAGAGCAATAGTCGATACATTATCTATTACGCTTTAAATATTGGACTACTTTTTCACAGTACTGCTTAAATAGATTGATAAAAATAAATAAGGCAGTATTACAGCCGATAAGACATATTTAGGGTTTTGCTTCGTTTAGTTTATCATAAAGATAAAACCGATTTGGTCTAACTACATTGGCTAAGTCTTGACGATACGACATTGGCTTAACCAACCGATCGACTATTGGCCATTTAATTATATTCGATTGTTTCCTTGCTGGTTGCAGGATCAAACCAACTGGCACGCTCTTGACACTCGAGGTAACCTTGGACCTGCATTGTAGTTAAGCAAATCTCTCAGGCCGTCGTGTTTTGCATCAACGCATAAATAAGTCAATATATAACAAATTGTATGTACAGTGCAAGATAATACCAAGACAGAGTCCCAGCTACGGAAGTTATCTAATACATCAGATGCGATCTTGCTAGCAGAGTCTTGAGCTTCGTTGATCAGGTCAAGTGCTTGTTCATCAATTGTACCATCGGCGAAACCATCTCCAGCAGCAGTAATATCCACTCGGAGATATAAGGATTTGATCATCGCTAAAGCTTGGTTGGCTCCCATGGTGGCTACTTCCTTTATATTATCAAAATACTTCTAAGGGGCAAACCTAAGCTTGTCGAAGATCTCGGTGGCATCCTCAGAACTAGAACCGAGCCCATTTTGGTATATAGCATTCAGAACAAGTGCTGCTGCATTGGCAATGTCGTCTCGGACAATTTCTGCCTTCTTGACCCATTCAGCGAAGACGTCAAATTGAGCTTTGAATTTTACCTTATGCTCTGCAAAATTCATTCAAGACAGATATATGTATAAATACAATCAGAGCATTTGCATACACGGGATCATAGTGAAGTTATCAAGTTACCTTTGAAATCTTTCTCAGATTTAGCCTTATCTTTGGCTAATTGAGTATTTGAAGCTTCTAGTTTCTTGATCCGGGCAGTTGATGCTTCAATTTTGGTTGTTTGAGCTGCTGAGAAATAATTGGATTTAGATATTTTTGACATCTACACAATAGGCTATGGAACTTAGAGAAAATACCTCCGATGGTGCCGCGGTGTTCAAAATTGGTATCCAAGAGCTGACTGATTTGGTCCCTTAATTGTCGCTCTTTGGATTTAGCCTCTTCCTCGGTTTGCCTTAACTTACCTCGGGTTTCTTCAAGAGTTTCAAGATGAGGGAACAGCTTCTCTAAAGTTTCCATCTTGGCCTCATTTCGAAGATGGGTTCTGTGTGCAGGAGTTTTTTTTTTAAAAAAAGAATTGAAAGGATTGAAAGGTTACGATTGGTTGAAGACTTACATTCACCAGCCGAGTAGATTCATTGAGGCTTTTAATCGATATCAAGAGTTCTTAATATTCCTTTTGTTTATTTACGACAATGCCGTGAAGATTATCGTTTGCATCTCGCCATTGTACCTTGATTGGGGGACGAGATTCATGAGTTGATTTTATCCGAGGGATTTTTTTCGTCTTCCCCGACTAGCAGTGTTGCAAGGTTGAAATTAAACATGATAAACACACATAAAAGATGTGAGAAAATTAAAGACCACAGAGAGCTTACCAGTGATGATCTTGGCGCGTTTGTGTGGAGGACTTAGAACTTACTCAGATAGCTCAGGAATATTGTCAGTCTTCTCTTTTTCCCCTTGTGTTGGGGATGGACCGCCTGGTTGTTCTTCATTTACCCTAGGTCGATCGTCAGTTGATGTAGCTTGTTCTTCTTCACCCGACTGGTTACCAGTTGGGGGCTCTTGTTCCAAAGCTGGTTCGGTTGTTTCTGATTGGTTTCCAGTCGGGGGCTCCGGTTCGGAAGATTTGTTGCCTACATTAGTTTTTTCCTTGGAGATTTCTTCGATGCTCGGCACTTCCTGGTTGGTTGCTCCAGATTCTAGGACTTGACTGAGCTTTGGGATCAATATTTTGAGGTTTCTTGTATTTATTTACAGTATGACAATTCAGATGAATCTGGAAGTCTAGAGTGAACAGAACTGAAATTCGCTAAGAAATATTTCTTACCTTGATGATTTGCGGATTTTGGGAATAGACCGAGTGGGAGGTGTCTTCGCTGGTGTTGTTGTGGTGCTGGTGGGCTGGCTGCTCGATTCATCTTCGTCAGAAGCGTCATATATTAGCTTTCTGCGCTTCTGCGTCTGGCTTGTATTTTCATCCCCAGCCACTCATTTTCTCTTTGATGCCGGATCGATAGTGGGACCACCTGAGGGTTGAGTTTGGCTAGCGGCAGGCTTGCGAGGATAAGAAAGAGGGGGCTTGGAAGAGAAGACAGAATTTTCCTACATAAGCAGATATTGAACAGATTCATTTAAATACCAAACTAGAAGTGATCTGAGTGCAGAGTAATGTATAAGTATACTTACTCTAGGAGGAGGACAATGCAAGCTGTATGGTGCCACAGGGAGTTTGTGGCCATAGTCTACCGCAATTCCAGAAGAGAAGATTTTGTACATGCAACTGCACATGATCTTGAAGTCCAGAGAGTTGGGATCTTCACGGTTTGGATCAGTATGACCTTCGTATTTATATGTTGGTTTTGATCTTTCCTTAATCAGAGTCAGTTGGCATTTGATGAAATGTCAAGTGACTTGTTCTCCTTGGAGGCCTTGCTTCTTGATTTCCATCAGTCGGTTGAGCAGGAAGTTTGCTTGAGCGACTTCATCACCGATAGGAAGAGATCTCCATTGTTCTTGGTAAACTAGAGGAAGGCCGACAATGTCGAGAAGACTGGGGGCAGGATTGGAAATGTAAAACCAGTTGGAATGCCAACATTTGTTGGAGGTCTTCAAAGGAAGAGAGAAATATTTTTGGCACAAAATTCCACGCAACTGGAACCCAAATCCACCAACTACGCAAGGGTTGCTTTTGTCTGGCTAGGGTTTGAGGTAGAAGATGCGGCGGAACATTGTGAAATGCTGAAGAATGCCAAGAAAAGCTTCGCGGAGATGGATGAAGACAACAATGTGCATAATGGAATTAGGGTTTAAGTGGTACAATTGAATTCTATAGAACTCAAGAAGACCACGGAAGAAGTTAGAGGTTGGAAGAGCAAAACCGGAGTAAAAGAAAGGGGTGAATACCACGATTTTGCCGGTGTTGGGCGCCATCCAATGATTTACTTGGCCGGAAGCACACCCTCTTTCACCATTTCCATTAGTGTAGATTCCTTCACATCAGAGACTGCCCATTGATCAAACGGTATTTTTTCTCCGACCATGATTTGGGATGCGGGAATGGATGATTTTGGAAGGTTTTTCGGTGGGGAAATGGTGGGGAAGATGGGATTGGAGTCGTCCGCAGTGGATTTTGGTCAAGGGCGAGAAATTTTGGTGGCTAGAAATGCACGGATTGAAAACCATAGCTTCAGCAGCGTCAACAATGAACAGGAGCGCGAAAGGGGAACTTTTGAGAAGGTGAAGCGGCGAGGAAGACGATGACCGCTTCAGCGGATACTTTAAGGGTATCGGAGTTTCATTTGGGCCGAGGCCCATGAAGCGTTTTCAGCCCAGTATTACAGTGTGGCTTGTCACGTGCCTTAGGGGCTTAAGCATTTTTTGTCTTGGCAAAATGCGCGTGTTTTAAAGTACCCGATACCTGAAAAATCCTTTTATACCGTAGTTACTTAACTTCTTTAGGAGTGGTACTATGCAACATAAAAGGTGACAAATGGTGATGCTTTTTATGGTTGTTCTGATTGACTTTTTTATAAGTCAAAAGACACTATTTGGATTTCCCGAGTGAGTGATTTTACTTTATATCATGAGCTCTTTATCATCTAAGTGATTATTTTTATAAAAACCAGTATTATGGCTTGGGCTAATTTTTATAATGGTTAAATCTTTGACTATTGTAAGTCTTATTCATGAGTGATATCTTACTCTAAGACATGTCACGAGTGTCATTTGTTTAAAAAGGTGTGTTAAAGTTATGTATTTAATATTTTTGCCTTCGCAATATGTGCATAACTTGATATCAGTACATATTATTTATTATGCAATAAGCTTTGTTGGTCAAAGTGATGTGCTATCTTGTAATCTATGCATTTAAGCTGATATAAAACCACTTGGGTGGTCATTGTTATTATTGATTTTTTTTAACCTTGACTATATGATTAGTTTGTTCAACTAACCACATAGTCGGGAGCTACACCTAATTAGTCGATGCACCTAGGTATATTTTTAATTTTCAAATCTTCAGCCCTTCACAGCCTACTTGTAGAAGAAAAGCACTCATGCGACTATAGAAGGAAGAATTGAAGCACTCGGCTATATCGATTTGATTCTTGAGAAGATTAATTTTCCAACTATGAAGATCTCAGGGGTTGCTATGGAGATTATAGATACCGATACCCACGTAACTAGTTTATCCGACTGATTATAGCAGATAGATTATGTAACGGATTGGAACTTAAGGATTACGTTTACTTGGGAATCAAGGAAACAACCTATTGTTCTGGTTCGGTAAGATTGTAAAGTAATTATAGGAGATTTAAATCGTGAGGATTTAAATCTCTATCTTGATTCTGTTTCCTCCGGGTATATAATGAGTACAAGGTACCACCTCAGGGTAGAACTTCACCCAAGATCGTTAGATCAAATACACCACTCGACGGATTTAATCCTCGAAACAGTAGTAGGTATTAACTTTTTCCCAAAAGGACTGAACCTATCTAAACCTTTCTATCATACCTCATAATACACTTTCCTTCCTGTGGGCTACCCCTTTTAATATTACCGAATTCTAAACCTTTCTATCATACCTCATACACTTTCCTTCCTGTGGGCTACCCCTTTTAATATTACCGAATTCTAGTTTCTACACCACTACCACAGTTTATTGAATGGTTACCTCCGGACCTTTTTGGCTTAGTCAGGATCATGACCCCAAACTGGTCAAGGCAGCCTGATCGAATATTTCAAGCAGATTAATGAAATTGCATACCTGGAAGCGTAATTGTTTTTGTCGAACAAGTTTTCGATTACACAAATAACAGCGCAACTTAACTGATGAGCTGTTCACAACTCCCCCTGATTACGTAGTTACCAACACAAACAATAAATTTGATATCCATAATCACGGTTTCCTTTTGTTTTGAGAAGTACATACTTCTACGGTTCTATCTACTTTCTGTGCTCAAGTCATGTTTACAGGGGCATCCATCACTTTTGGGGGATGGCATATTCTGCAGTTGGAATTCTGAAACCGTGCAAAGCAATAGAATTCCATCTAGGCATCAGAATAAAGATTAGTAATTGTTGTTCTCCATATCATTAGCAGCAAGAATGAAATCTTGATACGAAGCCAAGCTGCTGTCAAGTAGATAGAATAATTAGACAGTCGAAATCAGTTGTAGCATTCCTAGGAAAGAAATTACATTGTATGCAGAAATTCTGCGTGCTGTTTTGGGCATGAATTACACACTTAATGCAAATCTTATTTACAGATATCCCAGTAGTATTAGCAAATGAATCAGCATTATTATTATTCTACAAGTTTTAAAGAGTCTTGCTAGTGTATTGTACATAAATTACAGCAATGATCATTAGTTTAAGGAATAGCAGGTTCTGACATTTGAACCCTGTTTAGAGTAAGAATTTTGCAGGAAGTTCATAGAAACCAACTCAGAAAAATACTCTTTTAAAATCTAGATCAGAACTTAGCGGATAGAATAATTAGACAGTCGAAATCAGTTGTAGCATTCCTAGGAAAGAAATTACATTGTATGCAGAAATTCTGCGTGCTGTTTTGGGCATGAATTACACACTTAATGCAAATCTTATTTACAGATATCCCAGTAGTATTAGCAAATGAATCAGCATTATTATTATTCTACAAGTTTTAAAGAGTCTTGCTAGTGTATTGTACATAAATTACAGCAATGATCATTAGTTTAAGGAATAGCAGGTTCTGACATTTGAACCCTGTTTAGAGTAAGAATTTTGCAGGAAGTTCATAGAAACCAACTCAGAAAAATACTCTTTTAAAATCTAGATCAGAACTTAGCGTAGAGTTATATCCCCTTTCCAATAACAATAGGCAGGCAACAAGATGAGGCAGAATGCATAACACTTGAACAGAATGCAAAGCCACAACTTCATGGGCAATTTAGAAGTCAAAGATAAATGGGAAAATATATAGTGCAAACCACATATGTAGTGCAAACATGGAAACTACCGTAGAATCAAAAAATGGGCGTTTGAGAATCGTCAATATCACCATGAGTAAAACTTTTATTCTGGTTAAAATGTAGGAGTAAAAACATCTCATATGGAAAAACGGCAAAATTATTTCATCAAAACTAAAAACAGAAATTAAAAGAAAAATAACTTAGAATTGCTGCAAATTGTACACATATCATGGATTTGATTGCTGAATACTGAAAAATAGCTATAAAAAAGCAAAGGGTGAGGATGATGTTTATGTTCGCACAATTGCACATTAGAAATTTGTTGACAATAACCAGTAGATATTAGAAAACAGTGTAACGCAACAGCTGACAGACTAGTAGTGTCGAAACCTGATATTCCACGTTTGGATGGACTGACTTTTGCCAGCAGCATTACAGTTTAGGTTGTTCCTTGGCTCTGCACTGCTTGATTCTGTGGAATAAAACGAAATTACTGTCAATTTGAACATCTCATATGCTGACATAATGCACAAATTAATGGAAATCAACTATGGTGGCTCACCTTTGCTTTCAAGACTTTCTGGCTTTCACTGAAATACTGATTAGGATGATTGATTCCAGTATCACATGAGACACCATGTTCTGCCTCAAAAGTCATCGTGCAAGCTAGCTGTGTATTTCATATCTCAGATGATTCAAGCAGACGAAGTTTAGAAGATTGCTTATTAAAGGTAGAACTGTGAGGTGTAGTACCTGGTAGTGCCTGTTCTTCACTTTATCCATTATATCTTCCAATGGATGTCCACTGATTCCCATTTTATTGAGAGCTGCTCTCAAGTTATCTTCACTAGAAATATAACACAAGAAAAGGACACATCTAACACATAAAGACAGTGCCAGCTATAGGTTCTTTTACATATTCAATAAATAGTCTACTGCTAACAGAGAGTTTTAGGATATGAAATCCCATGTTTCATTGACATGTTCGATAAATATTCTGCTGATAACAGAAAGTTAACCATAAAACAAACAAATGCTTAACTACTCTGTTAATGGCATGGTAGAATGAGATTATACCCAAAATGTCGATAAGGGCAACCATGGTGATCACCAACACCAGGTGTTGCAGAGATAATCTTTTGACATGAATACGGAGTGTAATCCTGGAGGAGCCATTTGTCAGAGTGATGAATAAGTTGATTATCCAAACAAGCAACAAAAATAGAAAAGGGGGGCTTACTGTTCGTTTTCCTTCCTTTCCATAATTATGCCTGATACTGTAGGCATATTCCTTGTCAAATCGCTCAGAGCCAACCTTATTCAAAGAAAACCCAACATCAGTGAAGCAATATAAATTGTGATGGCTTGTACAATGCAACACGGGGTATTACTTGTTTAGTTTGGGGCTTCTTACTGGTTAACTCAATGCTCAACACTATAGATAAGAATGCAGTACACGATCCTATAGAATATTTTCTTGACACAGCTTACTTGTATTGTAAAGAAACTGAAAAGGTTTGCATGTGCTATTTCCAAAATATAGTTGCTGTTTACATTCTGAAAGAAAATTAGGCACCTTCTGAGAAAACTCTGCCCTCCAAAATGCTAGAGCATCTTCCAACTTTAGTCCAGCTCCCTAAACCATAGTTTTAAGAAGCAAGTTAATGTGACATAAATAGAACAAGTGTTCACTGATAATAGAGCTAGTATTAAGATAATTCATTAAGTTATTACCTTAAGGAAAAGACCAAACTGCATTCTGCCCCCATGCTTCAGATGATGGTTTTCTCTCAACTGAAAAATAAAAGCAATCACTAAATAACCTGATCATAAGGTAAGCGATGTATGTGAACTTTTAAGGTTCCTTGCCTTCTCCAGCATGTGGCGCATACAAAGAGGGAAAGAAGTTTTAGCCAGTTGGTCAATATCCTTCAGAGAAATCTCAACAGCATCCTTTGGCTGTATAGAATATTGGATATTTGATAAGCCAGACAATTAACAAATATAGTAAACATTAGCATTGAAGAAAATCCCATTAACAATATCTGGAAAAAAACACCTATAGATAAAGCACCATACCTGAGAGTAATCAGGTCCAAAATATGCATTACTTAATGCCTCGACAATCTGTTAAGATAAAAAGTGTGGATTATAAAAGTTATGCAAAGATTGTCTGGAAGAATATGGGAAGTGGTTAATTGATACTCACAGGAGTCAACCTATCGTTTTCTTGTTCCTTAATGGTGGCCGTCCATTTTCTGTACATTGAATTATTTACATTATAGCTTAGTAAAGCCTTTACTAAAGAGTGTTCTCAGTTGAGAAATAAATCCAACTGTCAAGGGGCTTTTGTTCTATGTAAATTATTGGCAAATAATAGACAATGCTGTTAATGTTCCTAATTATATCACCTAAGGGTGCAACAATTTTTTCCTGCAAAGAACTAAGAAAGTACACTTGCCAGACACGATATGTAGCTAGAAAGAGCTAAGTAGAACATTTGTACCATGTACCTATTTGTTAAAACAAGTGCCTTCGAGATATTGCAGCGGAATTGGGTAACCACAAGCGAAACCACCTATTAAATTATACAAGTATGTTTTAGAATGGGCAGGAAACAACATCCAAAAAGTAGATAGAAGTTTCTATTCTCGTTTTCGCATCAAACCTGACTCATCGCAACATAAGCATATCCTTTTGAAAGAAATACTCGGCGGCTGGCAACAAGATCTGGAACTTCTTCAAAAGGCACCTTAAATGGATTCGAACAAGATTTATTTAGACTGGGTAATCACAGGAACAATTTTTTTCTACTGAATATGGAATTGAAGAGGTAAAATAAAATGATGCAAATACCTTGAAGAACACGGATTCAACTGCAAAACGAAAACATAGAACAAACTTAGCAAGTGAAAGATCACAACTGCAAGCAGCAAAGCACCATTGTACTGAAACAACATAAAGAACAGGTATTACATAGTAAGGTGTTCCATACCAGCTGCAGATTGACCAATGGTGCGTGCAACTTGGCTCAACTTGTCTTTGACAGCCTAAAAACGTGAAAACAAGAACATCTCACTACTGTAAATATTACTGAAATCATCAAGGTCCAAGTCAACAGAGTGACCATAACACATACCTCAAATTCTGAGTGTGGCAATGCTTTGTATGGAAGTTGAAACTCACTCATAAGCATCCTCTGAGAAATTCAGTGTGGCAAGGAATGGTTAAAGCATGACAGCTTTCCTTATATGCAAGAAAAGGACAGAAAGTCACCTGTGATTCAGGACTCTCAAGCCGAAAGCGATAGCGAAAAAGCGTAGTCTCCATGGAGAGAAACCACTTCCGCAGCTCTTCCCTAGAACGTGGGTATGGCACAAAGCCATTGAGAAGTTAGTCAAAGGTTCAAAGCACGAGAAGCAAACCACCGGCTTACTGTCTATCGAATGCCAAGTACTCAAGTGTAATGAATGTTAAGCTTACGTTCTGCAGTAGACAAGACGAAGAACAAAGTGAGATATTATGTCCTTGTTCAAAGTCTCTGCAGGATCCTGGTGCCTCATATGTGCTTTCCACAATTCCTTGACCTAAGCACAAGGAGGGAAAACAGATAAAATTACTGTTAAAGAAAATATGGTAAATTTGATAGCTAGAGCTTGAAACTCTAAACTTAATCTGAATTCAGACTAACGCGAAATTATGTTCAAGACTGAAATCGAAAAGTTCAGCAAGAAATGGAATTTAATTTGCCCCAAATGCATGAAGGAATTCGCATCTCCGTGGTAGAACTGCGACGAGATATAGAGAGAGAGGATGGCTCACCAATTTCTCCATTTCCTCCGGTCTCTTCCCCCGCGAGAGCCCGTCGGCGATCCCCTTCAACACTGACCAACACAGCAGCAGTCTAGATGTCAAATCGTTCACCGAATGCGAGGAAGGAAAGGAAAAGAGGATTCCACAAACGCCGCCACAGTGGGGAGGGGAGAGGAGGCGCCCGCACCTCGGAGGCGGTCGATGGCAAAGAGCTCAAACTCCTCCAACCGCACCTCCAGCTGTGGCGCCACCCGGTAGGTTGGCAGGCCTCCCGCCCCGCCGCCGCCGCCGCCACATCCTACGCCGGCCGCCGCCTCCGCCGCGAGCTGCCGGTGGGATCTCACGATCTCCATGGCGGCGGCTAGGTCTTGGCTCGAATCACCGTTGGGAGCGACGCGCTAAGCCCTCTAGTCCCGTTCCCCTCCCATCTCTCTGTCGGCGCGTTTGTGGGACACGGGATGGCGCGAGATTGGGGATTTTGGTGGCGTTTTGGCGGGAAACTGCCGCGCTTTTCCCGCCGCTACCACTATGACGGTGCTAGTGCTCTGTGCTCCTGGGCCTGACTCCTGAGGAAGGGCAAGGCAACACGTACACGTGGCCAACAAGTCCAAAACCGCTCCACACCGCTCCCTCAGCTCTAGAACGAACCCAATCTGTTTTCTTTGTGTGTGCGCGCGCGCGCGGGGGGGGGGGGGGGGGGGGGGGGGGGGGGGGGGGGGTTGGGGAGGAAGAATTTCATGACTCAACACGGGACAAATTACAATCGTTTGACACAAAATTAAAGTCAAAGCCATGCCCAGAAACCAGATAAAACTTGACTTCTAGCTGTTGTAGCTAATTCATGACTAATCATATTTTGGTCCCGGTGAATCTTCACTAACCTGATACTCCTTTCCCCTAAGGCAAGCGATATTGCTTCTCTAATTAGAAAGGCAAGCTCTGAGCCATCCACTTCCGTCTGATTCATCAGATGCACAACAACAGCACAATCAGTTTCCACAATGATCGGCGATAAGGTCCAATGTAGTGCTAGCTTAAGGCCTTCAATACAGACAAATAGTTCCGCCTCCAAAGCAGACGAGTAATTATGGAGCGGTGCACATTGTGAAGATAGCTTCTCCTCTGTGATCTCGTAGCACTACACTCGTAGCACTACACCTATCCCTGTCGTGCCACGCAGCCATATACGAGCCATCAATGTTCATTTTCGCCCAACCAGGAGATGGTTTCTTCGGCTCATCAACCTTTACTGTCCGTTGAATTTTTAGATCAAGGACATACTTGCCTTTCACTAAGTTAGTGTCTTGTCCCTTCTTAATCGCCGGCAGGGAATCGACATTACTTAGTAGAAATCTTCTTGACGCTTCAACAGGTGCCAGCCTATGATCATGCACAATTTCATTATGGATGTACAAAAGCATTAGTGTACGCATACCGTCCAGCGGCGTTGTCTCATCCAACAGGGATAGTAGCCATTCCACCCCCGTATGAATAATCTCATCCGGTGGAGGGATGTTCAGGAGGCTTGCATAATGCATGAAACGTATTCTCCGTCTCGGTCCCACAAATGCGACAGACCTCAGATTGTTCCAATCCCCTCTTCTTCCTATTATCTTGAGTTGCAAGGTAGTTTGTAGCTACACACCATGCAAAAACTTTCACTTTCTGTGGTACTGAGCATCGCCAAAACTAGGTTCCAAACCTTCCTCTCCTCTGCCTTGCTGGTACTTTCTTCGCCACCTCCTTCAGTCTACATTTATCCTCTAATACCAGCTTATATGCACTCCTGACAGTGAAACGACCATTCTCCTCCGGGTGCCAAGCTAGGAAATTCTCATCTTCCCTTGAGGACATCTTAATTTTCAGAATTGCCTCAACATCAATAGGTAAAAAAAATCTCAGCACCTCATATGTATTCCAAGTACCATCTGTATTCAGTAGCTCAGCCACCCATTTTGTACGGTTTCGTCTTCGACGTTCAATGACCCGGCGTGTACTGGATCGTGGGATCCATGGTTCTCACCAGATGCAAATTTGAGTTCTGTACCTACTCGCCACACTAGCCCCTCTTTTAGTATTTCTAGGCCATGTTCAATTGCTCGCTAGCACGGTGACGCATTCCCAGGGAACATTGTATCATACAAATTCCCATTTGGATAGTACTTGTCCTTCATTACCTTTGCACACAAGCTATGTTAAAAAGTTGCATATACCTAAAACGCAATCCACCTTTGCCTTTTGAGTTCACCATTTTATCCCACGCATTTTCATTTGACCATTCTTAGCTCCCTATCAAAAATTCCGGATCAATTTTGTGAGGTCATCACATACTGATATCAGTAGTTAAAAACACCCATTAATAATCTCTCTGTCACCCCAGGAGAGATGATTCCCCCCTTAACAGTCTTTTACTTAGCTTCTCTTGTAGTTGTTGAAATTTTCCTTTATTGATCCTACCTTCTGGCGTTGGGAGGCCGAGGTATTTCTCTTCAAAAGAGGACTGGATTACCAGTAGAATACCCTTCACCTCTTCCTGATCTTGCTCTGGGCAGGACTCGCCAAACAACAAGGAGCACTTATTTGGATTAATCAATTGTTCTGTAGCCTGTGCATATTTGTTTAGCACCAACTTAACTCTCTCTGCTTTCCTTCTGGTTGCTTTAAGAAACAGAAGAGAATCATCAGCAAAAAGCAGATGCGAAATTCCTGGAGCTCTTCGACAAACATGCACCGGTGAGATACCACCTTCCTCTACCTCCTTCAACGCAAGACATCAACCACAAAACAGGTATAAAAACGGGGAGAGCAGATCGCCTTGGCGCAGGCCTCGAGTTGGAACAAATGTCTCAGATAAGGCTCCATCAAATTTTACTGAGTATTTCACCGAGGTTACACATATCATTATCCATCTAACCCATTGGTGAGCGAAGCCCAACTTTAACATTGACTGTTCCAGGAAAAACCAATCCACAAGATCATAGGCTTTGGACAGGTCAAGTTTGTATGCACAAAACGAGTTGTCTGTTCTCCTGTTGTGCTAAAGAAAGTGTATGACTCAAAAGCCACCAAAGCTTTAGGTGTTTTTCTGCCTAAGCTTGTGCTAGGTATTTCACACTATTTATATCTTTGTGATTTCCAAATTAGTAATAAATGCCTTTTTCTATGCAAATTGCACTTCCATTTGTTGTAGTTGCCATCTTTCAAAGTCATGTGCAACTCTGCTTATGGATTTCTGCAACTTCAATTATAATTTTCAGCAACTACCTTTTGCTTTCATTATAGCTGCATTTTCTCTTGAACATTTTGTACATAATAAAATTTTAGCAAATCATGGATTGGAGAAACAATGCAGTTTTGTGTCTACCGATATAGGATGAATATCACCGTTTGTGCAAATTCTATTATAAACCTATCCAACTTTAGTTATAAATTTTGAGCAATAATAACTTGCCATAGTTCTAGCTGGCCTATGTGGGCTTTGTGATTGTTTTTTGTGTGTTTGGCTCTAAGCATCTCTTGTTCTAAATTTGTTTCTGTTTTTTTCCTTCTTTCTAGTTTGCCTACAAAATAGTACCAATAGAAATGAAATTTTAGATCTGCTAGCAGCTTGAAAAAACATGCTATATCGACATCATATCAAAACTATGTTGATTGCTTACTTTTTTTATGATTATTGTCAGCATATGTCGAGGAGATGTATTTGATTTTTGGCAGTAGACCACAGATCCACCCATCGGGGCTCATTAGGTTGATTTGCATTATGATGGGGATGTGATGGGAAATTTTTAAATCAATTTCATGTATGTTGCTTCTTCATTTGATTTTGTGTGTTTTGTATTCTGATGATTTTCTCTTACATGTAGACAAAACGTTTGTTTTTTTAATATCATGGCTCTAATTATTTTTTCTGTTCTAGTAACATTTATGTTCAGTCATCTACAACATGCAGCTCAATAGATTCCATTGGTAAAATTACAATTCAAAATAAAAAAATGTTGTTAAATTTGTTCTATATCATTTTCTATACTTCCCTATTGTTGCAGTCGCCATTTTCAAATATGTGCAACTTTGGTTATAAATTTGTGTAACTTTAGTTATAAATTTGTGCAACCATTGATTTGCTCTTTTGTAATTTTTTGTTTGTGTAGGATTAGCAAATGGACAATTTTGAAGACAAATGACCTTCATACAATGCATTGAACTCCATTAAAATAGCATGTTGCCTCACAAAATAACGACTTGTTCTGGATCTAGTTGGTCCTGAATGTAATGTGTTCCATCAAACATATCTTTGTATTACGAGTATTTGCCTTGCAAAACTTTGTTACGTGACATGTTCTTCCACAAACTATGTCAGTCGGGGGACCATAACAGAAGGCAAATTTTCATCCATGTTTGGTGTCGAATTTTGTATGTTAATACATTTGGTCTTTCAAGACCAGTAACATCAACTAATTGGATTGGCACATATGCTATTCTTTTCTATCTTAATTCTATAGTCTAATTCTTGTTTTTGATGCTTCCCAATTGAGTTTTTTTTAAGAGAACACATGACAATGGACAAAAAGCCTTGAAAATTATATTCTTTTGCCCAACAATGTTAAGGTACAAAAGCCCTGGCCAACACACATTGGACATAAGGACCAAACGTTCAACTAAAAAAAACTAGCAACAAAGTCTCATAAGGATATAAGGATTTAGTGGGTGCCCGTTAAGAATTCATGTGGGCCCGTTAAGGTTCCTCGTTCTTGTGTATGTACATGTGATGGCTTCTTTTATTGTTTCCCTGCCCACCTTTAGATCCGTAGCGGATGGCCTAATAAATCGATTGACAGGAGAGGTAAATATCATGTGACTGCCAAATAGGCAATCCCAATTTAATTAGTACTCTCTCCGTGTAACATACTCAAAATCTAGGGTTTAAAAATTTCTCATCTAAATTAGTTGGAATGTTATCTTTCCCTTTCTGTGAACCTAAAATTTCCATTTTGACCTAGGTGAGGTCAATCCAACCTTTTTCATAAAGAAATTTTGAGAACAAATTAAAACTTTTTTATTCTTGACCTAAGGTAGAAAAGCAGACCTAGTGACATAGGGAGCACGCACAGGTTAATTAGAGTTCCCTTGTGTGCAATTGGATTTTATTTGTTTTTGCATATTAGGTCTCATGAACAATAACTAGAACCTAGACAACCAACTAAACTAAAGTACCTAATGTCAAGTATTGAAAGTCATTTCCTAAAATCCTTGTAAAATAAATATCACAACTGGGTCAGTGTAGAACTCCATAAATTAAATTTACAAACTCATATGAACCATGTGTCATGAACATAGAAATAAATAAACACACTAGCTCATACATGTATTATATTCCATCTTAATTAAAGTAACATCTGCTTAATCTTTAATACAAGAATATAAATACATGCAACTTATGGAGTTGAATAATGAAAAGTATAAATCATACTCAACAACATAACCTCAGGTCAGGAGGAGCTCAAATATAGTTTTCTTAAATATTTAGATGCATTTCTATAATGGGAACACTTATATAAAGAGAGGTTTTGCGAATTATTAAAAAAAAGTAATTCGTGCAAGATAAAATCATGGAAAAAATTCATGCAAGTGATAATCAATATGTTCAACTCACTGCAATTTTGGTACAATTTAATAACTAAATTTTATACCTCAAATAAATCGGTCAGAGCAGTCAAACACTAGGTAAATTCTAAACCTTAAATGGCTAAAACTATACTTCACCAAAATATGCATTAAAATGTATATAAGTTCATATGTAAAATAATTTATTCAAATACTAGGTTAATTATCATGAATAATTATAATTTTCCAGAATTTATTGTCTTAGTTTTGACCCTCTAAAAATTCAAACAAAGTTTTGCCGAATCTCTTTTCTTTATTTTCCTTAGAACAAACTACATATAATTTTTGAGTGTGTCGGTGATATGGGTCCGGGGTATCACGAGTAAAGGGAGAAGGCTCTCCCCCGGTCCTGGTGGCCCTGGCACCAAAAGAGCCACTGCTGCTCTATTTGGCGGTGACCCCGCAAGTGGTCAGTGGGAAGGGCATTGATCCGCCCGTCCCGCCGATGCACAGCCTCCCGGAGCTCTGAGACGGTGTGCTCCGCCGCAGCGAGGCGCTCCCGCAGAGCCTCGCTCCCGTCCGACGGCGCCGCTGCATCCCGCGCCACAGAGGGCAGGGCCCTCTCCCACGCGTCTAGTTCGGCAGCGCGCTGCTCCAAGGCGGCCCACTCCGTGCGGGCGATCTCCAGATGCCGGCTCTCGCGGCCGGCCACAGCAAGTTCGTGTTTGGCGAGCCGCTCCTCGAGCCATCGCGCCGCCGCCTCGCGGCGGGAGACCTCGGTCTCGCGTTCCGAGACCCTCCCGTCGCGTTCCCGCCAGGGCTCCTCCCGGAGATGCAAGCTGCCCTCCAGCTCCCGTGCGGTAGCCGGAGTCCGCGAGGGCCCGAGCCTGTTCGGCGTTCACCGCCTCGGGCTCATGCTCCTCTAGAGTCACCTCCCGGGCGTCCAGAGCCTGGGCCTGCTCCTCCAACTCCTCGGCCCGTCGCTCGAGCTCCCAGGTCCACCGCTCTATCTCCTGCACCCGCTGCTCCGCCGCCTCCCCTGCTGGCGCAGGCCCCCTCGGCCTGCGATGCCTCCAGCTCCCGAGCCACCACAGCGTCCTCCCTTTCTCAGAGCGTCTCCGCATATGCGTCGTGGGCGAGCCGAAGGTCGCCCACAGCCTCCTCCAGGGCGTCCATGGCAACGAGGGTCGTGAGCCTCTCCTCCTCAGTCTCCCGCATCACCTCGTCCATGGTTGCGGCCCACGCGTCCAACTCTGCCAGGCGACAGTTGTGCGCGGTGCGGCTGGCGGCGACCATGGACTCCAGCGAGCGGCGCCCTTCCTCGAGACGCGCCCATCCTGCCTCCAGCTCAGCCCGCTCCCCCAACAGGGACTGTATCTGGGCATTTCAGCCCCTCAATGATGGTGGTGTTCACCACCGCTAGTGCTTGCAGGAGGGGCTCTGAGCCCGTGGGGGTGGACGGGGTGAACGGGGACCGCCGCGTCTTCGGCGACCCGGCTTGACTCGACCCGCCAGCGGTCGGGCCCCGAGACCGGGGGCAAGGGGAAGCGTCCCTCCCCGCGTCTTGTCCGTAGAGCTACGGCGATGGCGACTCCCGGGCTGGTGGCGACAGCAGCCTCCAGGGCGAAGCGTCACCCCCTGCCTCCTTGGTGCTGCCCCCGTCGGCACCGGGAGAGCCCTCCGCAGCGTCGGTGGTAGGGGCCCCATGTGTGGCCCCCGCCCCGAGCGTGGCCGGAGAGGCCTCGCCGGTTGCCGGGCGAGCCGCGCTGGCCCTAGAGCCAGGGGCTCCTCCCGGGGACCTCGCCTCCGGCTCCGTCTCGAGCGTGGCACCGGGGCCCGCTCGCTCCCTCGATGCCTGGGTCTCCGCGCCGGCACCTGGCCCTCCCGCCTCGGCCCTCGCCTCAGCTGCCTATCCGCCGGCCACGGCCTCCACCCGCTCGGGCACTCTGGGCCGGCCAAGGGGGGAAGCTGCGGGAGCACCGAGGGGAGGGACCTTACTAAAGAAAGAAAGAAAAAGAAGAAGTAAGCGAAGGCAGCAAAATCTGGAAAGACACACGCAGAACATCGGGCTAGGATCATACCTCTGGGGGCGACGCTTGAAGCTCCACTTCAGAGGCTCGATGAACTCCCCCCCCCCCCCCCGCATGGCTCGGACTGCCCCACCTTCCGCAGTCGTTTCTTCTTCTTCTCGACCTCCGACGGCACCGTTGGTGTGGCCCCCGCTGGGTGACGGGAGGTGGCGCGCTCCGCACCACCCTCTTGGTGCGGAGACGGGGAGCGGGAGGACTCCCCCTGCTTCCGTTTCCCCTTCGGCTCGGAAGGACGAGCGCCGCCTGAGCCTCCACCAGTGGCGCCCCCTCCGTGGCCCCTTTGGGTAGGAGGGCACTGCCCCCTGGTCATGGCTGCTGCCCGCACCACCGCCCCCGTTGCGCTCCACGCCGGCGCCCACTGTCTGCATGATGGCTATGATAGAGTCCCGCTCCGGGTCACAGCAGAGCGGAACGATGCCGGAGGGAATCAGCGACGGCTTGACGTCGCGAAGGCTGAGCACCTTCTGGACCACCTCCTTCAAGTCCACCGGGGGCTAGTCCCAGGGGCTTCCCGGGTACGTCCGGATGGTGTCGTCAGAGCCGGTGTACGTCCACGAGGGCCGGGCCGCTCTTGGAGGAGTGCGATCCGCCGGCGGGTATAGTCGCCGAACACCATGGTGTTGTTCAGCCCTTGAGCCCGCAACCCGGCAAAGCGGTCCATTGCCGCGTCATATGCGTCCCCCAACTCCAGCGCCTCCCGCCAGCTCGAAGTTGGCACGGGCGGCGCAGTCGAGAGCCTAAGTCAGGGATGGTTGGGGAGCACGGTGTAGAACCAGTCGTACTTCCAGTCATCCCACTTCTCCCGCAGCTTCTGCTCAATATAGAGCCATTGCATATTGGCCCGCGGCTGCAGGGTGAAGAACCACCGAAAGAGCCGGAGGCTCGGCCTCACCCCAAGGAACATCTCGCACAGGTGTGTGAAGATGGCCAGCATGACTACGGTGTTGGGGGTAAGGTGCGCCATCTGGATCCTGTAGAACTCCAAGATGTCGTAGAAGGAGGAGAATGGGGGGATCAACCCCACCATGGCGAAGGAAAGGAAGAAGACCGACCGCTCCGGGTACTGCGGCGACGGTCGGTCCTCGCCAAAGATCACCGTCGCTCGACCGGACCGCATCGGCACAAACTTCCTCGATAATCCCGTGAATCGATTGCTCGTGATCCGGGAAAGAGGGAGGATGCTGCTGGGAAGCGGCGCCGAACTCCGCGTCATGACGCCGTCGGCGGAAGGAGTGAGAAACAAGAGTGTGGTGCGGGCAGAGTGGAGATGAGCAAGGGCGCAGGAAAAGCTTGGGCGCAAGAGCTGGGAAAGATGAAGTGGCGAAAGGAGGGGATAAAAGCCCCTGCAGTGCCCATTATACCCCCCTCTGCGCCCTAGCTCCTCGCTTCTTGCGCCTACTTCCTCCGCCCCCTCGATTCTCACGGCCACATCCTCTGCCCCCTCGTTTCTCGCACCAACTTCCCCACGTGCCCATGTCCAGCACGCGCGTACCGTGTGCGGCCGTTTCGGCCAAGACGGAGTGGGCTCACGATCTCCACGATCTCCTCAAGCAAGTGCGGTAACCGTGCCCATCTTTACTCGGCGGCCGTTTCGGTTTTCGCACATCACCCGAAAGATGTGGCAATCACGAAGTAATGGCCCATCATTTTCGGGTAATGGCCCATCATTACCGGGTAATGGCCCATCATTACAGGGGACACGGTTCCGCTTCGCATGGGACCCACTGCCAAGGTGCCACCATGCAAAGCCAAAGCCGGACCCGCACACCTTTGACCAGGAGGGATGGCGTCAACCCTCACCGTCGGCAAGAGGCGTCGCCCAGGGCTAACGCCGGGGGCTGCTATCGGTGATATGGGCCCGGGGGTATCGCGAGTAAAGGGAGAAGGCCGCCCCGAGTACGCGTGGAACGCCTCGAAGAGGGTCGGGCCATGCGTGGAGCGGCAGCTGACTCCCGCACGGGGGACAGGCTGCCCCGAGCCCCCTCCCGTGGTCAGCCCCACGTGCGTCCACTGGGCAGCTGTCGCTGGCGCTCACCTACCGCATTTAATGCGGTGCGTGAGGGTGCTAGAGGGCCATGTGGGCTGACATGAGGGCCATGTCGGCCGACATGAGGATGTGACGCGGATGCGACAACGCACGCCGTGCGCACGCACCTACCGGTGTAGGGCGTGCTAGGCGCATGCCCCGTCCCATCACATTTAATGCGGGTCTTTTTACCCGTCCATTGGGTTTGACTGGCCCCTTTTTTCCGCGATCGCTGTGGTGCTGTACAACCACGTGGAGGATCCAAGAGGCCGAAAGTCTTCGGCCTTTAAAGGAAAGAATAACCGGGTGTCCCCCAGTCATTCTGAATGACGACTAAAGGCGTACTACGATGGGACGTGCACGTCCTGACACATTCACAAGGAGGGTGCTCAAGTCTTCGCATCGGTAGCGCTTTTATTTTTCTCCCTCCCTCGAACCTAAGTCTGAGCCTATGTGGAAACCCTTGAAGTATAAAAGGAGGTCTTGACCGAGGGAGAGGAGGAGGGCTTCTGGTTTTCCGGTGAGCACCAAGGGAGAGAGAGCAAACGCTTGTATTCTCCCACATAACAAATACACATCAACTACATACACAGGAGTAGTGTATTACGCCTCTACGGTGGCCTGAACCTGTATAACTTGCTGCATCTTCTTCATCCCCGAAGGGCCCGAGCCCTTCCAACCTTACATCCTTTCGTGCCTCAATATCTCACCGTACCCTCGGTTCGAACGAAAAAGGGGACCCCGCGGTTCCCTGCTAAGAGGAGTTTCACCTCCCAACAGAGTGCAACCAAAGAAAATGGAATCTAAATACTTCATTTATCTCCAGAAAAATCCACTATAATTTATTATATCCACGAATTAACTATTGATATACGGGGAGATAATTAAATCCTGAAAAATCGTGCAAAATCATTTTTACTCAAAGTCTTACCCTTACCGCTCTCACCCACATAGCCTATCATGACCTGGGCCCACTCGACAGCTTCTCTGGCTTGTCCACGCCTCAGTTCTCCACCTCCAACCGACAGGGATACACAGAGAGAGATAGAGAGAGATCGGAGGGAGACAGCGCCGGCGCGTGGCACACGCGTGTCGACGCCCTCCAACACTTCATCTCGCCCTCTACTCCACTCCAGCACCGAGAACACCGAGAGAGCGAGTCCACTATCCTTCAATCTCCTCCATCAACGTCTTCGGCCGTCGAGAAGAAGGACGCCGCCGATCGCCAACGAGCCGTCTTCATCCCTATCTAATTCACGTTCTATTATCTTCTTACCATGCCGATCAAATCTTTTTTTGACACCCTCTCAATTCGTGCAGCCAATCGGTGGGAACGCGACCTTGCCCACGGGAGCTCCGGAGCGCGCACAGAGCGCCGCCGCCATGACGTCGTCAGTGTTCCGGCCTCCATGGACCATTGCAAGCCAAAACCTCGAGCCACCAAGATCGCCTCGATATCCTCTTTAAAAGCCCCCAAGATTTCTAGCCAATAGTGCAGTGACGAGGGAGATCGGCGTCTTCTTCCTCAACTCCGGCCAACTGCCGCCGTCGTCGATTCCGTTTTCTCCGGTGAGCCCCTCATCGATTCCTTGCTTACGCGCCATATATAGGACCTCGGTAGCCTCATGTGACCTTCTGTTTCGCAGTTGGGAGGCGGAGTGAAGCCGTCACCGTTCACCCACGGAAGAACGCCCGCCGCCGGGAAGATCCGTGAGCCGCCGCCGCCACCAAGACCTTGGCGACCCCACCTGGACCCACGGTAAGCATCGTTGGGCCCTTAGAGTCGCATGCATGCACCACTTCCACACGGACTTGGACTCCATGCCCACAAGCATCGTCACCCGATGACCATCGCCGCCCGCATCGCCGCCGTTGTCGACTCCGGCCATCTCCGGTGATGAGACAACCGCCAATGGGTTCGCATGGATGTAGGATACCTTTTCTTTTAAGGAACCCCAGCGAGATCCTCCGTCGATCATCGCCGGCGACGCCACGACGCCCGCCGGTCTCGCCGTCCTCTGCCTGCCCAGCTGTCGTCTCACTTACATGCGGGACCCACTTCATTAAGCACTAACGGTCCGTTTGGTTGGGGAGATTAGATTCGGAGTTTAGAGGAATGAGGTTATTAATTGGTAAAATCTAAACCGAGAAACCTCTCGGTTTAGCGTTAACCAGCGACGAACCAATTTGTGAGAATGACTGCTACACGTGCTGACGTGCATGCTTTGTTTTTCCTCTTAGACATGCATGTCTTTTTCTTCCTTCTTATAAAGTTTTCTCTCAAATTACTTATCCGATCTACAGTCCGATTACACCATTGTGTTGGCACAATTAAATCTTCAGAACGAGATCTTACATGATTATATTACGATAAAATATTTATATTTGTCAATTACTTTTATTATATATATAAATTACTTTTATCATATATAAGTTACTTTTAGATTTGACTAAGTTACTTCTTAGACATATAAAAGTAAATTCAATAAAGTCCAAAAGTAATTTACATATATTATAAAAGTATTGCATTTTTCAAGTAGAAAGGAAAAACTAGATGGTGTACAAATCAGCTACAACTAGTTGTGTAGTCACATCCAATTAAAAAAGGCATGCATTAAAGTTACTTTCTTTTTTTATAAGTTACTTCTATAATATATGTAAATTACTTTTAATCTTTATTGAATTTACTTTTATATGTTGAAGAAGTAATTTAGTGAAATCTAATAGTGATTTAGATATATTATAAAAGTAATTTATAATTTTTCATCAAAATATAATCATGTGAGATCTTGTTATAAAGATTTAATTGTTACGAACACAACGGTATAATCGGATCGTGGATTGGATGAGTAGTTTAAGAGAAAATTTTATTTGAAGTATAGGTGGATAGTGTCTCTCATAGATGGAGTGGTAGATGATTTAGACAAACCAGCTACCACTAGCTGCGTAGTCACGTCCTTATTAATTATTTTGTTTGGTTAGGAGACATGGGAGTTTGGGTGAGATGGGGATGGGGAATTGAGAGAGGAACTCCCTCCTTTTCAATACCTGGGTAGGAGGTGGTAATTGGGAGGGAATTCCTTCTTTACTTTATCTAAACAAATCTTAACCATCCGTTTTCATTTAATATCTAATCTCCAACTAAACTCCCTACCAATTCCCACCACCTTTACCAAACAAGAGATTGAGACCAAAAATTAAATTCCCATGTCAATTCCGCCGTTAATCCCTTATCTAAACTCTCAATTCTTTTTCCTCGAGTGTCAAACAAGCCGTAAGGTCTATGCTTAGTAACAAGTTTAAAAACTCCTAGGATCTGTTAGTAAAGAGTTCTTCTCTATGACATGCAGGACCATGGAGTAATTAATAATAACTTGAAAATTTGAGGACTCTTAATAAAAATTACTATCCACACGTGTTTGGACTCCGGGATCTATTCCCTGGAAACCCAGGGACCTTTTTGCATATTGGTCGGTCACTGACTTGTGGACCCATGTATATAAAATCTGAAAACATAAAAAGGAAATGGTTAAAATCTTTATTAATCAACTATAAATTAAGCTGAACTTGTGAAATTGACATAAAATTGAAAACAACTCATTTTGAAATGATTCTAGTTGCTATGGATTCACTAAATGATGAAATTTAATGTTATAACATATAAAGTGACACTGAAAAGTACAAAATCTACCTCTAAGATTTATCTAAGAAAAAGTATACATAAATCATGCACAGGAGTATAAAATGCATACAAAATCCAGTTAACTCATTTTGGGTAAACTCACATTCTACAGAATCACCGACTTATACTCTCTTGTAAATTAAAATAAAAAGATATGCTTACTTTCACCAAATATCTCTAAAAATATTATCTACAAAATATGGTTTTAGATAAGCTGAACTTTGCGAAATCGTATAAAATTCATTTTAACTCCTTTTTGAGGGAACTCAGATTCTGTAGGATCACCAAATTATGCACTTAAATGTTGTAAAATAATTTTACAAATACACACTTACAGTACATAAAAAGTCCCTAAACTTTTATATAAGGAACAATCAACATAAAGCATACTTAAACTTGGAAATTTTGTAGAAAATTCATTTTAGGTCCAAATGGAGTGAACTAGATTTCTATGTAACCATCAAGTATTTAGCTTCAACCCAGTAAAATAAAATGTGGCACATTATGTAAAAAAATATATCTCTAAACTTTAAATTGATGAAATAAGTTCTAATCACGTACTATTAGTTAAGCAAATTATATAAATGCACCCTAGCTCCAAATAAACCAAATAAATCCTAGATGGACCAGAAAGGCTGTAACTCCATCCTTGTCCCACCAAAACCTAAGACACTTAGCTTATACAATAATTTCTAGGTTGATATAATGAATTGCTAGCATAGAACACCTCTAGTTTATAAAATATGAACTAAAATAATAAAGGCCCTAAACTTGTGAACTAAAGTTGGATTAGTCAACAAAGTTATTCATTCTACTCAACTTAATCAATCAAAAGTAACATGTTCTAGATATAAAACTCCAAAGCTAAGTACATATATAAACTATTTACCTGGAACACGTTATAACTTGTAAAATACATAAGGAATTTATTATAACTCTAAAATTATGAAACCAAATGTTCTAGTCTAAGAAAAAACATCTCTACAGCTCTGTGAAGTCAAATCTAATAAAAATCACGTAGCAAAACACTCCATAACAATACTTAAGTAAATACTACCCTATACCGACGCAAACTTCTAAAATTCATAACTCCTAAAAAAGATAAAATAGAAATTATTTCACCTAAATTCATCCTAGAGCAGTACCTACCCACTGTGCACGAGTTATTTTGGATTTTCACCTATTTTAGTGTTTAATTGCATAACATGTAATTTATATAGATAATTGCAATAACGGCGAAGGAGTGATTTAGGTGCTAACATTTCCCAGGAACAAGGCAAGTCCTTCCTCCCCTCTTTGATCACATTGAAACCCATGTTTTAGGAGATGAAAAGTGTTGTTTGCAAAGTTGCATAAAATTTGATTAAACCAATATTTTTAAAACTTGGTAAATGGTAGTTATAAGGTTATTGCTGCATGATCCACCTTGAATAATTGTTTTCCTCACTGTTTGTAACCTTAGGAATGGTTAGAGCATACTTGTTGTGCTCAAATGAGTATATATGCCTAAAAATTATGCCCTTTGCTTAGCGATGCTTAGAACAAAGTAAATATTCAAAGTAACTCTTTGAAATGATGAATTTGGGAATTTGATCATGGCTGGAAAGATTTGGAAATATTACTTATTTACGAACTAAAGGTGTTAAAATGTTATTTTAAACTTAAGTGGTAAGTGATGTGCATATGGTGGTAGTTACACACCGATAAGGGAGTGTTTGCCCTAGTCACCTAAGGACTGAACTTGCGTAACCCTACATCCACATGTGCTATTTATGGGGTGTCCTTGACCAATTAAGTTATTTAATGTGAAGCCTTGCATATGGAGGCCACAGTAGAATGAGTTAGTCTTAGCGATGATTCATAGGAACTTCCTATTTATCGCTGAGGTAGTTTAGGTGACTAAGTGTGTCTAATTCAACGGTATAGTGCCTCGTGGGGGAACGGATGTGTTCGCTACCACGGTGTTAGGTTTAAGGCATGGGCCTGCCACCTAATGGTTATAGGTCATGTCTAGGATAGATTCACACTTGCCGTCGCTGATGCAAGGCTAGGCATTAGGTAATGTAAAGGCTTCATTGTGATCTTTGGACCACACTCAACGTGTAGAGTGTGGTGGTACCGACGAATACCGGACAAACTAGAGGGGTTTATATCATGTGGTTAACACTGAACAAACTTTGCAGAGTTCTAAAAACGAATTGATTAGTCGTGCTCACGGTCATGAGCGCTTTGGTGAAATGTCATGGGTATAGACTCATGTTTTAAAATGTGTTTATAAAAATGGGCTATGGGAATGGTGAAATGCGTTGATTTTCGATGAATGTGATGATGGTTATGGTGGCTTGTTGCCGGATGGGCAGCAAGCATGTTGATATGAGATTTCTATTTAAAGTGTGCTGATCTATCCATAAACATGTCTTAAAGGTGCTTTATGAACTTATTTGCAAATGTTTGTGAAATAAAACTTGCTTTATGCTGAAAATAAACTACATAATACTCTCCATTGAATATATGCCCTGCATGTAGTATGTTAGGATTGATTTGTGCTTGCCAGTAATTGATTAATGTACTAACCCTTGCTACTGGAATATCTATTTTCGCAGGTTGTGTCTTTAGTTTAATTTGAGTGAATTGGGGACGTTGCTTCTTCTAGGACTTGATTCATTTCGGGGTGTACCCCTAGTCGGCTGCTTATGGATTGGGTAGCCAAGCTTCCACGAATCTCTGATTATTTGGCCTGCTGGCCTATGTAAATTATAAGTAGTTGTAATCTGATTGTAATTATCTTAGTTGTATTTTCATCTGTTTATCATTGCTTTAAGATGAAAGTGTGGGACTAGTGCTTATCCTAGGAACTAGTCCTACATGAGTATGAGTTGAGAGTATTTGAGATGTTATAGAGTTTTAGCAAAATTTATAGTGTTCTGAATGTGTAACACATCTGGTCACCATCTTCGTGTGGTTTGACGGGTATATGTTAGACCGAAGTTGACTGGTATGCTAAAGTTCTAGCAATGTTTCACATGTTTCCTTCTCGAGGCTTCGGATTTTACATTATGCCTACTACTTGATTTGATTTGTTCATCTCAATTGGTAATTATAATATAAAGTTCGGGTGTTCTCCACACTCCGTCCCAAGTTATAAGGCCTATATTTTTTTTACAGTCTTTCGATGAAAAACTTTGATCGTTAATTTATTTCATGTTACCAATAAATATAAAATTAGTACCACATGAAAGTATTTTAAAATATGAATCTAATTATATAATATGCATAATACTTACTTACATAGTTATGTTTAGTATGATCATTAGTCAAAAGCACTGAATTTGATATTTCTAGAAAAGGGGGACGGACTATAATTTGCGACGGAGGGAGTAATTGTTTGTGAGCCTCCGTCAGATGCTAGCTTCCTAACCTTGCAGCTCCTACACTTGCATCACCAATAAAATTGGAATAATTCACTACCAGAATTTTGTTTTCTTTCTAAACTGAAAATAGGAAGTGAAAAAACTAATCTCTCCAAGAGAATACCTAAATTTAATTCCTAAAAACTAAAAGTAGACCCTTCGAGGAGAGATGTGGGAGTGGGAGAGGATGGTGCGCTCCCACACATATCAACAGAGCAACAATTTTGAGGAAGGGAACTCTAAAAATGATGAAAGGGATTAGGGGATCTATTATAGTAGTTTTTTAAACTAAAATCTCGGAAAGAAATAGGAGGACTGTTGGTAATGCTATTATGATCTATTCTTTTTTACGTCCTAATTCCTAATCCGTTTATAATTAACTGTAGGTCGATGTAGGTCGATCTGTTGTTTCACACATATTTATATCTCTAATCCAAAACCATCTCTCGGATGGCCCCTATTAATCTATTCATCTATACGTGGCCATTAAAAATATTGAGCCGTTATATCAGTTATGTAGTTTTATGGAAGTAACCAATTACTAATTTATAATGTGCCCTGTTACTGATTTATATAACTTGGAGTAGTTTTGAAGGGAAATAAATCAATTACTCAGTTTTATTAGCCATGCTAATTGATAACAACTTAGTATTTTTAAACCGGGATCAACAACTTAATTCCTTTACCATTTTATCCGACCGCCAGCGTTGGGTTACCCACTTATCCACTTATTTGTACTTATATATAAGTGAGTTCACCGGTCGATCCACTTACAACCTTACCGCCGGCCGAATAACGAGTAATAAAAAATAACAATATTGATAGTTGATTTGTTGTGTTGTGGTATTATGATCAAATTATTTATCCATTGTTCAACTAAAATTTTAAGTCAATACCTAGCCCATATTTTCGATCACTCGAAAAGATACCTTTTATCATAAACCATTAGATTAGAAGCAACGAACATATCTTATACATTCCAAGCACACTAAAAAAACCTTATAAATGATACCTCTTCAAGGTGATGGGAAACAATTAATAGCCCACATTGATAAAAACTGTTTAGATTCACCTTAGAAGTTTTGTATATAATGCCACCCGACTTACTCATAACAGAAAGTATCATAGATATGGTTGAGTTGTCCGTGCATGATTTAGTAGTATAATCCTTATTGTCTACATTTACTTACAAGCAAGCATGCCTTCACGCCTTCAGTAAGAATAAATGGAAGAGACTACCCGTCAACTATTTTTCAAAAAATTGTTAAATATAAATAAGTGTAATTAGATTGTTACTTATATGTAACTAAATTAGTAGTAACACACTGCTAGCATTAAAGAGGGTACATGGTTCATCAGGGAAAACTGCATGCAAGACCGTGTCTACCCCTGCTTTTACCGTGCCGTCACACGCACTGAGCCGTAGAAAACGGGAGGGTCGCGCACCGCCTCCCCCTGCGGCACGGCACGTGGCACGCGCGGAGACAGCGCCGTTGGTGTTTTTTAGTTTTTTTCTGGTTTTATTTGGTTTTTTACTTTCGTTTTTACGGTTTTTCGTTTTTATACATACGGGATATAAAGTTTACGTACGCATATACAAACTTTGTATATGCACATACGAAGTTTGTATACAAGTATATAAAGTTTGTACACGTGAGGTATTTTTTAGTTTTTTCGATTTTTTAATACGTATATATAAAGTTTGTATATGTGATTTTTTCTGATTTTTTTCCGATTTTTTAATATGTATGCATATAAAGTTTGTATACGTATATGTCCAAAATTTGTATACATCGTATATAAACTTTGCATATATACATATGAATTATAGTAGTAGCACTAGTAATAGTAATAGTATTAGTACTAGTATATAGTAGTACCTAGTAGTAGTATATAGTAGTAGTACAGTAGTATTATACTGTAGTAGTGGGACTATATGGGCCGGACTGACCGATCAGCCGTCCCCCTGAGCCGCTGCTCTTCGCCCGCAAACGTTAAAGACATGAAAGCATGCACGAACCACGAGGTTAATCTAACGGCTGGAATTAATCGACAAATTTGAAGGGAAAAAATTCTATCCCCAGATTTATAGCAAAACCATAAACGGAATTAATCGTTCGTGCATCTTCGGTGCAATTGCAAAGAATTATATTCGCATAACGCAAATCGTGACAAACTAATTAAACTGATTTACATGACTAACACATGGAAAAGTTGCACACGTGCACGTTACACCAAATGAAAGGCTTGACCAACAACAATATATAATTAATTAACACCACTGTAATGTAAAGCAAGCATCAAGTACGAAGATCGAGTTTCTAGCTAGCTAGGCGTATGCACGATTGCACACGTACGTTAATTGGAGGATTGGCCGCCATATCCGATCCCCTTGCGCGTGGTCGGGAAGACGAGGAAGACGGTGGTGGACAGGAAACCGGCGCCGAGGGGAAGGTTGGTGAGCAGCTGCTTCACGTTATCGCCGGCGTCGGGGAAGTAGCAGCTCTGCACGGCGGTGCTGCTGAACGCCACAGTCATGAAGACCACCGCCGTGAACACCGCGTGCACGTAGTCCACCCACCGTATCCTCAGCCTGCGGAGGTCCATGAACACCTCCCTCCGCCGCCGCTGGTCGTCGTCGTCGCCGTCGCTGCTGCTGCCAGCGTCGTAGTTGAACACGAGGAAGCCCTTGGCCGTCGCCACGCCGTAGTAGAGCTTCCCGTCTCCACCGACGAAGCTGTCGGTGAAGGAGAAGAAGATACAGGAGAGGACGCACAGATAGAGGAGCGCCGCAGTGAGGTACCGGTTGGACGTGAGGCACGCGCCGCGGTTGGTGAACGATGGAGACAGCGACTGGAACGCCAGCGCCGTGCCCGTCGGCAGGAGCTTCGCGAGGTTCGCTACGCTGGACAGCGTCTTGTCCATGGCCGTCGTCGTCGGCGGTGCTGGAGAGGAGGAGGACCCGGCCTTCACCGGCCGCTGCGGGGTGGGGGTGGTGCTGCCGCGGCCGCCGCCGCCGCCACGGGAGGGGCTCGACGTCCCGGAGCTATCCCGGATAACATCCCTCGTGGCGGTTGGGGTGGCGGCGACGATGGTCTGCGGTCCAATCGGTATCTGGACGTCGCCGCCCGTCGTCGTCGTAGCTGCCGTGGCCATCGTTGCGCAGATGTCGTTGCGGTTGTACGTGAGTTTATTAGCGAGCTCAGGATAAACACTACTACCATATTACTAATAATAATAATGATGCGCTTAGTGCAACAAGCTTGCTTGTTTCATGCTCTTGTTTCGGGAACAGGCTACTAAATGGCTATTCTTTAGAAAAACAGCGTAATATACTTCTCTAGTTATAAATATTCGACGCTTATGAAAAGATTCAGTTAATATTATTGCAAATTTTTGACTAAATTTGCAATAACCATTTTTTTCAAAAGAACTAAATATTTGTGAAATTACTGATGGTTGGAACTTCCGAAGTTTGACCAAATTTACTATCCTGAGCATCAGATATTTAATTATAATTGTAAGGAGTATGTAGTAGTAACACATTGTCAAATTTATTCTGAGTAGAAAGTAAATTGAGCATGCCATTTCTCCTCACTTTTGTTCCTTCTTTCTTTTTTTTGTCAAACCCTAAGTTTCTTTGATTTGTATTCTCAGGATCTCTTTTTTAATGCATTGGCAGGATTGTAGCTTGCTTCCAAGAAAACGTTTATGCCGTAATCAGGATCAAGCTATGTTCGGAATGTGAGGTTAGGCACCCACCTCACGCGCATGTTAAATGGAGTGATGCATTTTCTTATGATTAATTAAGCATTTATTAGTTTTTTTAAAAAGGGATTAATATGAATTTTTAAAACAACTTTCGTATAGATTTTTTTTCAGAAGACATACCATTTTAGTTTGAAAAGTATGCGTGCGGAACACGAGGGATGTGAGTTGGGAAAGATGGGGGAAGAATACATCCTAACTAACTAAAGTATAACACACACCACATTCCTTCCTTTTTCAAAAAAAAAGTCAATTAATTTGCGTTGATGTCCTGTATACTTCTTCAATAGAATCAATTTTTCTAGGAGATCGATCAATTCGTTATACGTCAGCGTTCGGAGAGCGACGTGCTATGACGACGATGAACAGCGCCTCCGCCTGCAGAGGGGACACGGCAGGAGTTAATTAAGAAGGGATAGAGTACGTTGACCAATTAATAGCCGGCCAAGAATTGTTTGAATTCTGAGCACATAACAATCTAGCTACTAATAACATACTCTTTGGATTGTATTCGGTTCTCACTTATATATATATATGCTACTATAAATGATGAATCAGTTTCTTAGGAGACAAACTAACCTCGTTACAGGAGGAGAATATTAATCATATTGTGGCAGATGTGACTGGAAGTGATTACGAATTTCCCGTCAACACACAGTGTTGGAGCATGAAACTCCTCTAACGGGGAAATGAGCATTCTTCCTTGGAGATTTGACTGGGAACGAGTTTCAAGCCCGTGTCCAAATTATGTGATACTAGGTACGGATTATACGGATGTGTAATACCCTATTCCTGTGACCATGGATGGATGTGGTGGAATGGAGTTACAACGTGTGAAGCTAAAAATCTAAGGGTGGATCCTAGCTTCGCTGGAATGTGAACCCTCATTCTGTTCGGATGGATTCTCCCTTTATACCCCTAGAGAAATCCGTTGTTCCAATAAATATATGTGGGAGTGAGCCCTGCTCCATTAAACTTATCATGGTTGGTCTTGTCGATGTCCCTCAATCCGACCGGAGGGGAATGCTCTCTCCTGTTGTCTAATGGAAGAGGAGCACCGAAGTCAAAAAGGCACCCTGGCCCCTATTGTTCGTGGGAACGCCTTAGTGGCTCATGATACAGACGATCCCACGCTCCCCACGCTATCAACGGGATGTGTATGAGACGTACACCATACCATCATCAAGGCAAGAGAGTGCTCGAAGCAATCCCTGGTCCTGTGAGCTTTTTCTTAAAGTAGTTGCGCTCCTTATAGGGTGCCTAGGGCTAGGGACACGCTCGGGCCTCCACCTAGTTCACAAAGAGTGCTTGGGCCCTGCTTGGGACGCGAAGATGATTGGGCACCGCTTCCGGGGGGCTATCATTCCCGGGGTGTCCTAGGTACCCAGGGCACCTCACCTGCTCGAGGCACCCCCGGTGCCCGGGCCGCCCTCTTCACATGTACTAATCTTGGTGCCTTGGAGATATAGATCTCGTACGTCTCAATGTGTTTCACGACGCCTAGATAACTCGAGGAGGATGGGGATCCTGGTTCCCATATCTCCGACACACAGGTTGCCTGCTCTCTTTTGCGTATGTCATGTTCATGAGATGGTTAGAAGTCGGTTTTCTATGAAACAGTGTAAGAGTTGATTCTTTGCTATGTCAGTCCTTGTACATAAAAGTTTCTTAATAGTATGGCAACAAAAGGTATACAAAGAAAACACATAAAATTCATCATAAAATTAAATTGGAAAATTTAAAATCAACTTTGGGGCTACCCCTATACCTTTTCACGTAAAAATAAATTAGATCATATTACTACTTATTAGCTCTCAGAAGCTTTACGGAACTCAGAATAATCCACCTCAACTATTTATATAATTGTCCCTAGAATTAAATGATTCATTAATGTAAAATAGAAAGAAACATACGTGATAAGCGGGTTAACGAAGTAAGATGGAGGCATTATCTCATGCTCCCTTCATCCTAAAGATATAGCAACATAGTAGTACTTAACTATTACACCACCTAGTTCGAATCTAGACAGTTCGTATTACAAGTTGGTACCTAATTGAGTATTAGGTTAGGTATTATCACTACAAAAAATGATTTTTACAGACGGGGAGTTAGGTAGTATCACTTTCTTTTCACATGCGAGCTAAAAGAAGGCCCGAATGTAAAGGAATTTAGGACGTACCCAGTAAAGAAATTTTTTCGCAGGGTCACATCCTCTCCTTTTTTTTTAATTAGCAAAAGTTCACATGCGTTGTAACTGATGAGAAAGTTGGTGAAGAAAGAGAGTGTGGTCGACAAACAGTGGTGTGGAAGGAGAGAGGGTTAGTCGGTCGATGAGAGAGATGTTGTCATCCCCTGATTTTTGTTTCAGGGATTTATAAATTATTTCTAGAATTTATATTAAATGCTCATTAATTTACAAGTGAAGTTTAATGTGAGAAATAAAATTTCCCAAATATAAAGCATGACTGGATTTAATTTTTATTAAATTCTCCATGATTAATACATTCTCTGGAATTTTCTCAGATTTTTCAGAGCTCAATCACTAATTTTAATAATACAAAGAATATTTCAGTAATTATTTAATTAATAAATTAATCATTATAGTTTTTTTAAATACCTTAAGCGCCCAAGTATTTTCTGAATTTTTCCCGGAATTATTTGAGCGTTAGAAGTATTTTTAATAAATAAAACATCATTTCAGTATTTACTTAAATTAAAAAGGAAATAAAATTCTCCTCCTTGGCTTTGGGCCGAATATGGCCCATCTCCTCTCTCCTCCCCGCTCGGCCCAAACCGCAGCCCGAGCCATAGCAGCCCCTCTCTCTCTCTCGGCCGAAGTCCTATTTACCTCCCTGTTCAACCGTCCTAGTGAGCAAGGAAAGTCTACTTTAGGTCCCTCTACTACAATGTCATCCCTAACCTCCAGCCTCCTTGCCGAGCCCGTGTGCGCTGCCGTTTCCTCCACCCGATTCGGTCGAATCTGACAGCCCTTTCTCAAATTTAGTGAGGGTATATATTCCCCTTATCCTCCTCTTCTGTTTCCCTTGAGGAATCGGATTGTATCCTTTTGAATCGAGTTCAAATTGACCGGATAAAATCTTACCCACAAACTGAAGAATCCTAGTTTATCCCAGAGCGATTCCTTGCGTTCCAAGCCCAAGCTCTCCCTCCCGTTCCTATAAATAGAGCCCCCTAGTCCTCCTCTTTCGTTTTCCACCTCTTCTCGCGTTCGCCGTCGCTCCTAGCGCCACTGCCACCGCAAATCCGTGTGTCGCCATCGCCGAGCTCCTCTAGCCATGCCGCGTCACCGTGTCCTTCGTCTTCTTCGGTCGCCTTTGCCACCACCGGAGTCGCAAGGCCGTGGAGATCGTCGTCCACCCCTTCGTTGTCACTGAACATCGCCGGAGCATTGCCATCACCGCCTACCCGAGCTCGACCTTTTTGAGCTCGCCGCCAGCCACTCCCTTCGCCGTTCATCGTCGTGCTGCCCCTGGATGAGTTCGTCGCGTCATTTTCTTCCTCCTGATGCCCTCCGTTTGCACCTTCATGCCCTGGTTCACCAGTGACCCTCGATTCCTGTGCCGCCGGTCGACGATCCCACGTGGTGTGCCCATGTCAGCGCCACCACACCCCTCTTCGCTCGCGTGGTGCTCGCGTGTCCTGCCCATGTGGCATCTATCCAGATTCAATCCGAGCCATCCAATCTTGGTCAACTCGGTATACATACTTTTCCTCTCTTTTCAATGGCATATTGTTCCTTCATATTATATGTCATCTACCAAATTTTATCCAATCTTTTCCCGGTGGATGTTTTTTAATATTTTCTCAGTTATAAATTATTTGTAATTGTTTAATTAATTTGGAATAGTCTTTTCTTAAATGGGTTTAATTGGATTAAATCTTGTAAAATTCATAATTAATTCATATGAACTCGGAATGAGGCCGAAGTCTCTAAATTCATATAAAATCATGATCTACATGTTTGTTTACTTTTCATGTAATGTTTATTTGGAATTTCTTAGTCTTTTTCCTCGTTTGATGTGATAGATTGTTGTTTCCATTGTTTAGGAGGTTCATGAGTGCGTCAGAAGTGTTCCTGAAGACTAATTGAAGACCAATTATTGCAAGGCAAGTCACACAGATCCCAAGCACAATCCCTTTGGTTATAAATTTGACTAGTTGGACTTTATATATTGATTCAACTAGATATAGTGGTATAATTGCTTAGCCATGCTACACTATTGGGATAATTAATGCTTCATTATTACTTAATGATGGATATTTTAATGGTAGCTCATGATGGTCAATCGTGATTGGTTAATTAATGAATTTGCCAACTAAAATTTGATAATGGTGGATTGTGAGAACATGGTTTTGATGGTTGTGCTAATGAAAATTAAGGACCGGTTGGCGAGCTACTGTTGTGAAGCATTAACCGTACTGGCCACAGGCCAGGGTGGGCAACGGTTGGACACTTTGTATAGCATGGTTCGCTGTGGAATGCCAGACTGTGAAGAGGCGGAGATAAGCCCACGGGGGTCACTGGGAAGTCCATACCTTAGATAAAGGGGGGACTATGATCCGGGAATAGTGCACTGCTTTGAGTTGTGGTATATGAGGGGTCTTGTCACAATTACTCACGTGGTGACGTGTTAGAGCATCTCCAACTGCTTCTCCAAATGCCTCTCTGAGCCAAATTTTAGCAAGTCAAGCAAAAAAAAGTGCTCCAACAGAGTTGCCAACCGGATGGCCAAACATCCCAACTGCTTGGCCAAATGTGGGGAGCCAAACTCCCTGGCCAAATGGTAGGCCTTAGATCGCTTGCGTCTCCACCTCCTCATACGGCGTCGGCGCGTTCCGATCCGCCTGCCCGCTCGCCGCCGAGCTTGCCAGCGCGAGTAGGTGCAGCATTTCCGCAGCCTCTCGCTAGCGCAAGCAACAGCAACGTCGTCGTCGCCACTGATTTCCACCATCCGTTTGCTCACCCGCCCGCCGACAGCACAAGGGAATCAATGATGGAGCGGCGCCGCCACCACCTGATGTGAACCCGCTAGGGTTTGTGTCCCAATCTTTCGATGAGAGGTGGGGGATAACTCGATTGGATGAAGACGACGTTCACGGCCCGACTACAACCGTCGAAGGAAACTGCGCCTTAGCAACCGATACACCGTCTCCAATGGTTGTCGCGAACTTGTGATACGTGACACTCGGCCACGAGGGCACTCATCCTGCAAGCAATCGAAGAACAAGTAAGAACAAGTAGAACAAACACTGAATTGCTTGATGAAGATGAAAGTTTCACTATGAAAAACACAATATGGCGGTGTTCTGATTACAGGCAGACGGGCGGTTTAGCCAACACAAGCGCTGCGAGCAAGTAGCAAGTAGCGAACTCTAATCATCAAAACCCAAGTGTTCTTGGCAGCAGCTAAAGGTATAAGAAGAGGGGAAGCACGACCGCAGGGTCCTGCGCTAAACCTAGGACGCACCCCTAATGGGCCTAACTTGATACACAGCCCATTGGGCCCAAAAAGAGCTGACGCAGTACCGTGGACAGAAAACACTCGGTAGTAAAACGACAATTGCGGCCGCTCCAGAACAGATATTGAGATGCGGCTAGATCCATTTGAATGTAGACTTGATAAGCTTTCCATGAAGTACTTGCACGCCCAAATCGGAGTTCACATGAAGTCGTGGCGGCCGTTAAAAGTTGGTGCTGTCCTGCAGTCCGAATCCACCCCGTGCGAATCCTCTCCCCTTTGGATCCTCTCCATCGTTCCTGAGTAAAACAAGAGTGCACGTATCTCCGGGGTATAAAGAATAGGAACATGAACTCAAGAATGAACTCACCTAATAGTTGAGTTGATGTGCACGAGCGCGAGTAATAGGACCATGAAGCTGTACTTGTGAACGTGGTTGTATCGACTCAAGAATCCTCATCATCCTCCCTTTCTTGAATTTGAGTCGTCCTCGACTAAAGCACAACTTCTTCTCCAAAATACGGCTTCAAATATGCAATGTTAAATGTGGGACTAACTCCAAAATCTGCAGGCAAATCAAGCTTATATGCATTCTCATTAATCTTTGCTAACACTTTAAATGGTCCATCAGCTCTAGGCATCAATTTGGATTTTCTCAAATCAGGAAACCGTTCTTTTCGGAAATGCAACCAAACCAAATCTCCAGGTTCAAAATTCAATTCCCTTCTACCTTTGTCACCAGCCGACTTATACTTAGCATTCATGCTCTCTATGTTTTCTTTAGTGGTCTTATGCAGTTTTAACATGAACTCAGAACGGTGCTTAGCATCAAAATTCAGTTTTTCAGAAGATGGCAAAGGCATCAAATCAATTGGAGCACGAGGCAACAAACCATACACAATCTGAAACGGGCACATCTTTGCAGTAGAATGCAAGGAACGATTATAAGAAAATTCAATATGAGGCAAGCATTCTTCCCACACCTTAATATTTTTCTTCAAAACAGCCCTGAGCATAGTACACAAGGTTCTATTCACAACTTCAGTTTATCCATCAGTTTGGGGATGACAAGTAGTAGAAAACAAAAGCTTAGTCTCCAATTTAGCCCACAAAGTTCTCCAAAAATGGCTAAGAAATTTAGTGTCACGATCAGAAATAATTGTGTTTGGCACACCATGCTAGCGAACAATTTCTCGAAAGAACAAATCAGCGATATGAGTAGCATCATCAGTTTTATGACATGGTATGAAATGTGTCATTTTAGAAAACCTATCAACAACCACAAAAATGCTATCACGCCTCTCTTGGTCCTAGGCAATCCCAACACAAAATCCATTGAAATATCCTACCAAGCAACAATAGGAACAGGGAGAGGCATATACAAACCATGTGAATTTAAGCGTGACATAGCATTTTGACATGTAGTGCAGCGAGCAACGAATCTCTCCACATCTCTTCTCATCTTTGGCCAAAAGAAATGACTAGCAAGGATGTCCTCCGTCTTCTTGTCACCAAAGTATCCCATCAAACCACCTCCATGCGCTTCCTGCAACAACAACAAGCGAACGGAGCTAGCTGGAATGCATAGCTTGTTAGCTCTAAAAACAAACCCATCATTGAAGAAGAATTTGTTCCAAGTTCTTCCATCTGTACAATGCAACAACACATCTTTAAAATCAGCATCATGTGCATGTTGGTTTTTAACTGTTTCGAGGCCAAAAATCTTGTAGTCAAGTTGTGTCAACAAAGTATATCTCCTACACAATGCATCAGCAATGATATTTTCCTTCCCTTTCTTATGTTTGATAATATAAGGAAAAGATTCAATAAATTCAACCCACTTAGCATGTCTGCGGTTCAGTTTCTCTTGACTAAGAATATGCTTCAAAGACTCATGATCAGAATGTATCACAAATTCCTTGGGCCACAAATAATGCTGCCATGTTTCTAAACTTCGCACAAGAGCATACAATTCCTTATCATAAGTAGAATAATTCAGAACAGGCCCACTCTACTTTTCACTAAAATATGCAATAGGTTTTCCTTCTCGTAGCAAAACACCACCTAATCCAATCCCACTAGCATCACATTCAAGTTCAAAAGTCTTATTAAAATCGTGAAGTTGGAGGAGAGGTGCATGGGTCAACTTATCTTTCAACATGTCGAAGGCGTTCTCTTGTGATGTGCCCCAAGTGAAAGGCACTCCCTTCTTTATAAGCTCATTTAGTGGTGCAGCAATGGTGCTGAAATCCCACACAAAGCGGCGATAGAACCCCGCAAGTCCTAGAAAGCTCCGCACCTGTGAGACCGATTTAGGAGTCGGCCAACTTTGAATTGCCTCAACCTTCGCTTGATCAACCTCAATCCCCTGTGGAGTAACAACATAGCCAAGAAACGAGACTCGATCGGTGCAAAAACAACACTTCTATACCAAACAAACGTGCATCACGCAAAGCATTAAAAACAACACGTAAATGATCAAGATGGTCCTCTAAAGATTTGCTATAAATCAGAATATCATCAAAGTAGACCACCACAAATTGTCCAATGAAAGGACGCAAAACCTCATGCATTAATCACATGAAAGTGCTTGGAGCATTAGTTAAACCAAAAGGCATCACTAACCACTCATATAACCCAAACTTCGTTTTGAATTCTTGAACTTGACGCTGAATCCCCTTGGTTTCCTCGGAGTTGGTTCGGTATGGCACACAGTTAGGTAGTGAAGCACCAGGATCAAGTCAATTTGATGCTCAATTCCACGCACCGGTGGCAGCCACGGTGGTACTTCCTTGGGAAACACATCAGAGTACTCCTGCAAAATGTTAGCTATAGTAGGGGGAAAAGAATATTGCATATCCACTTTTCCCCTCTAGATGGTCAACACCAGGACTGGCAGTCGTATGGCAGGAGATGGTAGTAGCAGTGAAGACCAGACCTGATGTGAACCCGCTAGGGTTTGTGTCCGATCTTTCGATGAGAGGTGGGGATAACTCGGTTGGATGAAGATGATGTTCACGGCCCGACTACAACCATCCAAGGACACTGCGCCTTAGCAACCGATACACCGTCTCCAATGGTTTTCACGAACTTGTGATGCACGACACCCACCCACGAGGGCACTCGTCCTGCAAGCAATCGAAGAACAAGCAAGAACAAGTAGAACAAGCACTCAATTGCTAGATGAAGATGAAAGTTTCACTATGAAAAACACAATACGACGGGGTTCCAATTACAAGCAGACGGGCGGTTTAGCCAACACAAGCGCTCGAGCAGGTAGCAAGTAGCTAACTCTAATCATCAAAACCCAAGTGTTCTTGGCGGCGGCTAAAGGTATAAGAAGAGGGGAAGAATGACCACAGGGTCGTGCACTAACCCTAGGACACGCCCCTAAAGGGCCCAACTTGATACACAGCCCGTTGGGCCCAAAAAGAGGTGATGCAGTACCGTGGACAGAAAACACTCGGTAGTGAAA
Source organism: Oryza punctata (assembly GCA_000573905.2). Taxonomy (NCBI): domain Eukaryota; kingdom Viridiplantae; phylum Streptophyta; class Magnoliopsida; order Poales; family Poaceae; genus Oryza; species Oryza punctata. The sequence goes on along the minus strand of CM002494.2, from coordinate 14,064,524 downwards.
CGACAATTACGGCCGCTCCGGAATAGATATGGACATGTGGCTAGATCCATTTGATTGTAGACTTGATAAGCTTTCCATGAAGTACTTGCACGCCCAAATCGGAGTTCACATGAAGTCGTGGCGGCCGTCAAAAGTTAGTGCTGTCATGCAGTCCGAATCCACCCCGCGCGAATCCTCTCCACTTTGGATCCTCTCCATCGTTCCTGAGTAAAACAAGAGTGCACGCATATCCGGGGTATAAAGAAGAGGAACATGAACTCAAGAATGAACGCACCTGATAGTTGAGTTGACGTGCATGAGCGCGAGTAATAGGACCATGAAGCTGTACTTGTGGGGACGTGGATGTATCGATGGTGTTGATGTCCTCATCACCACTGCCTTTCCCCACCTTCCTCCGCGCCCGTCATTGCTGAGCTGAGGAGTGCTGCCGCGGCTGCCGCCGTCATCTGCATCGTCGTCAGCCACCACCACATCGTCTTCATCGTCACCAACGGCGTCTACCCTCGCCGAATACGGCCGGCCGCATGACCACGCCCGCCTCCACACGATCTCCACCCCCGCCAGATTTGGCCGGTCACGCGACCTCCGTGGCCTCCACACGATCTTCGTCTCCACGCGGATTTGACCGGCGGCATCGATTCGGGGGCTCGGCGGCCTCTGCCTTCGCTCGTCGGGTCATCATCGAGGTCACCATTGCCGAGGTCGTTGTCGCAAGCCACTTGCCCGCCATCGCCAGCCTCTGCGCAGTCGCTGTCGCACGGGAAGAGGTCCGAGAGAAGAGGAAGAGGGAGAGAAAGATGAGGAAGAAGGGGTAGTAGAGGTGATGTGTGGGTCCCAATGTAATAGGCTCATAATGGAGAGTGCGGATGGAGAGGTTGTTGGAGTGAGGAATGAGTTTGGCTTGCCAAATCAATTGGGGAGCTAGCTATATGGGTATTTGGAGAGTCCGATTTGGAGAGGCTGTTGGAGATGCCCTTAGGCATAACATGGTGACATGATGGAGAATTGTATCTTGTGGGTACAATAGTTGTTGGTACAGTAGTACACCGAATAGCTGTGTCCGCGGTTATGGGCGGGCTTAACAATGTTTTTCGTGATTAGTTTGTTGATGAAAAATATGCGCTCAGCCAATGTTGCTGGATCTGTGTTAGCGTGAACTAAGTCGACGAACACAACAGCTTAGGAGATCTGCTTAGCTCTAGTGCAGCTCCAAAATATTGATGAGATGTGGGCGTGCCAATCAGTTTGATCCTGCAACTGACAAGATAAGTAAACAACAGGTAAAACAGCCGATCGGCTGACAAGCCGATGGAGTGATTCTAGCCGATACCGATACTAGCCGATGTCGATAGGGTTTTGAGCAATCAACTAGATGTCCGATATAGATTCTGCCACTCAGATAAATGATGATATAACTATGACGGAAGAACTTGAGCAATCAATCCAATCAGCCGATGAGATAAATGTCCAATGAACCAATCGACCGATATTGAAATAGAATATTGAATGTAGGCTTGATGATTAAAATATACATCGTCTGGAAGTCCGATGTAAAGATAACTAATCAGCTAGCATTCCTATAAAACATTAGCATGAACCTATAGGCTTAACAAGATTTATATTATCAACAACAAATAATCTACTAGATCGAACCTAACCGATGCAACGCGAGATTGTATATAATAATCCAATACTCGATGAGCCGATAGATCTTTCTAATGTGATGGATATAACAAATATATTTAAAACAACATTGTGATTGTAGAGATATATGGATAAGCTAGAAGATCAGACCTAACCGAGACAGTCCCAACTAAACCGATGTGTCTCTAAACAAAATACAATTAAAGTAGAATTGAAATATCAAGTAGGCAAATGTATCAACCGAACCAGCGCGATCCAAGAGATGGAAGCGATGTAGCCTTGAACAACACCAATATAGCCGACATACTCACCGGGGCCGGCGGAATGTAGGACTTACCCATTCACCGGAGATCGAAAGCCGATGCAGCCCCGCGTCAGGTGCTAAGTTCCACCGGTTGATAAGTAAAACCTCTGAAAAGAGGGTGGCGATGCGCCGAGAGTAATTGTATGGATCTAGAGATAAATTACAGGGATCTCGGGTGTACATATTTATATCCATGGATAGACACTAGTCCACATCGGACACGACTCAAACTTTCCTAAACATAAAAGTAAAAGAAAAGATACAAGTCCTGTTCAGACTCTAAACATACTTTCCTAAAGGAAAACCAAAAAACCCTGCCTAATTAATAAATAAAATTGAGCTGCCATGTCATGGTCTTCACGATTCCTTCTTGAAGTTGGTCTGTTCTTGATAAGTTTCCATCGTATGATTGTGCTCTTTCCTTAACAGAAACCAGTAGAGAATCTTACCAAATTTTGGTGATAACATAGCCCCACACTATTTATATATGATAATAATTGGTGATGATAATTTGTTAGCTCCTGTTATGGAGTTTAGAACTGTGCAACTGGGATTGGTTGTTTAGAGATGGTTGGGCCAGTGCAGCATTGGTGTGCTGTTCAGTGTTGATTAATATTGATGATTAATTACTCTACTGTTTTTCTACTTTTAAATGTTTGCTAAATTCTGCTTTTCCAAATAAGCCCTATGTTATGTGATCCTTTGGTATCGTCGTGCACTTGCATATTTGATGTGTGGCTTGCTGAGTATTCCATGTAGTCACCCTTGCAATAATCAATCAACCTCAGTTGAAAGAAGTTTTGAAGGAGAAGACGTTTGGCTTATACCCCAGTTGAGGGCCTGTGTGTCACACCTTGAAGTTTCCCTTCTAGCTTTAAATCTATTTAAGAAATCGCCCAAAGGAATTGTTTAATTTAACCTAGAGATAAACCCTGGATAATAAATGCACTTAATAACTGGAAATGGCACGGTAGGATTTTTCTTAAGTTCCATGCTTCAATCCATTAACAGGATTTTTAGTGGCATTTTCAGATCTTTGGAGATAATTCAAAACCAATTATCAGAATTAAATCAAAAGTAATCGCTTTTTCCCTCCTCCTTCGGCTGTTGGCCGTTTTCGGCCCACAACCACCCTTGTGTGCGGCTTTCCCTTACTGGGCCGGCTCGAGGCCACGGCCGAGCTAGCTCCAAGCGACCCTCTCCCTTCGGCTCGCCGACAGGTGAGGCCCACCTATCGGACCCGTCCCCTCCCTCTAGCCTGGGGGAGCCGGTGTTGCAACCGCTGCCTCGCACCCCGTGCAAGCTTCCCCGCCCCAACTCCGCATGTCTGCGCCCGCGCCGCCCCCACGGAGGCCGCAAGATTCGATTTTCGAATCCCGGCCACCCCTCTCTCTCTCTCCTCCTATGCCCGTCACAAAATTCGCCCTCTACCGGCCGTGCCCAGGCTCCCCGCCGCTATATAAACGATCCCTGCAACTCCCTCCACCTTTTCTCTCATTTCGCCGCTTGCTCTAGCGCCGCCGCACCCATCACCGCCGCCTTTTAAGCCTCTTTGGCTGCCACTAGCTGCCGCTAGGGCCGCCACCGAGTTGCGTCTTTGCCTTCCTCGGGTTCGCGAGGTCTGGGACTACCTCGGCCGACGTTTCCCCGTCGCCGTTCACTACCAGAATCCGCCTACCCTCGTTCACCGGTGAACTCACCATTGCTCTCTATCTCCGGCCACCTCTCCTGCTCGCCTCACATCGACATTCTCTCCCTAATCCCTCCCTTTTTCTCCCCTAGGTCAAGCCGGATGCCGTCCGCCGCCTCCGCCTCCTTCCCCGTCGCCGGTCTGCCGTCATCAACACTGTCCCGGAAGCCACCCGCCGTTCACTCGTCACTGCGCCGTTTCCGCTACCGTCCGCAGTCGGTGAGCGCCCCTCCCCTCCCTTCCTCTCCGCTACCGGTCCGTGCGTCTGCCGCCCTACCGGATTATCACCGCCGGTGACCATCGGGCTGACCTCTCGGTCGAGACCATCGGGTCGTTCGATCTGCCCCTCGGCAAATCCAGGCCATCCACCCCATCGCCCGCGTGGCCGCCACATGGTTGCCGCGTCGGAGCCACGTGTGTGCCACGTGGCGCACCTTCCCGGTCCCGTGGACTTGGTCCGCCATGGACCATGCCCCTTGCGCCACTGACCCACGGGCCCCCCTTGTCGGTGCCGAACCCCTTCCTAGTGACATCAGCCTTCGGTCTTTAATTCACAATAATTAATTAAAGGCTTTTCTGTTAATAGTAAAAACAAAGTGAATCTTCTAAAATTCACATCTAATTTATCCGAGCTCTATTTAAGTCCATTCAAGTCTCAGTAAATTCATACAAATGCCAAGAATCCATTAAAAATGGTTTTGTTTCATGTTTCAGTAGTCTTATAGCCTATTTTGCTTGTGTGCTTTGTTTATCGCTTAGATTCTGGCAATTCCGACGCTCCCATTTATTACGAAGTGGTTGCAGAGGTTCTAGCAGCACCGGAGGAAGGCAAGTCATGCATCTCTCATAGAACATATTGTACCTATATTGCAAATGTCCTGCTTTCTATTTAAATTGTATTATTTTTATAGTCATGTGGGTTGATTCCTGTGTTACTCAGCCTAGTTTGTTTACCCTGTATCATTGATAACTTGGGATCCAATATCATTAGATGTTAGTTTAGGAAATGCTTAGCTATGCTTGGATCAACTAGCTCACTATGGGGAACCTCATTAATATCTTAGACTGTGGTTATTTCTGATGATCTTGTATATGTGCTACAATGGCACTAATTAAACTAAAGTATGTTTAATGGCAGGCTGCGGATGCATGGTTCGCTGGTCGCACCCATGGTAATTAAGGACCGGTTCACGGTTACGCTGGAAGAATTACCGTGATTACCACAAACCAGCGTGGGCAACGATTAGGCTTGTAGTGTAGCTTTTCCCTAGCTGACATACCGAGGCAGGGGTGGGGGTGATGGAGTTTGGATGGGTCCTGCGATGGCCTATGCGGCTTCCGAATTCACCTAGGTACAAGAGGGGGCTGCCCGCCATGGTTATAAAGGTGGGGGCGAAATCTGAAGTGGGTACGATTGGTTAGGGAGGGTTATGCAAATGGTCCTGTCACATTCCCTTTCCGGTGTACCGTGGTGGTATGTGTAGGATTAAACAGAAGTAACCAAACCTACCAGGGGGTGAATGGTGGATTACGTCAGCGGAAGTCTTGATAGATCAAAACACGCCCCAACCCCAAAAACCAATGGAACACAAGTAACGTGGTCTATCCGATCTACTAGGATCAGTCTGACCGAGGTCTGGCCGGTCTGACCGCAGGTCTTCTTGCGGTCTGACCGTCAGCCTAATAGAAGCACGATAATGCTTCTGTAGAAAATAGATTTCTCTTAAACTATCCATTGGATCGACCTGCAAACTTGATAGGATAAACTATAAAAACCAAGGAACAACTCAACTGGAAGGATTTGCAAACTAATAAACGGTTTAAGAGAAAACACCCTCGAAAGTCAGCTGTCTCATAATTTCAGCAAATCTGAACAAAACCTAACAGTTAAGCAAATTCGAATCTACTAAGAATCAATCAACGAAACTTTCCAGATCTGATCTATGAAATGTTAGAAATGTTTTGGATGTATTAACTTGAACAAAATTGCAGCAAAACGAAGAATAACAAGTTAATACCAAAACAGAACAATATTGTAAAACTTACAAACCGGAAGAGATCGTTGATCCCTTGATAATTGAATATGATATTGTTCAAGTATATTGTTCACAAGGTGCAGGCACAGCACCCCTCACAAGTTTCTCACGAAACCCTAATACAGTATCTCAAACTTGGCTTTTCCTACCGGTATAGCCTCCCTCTCTATTTATATAGAAAACTTCCTTCTCAAAGTAGAAGTTAGGAGTTGCACTAGGGCTCTATCCCTCAATTTTCAAAACAAATTACAATTTACCAAACTGTAATTATCTCTTTCTCTCCGAAAACCGTAGCCGCACCGGTCATGGAAAATCTAGCCGAGTCGAATTCCTCTTCGACACTTCCACCTGGGCCGGATCACCACCGAGCCTGCTCGCTTGTCGCTCCTGCTGGATGAAGACCACCAGGCCGACTGCTGCCTGGACCTGCAAGCCCACGTGCATGGTCAAGCATGCACCGAGCCACACATGCATGCATCGGCATGCATACGCCACAGTACACATATATGCATGCTATGACCAGCACACACACATGTATGCATACACGCCACGCTACAGTACCTCGAGTACTGTAGCAACCATATACACCAACCAATTCATCGAATAAATCATTTGTAAAGCCAATTGTTCATCATAAATATTAATCATGACAATGATTTCACAGTATGTCGGCACTCGGAAACGTGTCGTGGGACTGTGACTTGTGGATACAGTTGTACATTTCTGATCAGAGCAAAACTATTCGAATAGCCGTGCCCGTGGTTATGGGCGGTCAACCAGACTCACCGTGATTAGTCTCACTCTAATAATTTGACTAAATGGAATTGGTCTTGTTCAGGTGGTTGGTTGGGCTTGTTGCAACGTGGTGTGGTGTTGGACAGTGATGTTTAATATTGTTTAATTTAGTTCAACTCTTTTACGACGTTCAACTATTGCTTTTAAATCCCTTCTTTATGCAAATAAACCCCTAGCCTCCATTGGAATTACCTTGCATCATACCTCCTCTTAGTATGACTTGCTGAGTATAGTAGGTAGTACTTAGTCTTGCTCTATTTCCCCCACATTAGAGGCGGAGTACTTCTCGGATGGAGGTTAATCGGAGGAGTAGGCTTCATCGCTGCCTTCAAGGATACCCGTGGAGTGGAGTCACTACACTACGAGCGTCAAGTTATCTAGTTTAGCTTGCTTTACTTTTCCATTGCATTTATAGGACTTTATTCTGTTTGTAAGACTTGGATTGGTATATCAACTTTGTCGTTTGTGTACGCTGGCCGGTCCTGGATTGGGATTTTAATGCACATTCTGCTTGGGAATTCTAGTTCGTGAATTTTTGGGCGTGACAAGTTGGTATCAGAGACAAGTTGACCGTATGACAAACCAACTGGAAACCCTAAGAGCCCTCTGAAACCTCTTCATCTGCATATGCTCTTTGCACTTGGATTTGTTTCGCGAAAGTTTGGGGATTTGTTCCTTTGGGTTATGGAAAAAATCTTTGTTGCTTATTTAATTGGAGTTTTCTACTAGGGATAGCCTATGGTATTAGTAAATTTATTTGGAGTTTATTAGATCGTTGGTCGGGAATTTATCGGGGCAATGCATTAGGTCGGGTTTAAGGCCTGCAGGCTGCATCATGCTCGCCGGGGTGTTCCGATCTTGCGATGAGAATGATAAGTCGATTGGATGGAGCGACGTTGGTGATCCGACTACAACTATCCAGGGATGTTGCGCCTTAGCAATCATTACACCAACTCCAGAGGCGGTCGTGAATCTCGACGGATGAACGATCAGCCCAACCACGAGGGTAATTGTCCTGCAAGCAATCGAGAACTAGCAAGAACAAGATGAACAAACAACTAATTTGTGAATCAAAATAATGATGGATTGAATCAACAAAAGTTGTTCCGTAACAAACAATCCGGCGATCTAACCGATCACGGGATGAACTCGGCAAAGTAGCGATGCTATACTTTGATCTAAACAAAACCCAAGTATTCTTCGCAGCGGCTAAAGCTATAAGAAGAGGGGAGGACCGACCACAGGGGTACTGTGGTTGTTCTCTAACCCTAGGACACGTCCCGATTGGACCCAAGTTGATACACGGCCCATTGGGCCCAAAGAGGTGACGCAGCACCGTGGATAGAAAAAGACTCGGTAGTAAAATGCAGATTGCGGCCGTTCCAGAACTGATATGGACATGAGGTTGGATCCATTTGAATGTAGACTTGACAAGCTTTCCATGAAGTACTTTCACGCCCAAATCGGAGCTCGCATGAAGTCGTGGCGACCATCAGAAGTTGGCGCTGTGCTGCAGTCCGAATCCATCCCGCACGAATCTTCTCCCCGTTAGATCCTCCCCATTGTTCCTGAGTAAAAAAAGAGTGCACGCGTCTTCGGGGTATAAATAAGAAGGACATGAATTAAAGAAGGAATGCACCTGATAGTTGAGTTGACGTGCACGAGCGCGGGTAATAGTACCATGAAGTTGTACTTGTGGAGGCGTGGGTGTATCGTTGGTGTTGATGTCCTCATCATCCTCCCTTTCTTACATTTGAGTCGTCATCGACTCAAGTTCATCTTCTTCACCCAAATACGGCTTCAAATCTGCAACGTTAAATGTGGGACTAACCCCATAATCTGCAGGCAAATCAAGCTTATATGCATTCTCAATAATTTTTCCTAACACTTTAAATGGTCCATCAGCTCTAGGCATCAATTTAGATTTTCGCAAGTTAGGAAACCATTCTTTTCGCAAATGCAACCAAACCAAATCTCCAGGTATAAAATTCAACTCCCTTCTACCTTTGTAACCAGCAAATTTGTACTTAGCATTCATGCGCTCAATTGTGTTTGGCACACCATGCAAACGAACTATATCTCGAAAGAACAAATCAGCAATATGGGTAGCATCATCAGTCTTATGACATGGTATGAAGTGTGCCATTTTAGAAAATCTATCCACAACCACAAAAATACTATGACGCCCCCTCTTGGTCCTAGGAAATCGCAACACAAAATTCATGGAAATATCTACTCAACAAACACTAGGAATAGGAAGAGGCATATGCAAACCATGTAGATTTAAACGTGACTTAGCCTTTTGACACGTAGCACAACGAGCAACGAATCGCTCCACATCTCGTCTCATCTTTGGCCAAAAGAAATGACCAGCAAGGATGTCCTCCGTCTTCTTCGCACCAAAATGCCCCATCAAACCATCTCCATGTGCTTCCTGCAACAATAACAAGCGAACGAAGTTGACTAGAATGCATAGCCTGTTAGCTCTAAAAACAAATGCATTAGTGAAGACGAATTTGTTCCATGTCTTTCCATCCTTACAATACAGCAACACATCTTTAAAATCATCATCATGCACATACTGGTCTTTAATTGTTTCTAGGCCAAACATTTTGTAGTCAAGTTGTGTCAACAAAGTATATCTCCTAGACAATGCATCAGCAATGACATTTTCCTTCCCTTTCTTGTGTTTGATAACATAAGGAAAAGATTCAATAAACTCAACCCATTTAGCATGTCTACGGTTCACTTTTCCTTGAATACGAATATGATTTAAAGACTCATGATCAGAATGTATGACAAATTCCTTGGGCCACAAATAATGTTGCCATGTTTCTAAAGTGCGCATAAGAGCATACAATTCCTTATCATAAGTAGAGTAATTCAGAACAGGCCCATTCAATTTTTCACTAAAATATGCAACAAATTTTCCTTCTTGTAGCAAAACACCACCCAATCCAATCCCACTAGCATCACATTCAAGTTCAAAAGTCTCATTAAAATCTGGAATTTGGAGAAGAGGTGCATGTGTCAACTTATCTTTCAACATGTGGAAGGCGTTCTCTTGTGATGTGCCCCAAGTGAAAGGCACTCCCTTCTTTCTAAGCTCACTCAATGGTGCTGCAATGGTGCTGAAATCCCGCACAAAACGGCGGTAAAACCCCGCGAGTCCTAGAAAGCTCCGCACCTGTGAGACCGTTTTAGGAGTCGGCCAACTCTGAATTGCCTCAACCTTCGCTTGATCAACCTCAATCCCTTGTGGAGTAACAACATAGCCAAAAAACGAGACTCGATCGGTGCAAAAACTGCACTTCTCAAGGTTACCAAACAAACGTGCATCACAGAAAGCATTAAAAATAGCACGTAAATGATGAAGATGTTCCTCCAAAGATTTGCTATAAATCACAATATCATCAAAGTATACCACCACAAATTTTCTAATGAAAGGACTCAAAACCTCATTCATCAACCTCATGAAAGTGCTTGGTGCATTAGTTAAGCCAAAAGGCATCACTAACCACTCATATAACCAAAACTTTGTTTTAAATGTTTTTTCCATTCATCGCCTAACTTCATACGAATCTGGTGGTAACCACTACGCAAATCAACTTTAGAGAAAATAGTAGAGCCACTCAATTCATCAAGCATGTCATCTAACCTACGAATAGGACGATGATATCTAATGGTAATGTTATTAATAGCTCTACAATCAACATACATACGACATGATCCATCTTTCTTTGGAACCAAAATCACCAGAACAGCACATGGACTAAGAGACGCGTACGTACCCTTTGTCAAGCAATTCCTGAACTTGACGCTGAATCTCCTTGGTTTCCTCAGGGTTGGTTCGGTATGGCGCGTAGTTGGGTAGTGAAGCTCCTGGGATCAAGTCGATCTGATGCTCAATGCCACGCACCGGTGGCAGCCCCGGTGGTACGTCCTTGGGAAACACATCCTCATATTCCTGTAAAACGTTAGTGACCGCTGGAGGAAAAGAGACAGGTATATTCTGAAAAGAAAATAATGTTGCTTTGCAAATGAGAGCATAGCAAACAGTGTCACTTGTATCCAAATTGACAATATTAGATTTAGTGGCAAGCAAACAAGAACCTTTCAATTTAATCACACTGTCCTTGCCATGGTTAGATGTAGAATCTTTCTTTTTATGTTGCACAAGTTCTTTTGCTACAATCTGATTTTTACTTTTAGCATGCTCAACATTTTGCTCTTTCTTAGCTCTAGCAACATCATTCTCAAAAACAATTTCAGGAGTCATAGGATGCAACACAAGTTTCTTTCCATTAAGCATAAAAGAGTATTGATTCGTTCTACCATGATGTAACGTGTCTTTATCATATTGCCAAGGTCTACCCAATAGCAAGTAGCAAGCATGCATAGGTACGACATCACAATCAACAAAATCACAGTAAGAACCAATTGTAAAATTTAATCTCACCAATTGTGTTATCTTAATGCGTCCACTGTTGTTGAACGACTGAATGTAGTATGGGTGGGGATGTGGTTTTGTCTGCAAAGCTAGCTTCGTGACCATCTCCGTACTCACCAAATTCCTACAACTTCCCCCATCGATGATTGTGCGGCCGGAACGCTTGTTGACGACACACTTCGTCTGAAAAAGGTTATGCCGCTGGTTCTGCTCCGCTTTGCCCATTTGTGCACTCAATACACGCTGCACAATAAGGCTCTCATACTGGTCCGCAACATCTGCCCCGATGTGTTCCTCATCCTTGCTACCTGTATTGTTAGCTGCAAGCAATGCAAGTGTATCTTCATCGAAATCACTAGTAGAGGAGTACGCACCATCATCTTTGACTACCAAAACACGCTTGCTAGGGCAGTCACGCTGCACGTGCCCAAAGCCCTTGCAACGGTGGCACTGAACATCTCTTGTTCTGCCCGTGGAAGCAACGGAGGAGGCACTCTTGGCGATCTTTTTTGCAGCCTCTGCAAAATGAGAGGGGGCCGCAGAAGGTGTAGGCCGCGCTTTGTTGCCGTTGGAGGGTGTTGATGTCGATGTCGAAGCTGATGATCAACCGGCTAGGGCAGCGCCACTCCGAGTCGTCCATGTAGTTCTACCTGCAGGAATGTTAGCCCTTGCTCGCGCACGTCGTCCCTGCACTTCCCTTTCAGCTTTACAAGTATAGTGAAATAACCGAGTCATATTATTATACTCTTTGTAACTAAGAATATCATAAATTTCTCGGTCTAAACCCCAAAGAATCGAGCCATGGTAGCCTCCTCGTCCTCTACTAAACCACAATGCAACATACCCATTTGCAGCGCTTGGTAATATTCTTCCACACTATTACCACCCTGTTTCAATTGTTGCAGCTATACTTTGAACTCGGCAAAGTAGCGACGCTATACTTTGATTTAAACAAAACCCAACTATTCTTGGCGGTGGCTAAAGCTATAAGAAGAGGGGAGGACCGACCACAGGGGTATTGGGGTCGTTCTCTAACCCTAGGACGCGTCCCGATTGGACCCAACTTGATACATGGCCCATTGGGCCCAAAGAGGTGACACACTACCATGGACAGAAAAAGACTCGGTAGTAAAATACAGATTGCGGCCGTTCCAGAACTGATATGGACATATGGTTGGATCCATTTGAAAGTAGACTTGACAAGCTTTCCATGAAGTACTTGCACGCCCAAATCAGAGCTCGCATGAAGTGGTGGCGACCATCAGAAGTTGGCGCTGTGCTGCAGTCCGAATCCATCTAGCGCGAATCCTCTCCCCGTTAGATCGTCTCCATTGTTCCTGAGTAAAAAAAGAGTGCATGCATCTTTGGGGTATAAATAAGAAGCATATGAATTTAAGAATGAACACACCTGATAGTTGAGTTGACGTGCACGAGCGCGGATAATAGGACCATGAAGTTGTACTTGTGGAGGCGTGGATGTATCGTTGGTGTTGATATCCTCATCACTGCAAATCTTACTTATGTTGTTCTTTTTATTATTATTATTACTACATACCGTTTCCTCATTACTTTATTGCTTTGTTGTGTCGGTAGTACTTATTTGGACTCATGCAAAATATTTTATGCACAAGACTTGCTCTTACACGGTTATTTACTTGATCCCTTTGTTGCTTTATTTAATTTGGATTTGAGCATGCATTAATTCCCATCCTTTGTCTTCTCTACATGGCAGACCTTCCCCCTATGCACCGTGGTCTAGGCATTGATGGTTTCGTGGTAGAGCTTAGTCAGATGATGTTGGTAGTGGGTTACCCCAGCGAGCCGGAGTACACCGCGGTCCAGTCTCTCAGTGTCAAGTTTCCGCATAGAGTTCGCCTAAAGGTCCATGGTATTCGGGGCACCTGCCTCACGAACATGGTAGTCTTACCTTCGGGGGTACTTTTGAACACGCTTGCGAGGAAGCTGCCTACATGATGATGGCCTGGATCTGCGACAGGTACGTCCTCGTCCTGCGACACTGCTTGTCGCTACCACCCTAGTCGTGCTGCGAACGACGACGTCAGCACTTTCCACCCAGCATCAGGGGAGAACGACACCAGCTTTGGGTGCACGTGCACTGTGATGAAGGGTCTGGACAAGATGCGTGCTGGCCTTCACAAGGCATCCAAGGCTCTCAATGATCGTAAGCTGGTGAAGATAGCCCGCTTGCAGGACAAGATCGCTCGCCTCAAGGAGAACGCCATTCTGCAGGGTGTCCAACACTAGGTGTCCTCAGGATTCACACGATGCCTAGGAAGACCACTACAACCCATGCACGCATCCAGCTAGCGCCAAGGAACCTACCTCCAGCTCCCGAGCCACTCCCTCACTTCTAGCGCCCTCACCTCCAGCAGCTCCAGCACCAGCTCCTGCACCAGCTTCATCCTCTGCTGCAGTGTCAGTGCTCACCTTCGCCTCGGCGTCAGCTTACCAGGGTGCAGCTAGTGGTAGTGGTGGTTGGCTGCCTGCTACACCAGTGGCAGCAACGGCAGTGGCTCCAGCTCGGAGCCAGCCAGTGGCGACACGTACATGGCAGACTCCAGGAGCCTCAAAGGAGCCAGGAGACGAGCAGGAGAGCAACTTCGACTCCACCGACCGCATGAGCTGTTCCGAGCATTAAGCTTGCTATCCCTAGTTTACCGCTTTGCTTAGTTCGCTTGCTTGTTAGCTTCTGTGTTTAGGTTTGTTCATTTGTGGGTTAGTCGGCGGTCTATATCATGTGCCTATGGTATGGCTGTCTTAATAAGGATTTGTTTGCTATCTTTTAAAGTGTTTTAATTCAGATCAGAACAATTGCATTTTATTTATAATATAATAAAGCTTAGTTTCTGTGCAGTCTATTTTTCTTCTTTTCCAACTCTTCCTATCCACTTTTCCCCTCTAGATGGTCAACACCAAGACTGGCAATCGTATGGCAGGAGATGGTAGTAGCAGTGAAGACCAGACCTGATGTGAACCCGCTAGGGTTTGTGTCCCGATCTTTCGATGAGAGGTGGGGGATAACTTAATTGGATGAAGATGACGTTCACGGCCCGACTACAACCGTCCAAAGACACTGCGCCTTAGCAACCGATACACCGTCTCCAATGGTCGTCGTGAACTTGTGATGCGCGACACCCAGCCACGAGGGCACTCGTCCTGCAAGAATAAATAGAACAAGCACTAAATTTCTAGATGAAGATGAAAGTTTCACTATTAAAAACACAATACGGCGGGATTCCGATTACAGGCAGACAGGCGGTTTAACCAACACGCGCTGCGAGCAGGTAGCAAGCAGCTAACTCTAATCATCAAAACCCCAATATTCTTGGCGGTGGCTAAAGGTATAAGAAGAGAGGGAGAACAAACAAAAGGTCGTGCTCTAACCCTAGGACGCGCCCCTAATGGGCCCAACTAGATACACAACCCATTGGGCCCAAAAAGAGGTGACGCGGCACCGTGGACAGAAAAACATGCGGTAGTAAAACGATAATTGCGGCCGCTCCAGAACAGATATGGACATGTGGCCAGATCCATTTGAAATTAGACTTGATAAGCTTTCCATGAAGTACTTGTACGCCCAAATCGGAGTTCACATGAAGTTGTGGCGGCCATCAAAAGTTGGTGCTATCCTGTAGTCCGAATCCACCCCGCGCGAATCCTTTTCCCTTTGGATCCTCTCCATCGTTCCTGAGTAAAACAAGAGTGCACGCATCTCTGGGGTATAAAGAAGAGGAACATGAACTCAAGAATGAACTCACCTGATAGTTGAGTTGACGTGCACGAGCGCGAGTAATAGGACCATGAAGCTATACTTGTGGGGACGTGGATGTATCGATGGTGTTGATGTCCTCATCATCCTTCCTTTCTTGCATTTGAGTCATCCTCGACTCAAGCTCAACTTCTTCTCCAAAATACGGCTTCAAATCTGCAATGTTAAATGTGGGACTAACTCCAAAATCTGCAGGCAAATCAAGCTTATATGCATTCTCATAAATCTTTGCTAACACTTTAAATGGTCCATCAGCTCTAGGCATCAATTTGGATTTTCTCAAATCAGGAAACCGTTCTTTTCACAAATGCAACCAAACCAAATCTCTAGGTTCAATATTAAATTCATTTCTACCTTTGTCACCAGCCAACTTATAATTAGCATTCATGCGCTCTATGTTTTCTTTAGTTGTCTCGTGCAGTTTTAACATGAACTCAGCACATTGCTTAGCATCAAAATTCAGTTTTTCAGAAGATGGCAAAGGCATCAAATCAATTGGAGCACGAGGCAAGAAACCATACACAATCTGAAATGGGCATATCTTTGTAGTAGAATTCAATATGAGGCAAGCATTTTTCCCACACCTTAATATTTTTCTTCAAAACAGCCCTGAGCATAGTAGACAAGGTTCTATTCACAACTTTTGTTTGTCCATCAGTTTGGGGATGACAAGAAGTAGAAAACAAAAGCTTAGTCCCCAATTTAGCCCAAAAAGTTCTCCAAAAATGGCTAAGAAATTTAGTGCCACGATCAGAAACAATTGTGTTTGGCACATCATGCGAGCGAACAATTTCTTGAAAGAACAAATCAGCGATATAAGTAGCATCATCAGTTTTATGACATGGTATGAAATGTGCCATTTTAGAAAATCTATCCACAACCACAAAAATGCTATCACGCCCCCACTTGGTCCTAGGCAATCCCAACACAAAATCCATTGAAATATCTTCCCAAGGAACAGTTGGAACAGGGAGAGGCATGTACAAACCATGTGGATTTAAGTATGACTTAGCCTTTTGACATGTAGTGCAGCGAGCAATGAATCTCTCCACATCTCTTCTCATCTTTGGCCAAAAGAAATGACCAGCAAGGATGTCCTCCGTCTTCTTGGCACAAAAGTATCCCATCAAACCACCTTCATGCGCTTCCTGCAACAACAGCAAGCGAACGGAGCTATCTGGAATGTATAGCTTGTTAGCTCTAAAAACAAACCCATCATTGAAGACGAATTTGTTCCAAGTTCTTCCATCCGTACAATGCAACAACACATCTTTAAAATCAGCATCATGCGCATATTGGTTTTTAATTGTTTCAAGGACAAAAATCTTGTAGTCAAGTTGTGTCAACAAAGTATATCTGCTAGACAATGGATTAGCAACGATATTTTCCATCCCTTTCTTGTGTTTGATAACATAAGGAAAAGATTCAGTAAATTCAACCCACTTAGCATGTCTACGGTTCAGGTTCCCTTGACTACGAATATGCTTTAAAGACTCATGATCAGAATGTATGACAAATTCCTTGGGCCACAAATAATGCTGCCATGTTTCTAAAGTTCGCACAAGAGCATACAATTCCTTATCATAAGTAGAATAATTCATAATGTTTTCCTTTCGTCTCCCAACTTCATACGATTCTGGTGGTAACCACTACACAAATCAACTCTAGAGAACACAATAGAGCCACTCAATTCAGCAAGCATATCATCTAACATAGGAATAGGATGACGATATCTAATGGTAATGTTATTAATAGCTCTACAATCAACATACATATGGCATGATCCATCTTTCTTTGGTACCAAAATCACCGGAACCGCACATGGACTAAGAGACTCGCGTACGTACCCTTTATCAAGCAATTCCTGAAATTGACGCTTAATCTCCTTGGTTTCCTCAAGGTTGGTTCGGTATGGCGCACGGTTAGGTAGTGAAGCACCTGGGATCAAGTAGATTTGATGCTCAATTCCACGCACCAGTGGCAGCCCCAGTGGTACATCCTTGGGAAACACATCAGAGTACTCATGCAAAATGTTAGCAACAGCAAGGGGCAAAGAATGCTACATATCGTGAAGTGAAATCAAAGCATCTTTGCATACCAAAGCATAGGCAATGGAAGGTGATGCAATCAATTCATTAATATCAGATTTAGTAGCAAGTAAGCATTTTGTTCTCAAATTGATCTCATTTTTCTTAGTTTTCTTACCAGCAGATTGGGCATTTTTATGACTCACTTTTGGATTTGGCAGCTTTAGCAACATCATCATGCAAAATATCTTCAGGAGACATGGGATGCAACACAATTTTCTTATCTTGGTACAGAAAAGAATACTGGTTTGACCTATCATGAAGCATAGAATCCCTATCAAATTGCCAAGGTCTACCTAGCAGAATATTGCATGCTTGCATGGGCACAACATCACATTCAACAACATCATGGTAAGTTCCAATTGTAAAATTAACGTGCACCATTTTTGTTACCTTTGCCTTACCACTGTTGTTCAGCCATTGGATGTAGTATGGATGTGGGTACAGTTTGGTGCTGAGTGCAAGCTTCTCCACCATCTCGTTGCTAGCCAAGTTGTTGCAACTACCTCCATCAATGATCATGCGACAAGAACGCTCTTTGATGACACACTTTGTTTGGAACAACGTGTGTCGCTGATTTTGCTCCACCTTCTCCATTTGTGGGCTGAGGACATGCTGCAAAATGAGGCTCTCATAGCGATCTGCATGTTCAGCCCCAATATGCTCTTCAGGTGGCTCATTATTTGCATGGTCAACCGCAAGCAAAGCAAGTGTATCCTCATCGAAATCACTAGCGGATGAGTACTCACCATCATTTTTGACTACCAAAACTCGCTTGCTAGGACAGTCACGCTGCACATGCCCAAAGCCCTTGCAACGGTGGCACTAAACATCTCTTGTTCTACCCTTGGATGCAATTGAACAAGCACTCGCGGATGGTTGAGCAGCCTTTGTCGCTGAGCTAACAGGAGGGCCACGTGACTTGTCATTGGATGGAGGAGGTGCTGCTCGACTGGGTGTGGGTGTGGAAGATGGGGAAGCAGTACGGCCGACCGGAGGAGTGGTGTGTGTCTGCCATGATGTAGTTTTACCTGCAGAAAAATTAGCCTTGGTACTAGCATGTCATCCCTGCACTTCCCTTTCAGCTTTACAAGCAAGATGAAACAATCGGGTCATATTAGTGTAATCTTTGTAGTCTACGATATCATAAATTGCGCGGTTTAAACCACCCAAAAATATAGCCATAGTAGCGTCCTCAGTTTCCTCTAAATTATAACGAAGCAAGCCCATTTGTAACTCCTGATAATATTCCTCTACACTTTTTGCACCCTGTCTCAATTGTTGCAACCTATTCAGCAAGTCACGTGCATAGTAAGAAGGAACAAATCTTGCCCGCATGACCCATTTCAAAGCATCCCAAGTTTGTGGCATGTTATTAGGATTTTTCTTGCCATGTTCTATCCACCAAACCGAAGCAAAATCAGTGAACTCACTAGTAGCAACTCTAACTCTAATGTTCTCAGGAAATTCATGGCATGCAAATTTTTGGTCAATGGCAATCTCCCAAGAAAGGTACGCATCAGGATCATATTTTCCATCAAAAGGAGGTATCTTAAATTTAATTTTAGAAAAAGCATCATCATTGTTGCGTACCTCACGTCGGCGGTGACCACCCATACCTTGATGATTGTTACGTAGCCGTCGACGATCACGACCATCTCGATCATCTCGTTCAGTGTCAGTAGTATATTCATCCTCCAAATTATCCTCGACGTACTCATCATTAATGTCATCTTCGCTACGCCCACCATTTCCTCTAGCATTGAGAGCATCAAAATGCCGCACAAGAGCAGCAAGGCTAGTGTCAATGCGGGCAACCGACGTCTCTAACCCTGTAATCTTGGTGTTGGTGGCGATCTGCGTGGACTCCAATTGTCCAATCTTCTCATTTGTCACCTGCAAATCTGCATCAAGTCCTTCTATGTGCTGCTTTACTTGCCTTGTAAAATATTGTATGATGCCTTTGGTGTGTGGGGAATGAGACGCACCCTCGTCATCTTTATCCTCTGGACCTGCCATGGTTAATAAAACAAGGGCAACAAAACAACAGATGATGTAATTTAAGCCCTACGACTATTGGGATATAGCTTTTGCAAGGCGCTCATTCTCAGCTCACTCACAACCTGTCTCACAAGCTCTTACCAATTCTTACCCTGCCCACAGGAGGGGACGGCAACCCACAAGTCTGCAACCGTGGAATGAGGTGTATTGGTGCTATAGCAACAAGACCTGCCAAGCTGTAGTTGGGTTTGTAGTGGAGCTGTCGGTGGGCTGAAAGTAATGCTCAAGAGAAAACTAGAAACCACGTTAGCCAAAGCAAGTTAAATAATCGCTCAAGGGTGGTACAGTGCTGGTCCTAGGCTAGCTGAAGTAAAGACGCGAGCCTAACCACAAAGGACGCCACAAGACAAACCCAAACAGGAACGACAACAAGAAGAGGGGGGTGACAACATTGATTGGTGGGGGTGCTCACACAGGTACAGCTCCTCTCTTTTTTTTGCTTTCTCTCTCTAGTGCTGAGGAGAGAGATGCGACTTTTTTATTTTTACTTTATTTTTTGATATTTTTTTCACAATCAGGAGCACACTAGAACAAACCATAGAAATCCTCAGCTCAAACGGACACAATATGAAGCATATAGAAGTTTTTCAAGGTTCTATCCGAATAGGTCTCGAAGCTTCTCGCCACGAAAACAGAATTTTCCAAGTGGAATTTGGCGACTTTAAATTTGCCGAACCCGCAAATCGGGGGAGAAACATATGTAACGTTTTATGTAGATGTCCGTGGATATATTATATACCTAATTCCGAGTCCGTATGAAATTGATATGGCTATTTTACGGAAGGTCTCTCGAATCAGGGTTCTATTTCCTTTCTAGTGGCGGCAGAATCAAAGGCAAACGAAAACGCTAAAAGGAACAGATCAAAGACAAAAGGAAAGGGATTTGGTGGATGGCTACGATGGTGGTGATGATGGCAAAAGTGGTGATGGCGGCGGTGGTGAAGATGGCGATGGGTGGTGGCAAGAACTCGAAACTCTAATCGACTAAACACTAAGACCAGCAAGTTAGCACAACCGATGCAATCGAAAACTGAACAAGCCCTAACTAAACAGTACTAGTAAAAAGGCTCAAGGGTTTTCAGGATTATGGAAAACTAATCTACTATCTTTTTTTGGCTTTTTTTGGACTATAGGAAAAAAAATTAAATAACGAAGGGTAACAAAATCTCTCACCGATCAACCACGCTCTGATACCACCTGATGTGAACCCGCTAGGGTTTGTGTCCCGATCTTTCGATGAGAGTTGGGGATAACTCGATTGGATGAAGATGACGTTCACGGCCCGACTACAACCGTCCAAGGACACTGCGCCTTAGCAACCGATACACCGTCTCTAATGGTTGTCGTGAACTTGTGATGCGCGACACCCGGCCACGAGGGCACTCGTCCTGCAAGCAATCGAAGAACAAGCAAGAACAAGTTGAACAAGCACAGAATTGCTAGATGAAAATGAAAGTTTCACTATGAAAAACACAATACGACGGGATTTCAATTACAGGCAGACGGGCGGTTTAGCCAACACGCGCGCTGCGAGCAGGTAGCAAGCAGCTAACTCTAATCATCAAAACCCCAGTGTTCTCAGCAGCAGCTAAAGGTATAAGAAGAGGGGGAGAATGACCACAGGGTCGTGCTCTGACCCTAGGACGTGCCCCTAATGGGCCCAACTAGATACACAGCACATTGGGCCCAAAAAGAGGTGACGCAACATCGTGGAGAGAAAAACACTCGGTAGTAAAACGGCAATTGCGGCCGCTCCAGAACAGATATGGATATGTGGCTAGATCCATTTGAAAGTAGACTTGATAAGATTTCCATGAAGTACTTGCACGCCCAAATCGGAGTTCACATGAAGTCGTGGCGGCCGTCAAAATTTGGTGTTGTCCTTCAGTCCGAGTCCACCCCACGCGAATCCTCTCCCCTTTGGATCCTCTCCATCGTTCCTAAGTAAAACAAGAGTGCACGCATCTCCGGGGTACAAAGAAGAGAAACATGAACTCAAGAATGAACTCACCTAATAGTAGAGTTGACATGCACGAGCGCGAGTAATGGGACCATGAAGCTGTACTTGTGGGGACGTGGATGTATCGATGGTGTTGATGTCCTCATCAAGACCGGAGAGGCTCATGTCAATGGTGCAACTGACAACAATCCACCTCCACCACCAGACAATCCAACTATCACCAAGGTGTTGGCCAACCAAACGCAGATACTGACCATGATGAGGCAACAGATGTAGTAGCAGCACCAACAGATGCACCAGGCACAACAGCAGGCACAACAGCAGCAGCAGAACTAGTAGTTTGGTCGTCCACCTCAATCCAAGCTGTCGGAGTTCCTTCGTGTTAGGCCACCCACTTTCTCAAGCACCACCAACCCCATGTAGGCCAATGACTGGCTTCATGCCATTGAGAAAAAGCTCAACCTATTGCAGTGCAACGACTAGGAGAAGGTTGCCTTAGCCACCCACTAGTTGCAAGGCCCCACTTCTGCTTGGTCGGACAACTACCTGGTCACCCATCCAGCTGGCACATAAGTCACTTGGGCAGAGTTTTGTCGCAGCTTCAGGAGGGCTTAGGTTCCTAATGGGATAGTGGCCCAGAGGAAGAGGGAGTTCCGTGCACTCTACCAAGGCAGCAGGATAATGACAGAGTACTTGCATGAGTTCAACCGCCTCGCGCGCTATGCCCTTGAGGATGTGTGCACCGATGCCGAGGGGCAGGAGAAGTTTCTGCCTAGCCTTGATGATGAACTAACCAACCAGCTAATTATGGTAGCCTTGTGGATTATGTTGATTTCGCGAAGCTCGTTGACAAGGCAATCCGTCAGGAGGATCAGCGCAACAAGATGGACAACAAGAGGAAGGCTGCTCAGTTCAGGGCGCACCAGGGGAACCACCAGAATCCTCGCTTCATCACCGGATAGCAGGGCAAACCATCTACCATAATTGTTCGTCAGTACCGTCCGTACCACCTTGACAACTTCAACATCAACAGTGGGCATAACATCAGCAACAATGGTGGACAACACAACCGCAACCCAGCTCCACGCCCACCGATGGCTCCAACTCAGCCGACACATCCAGCTCATCCTAAGAAGGAGTTTGGCGGAAAGCCAGGAGTCTGTTTCAATTGCAACGAGCCCAACCACTTTGCTGATAACTGCCCGAAGCTAAGGCGCTCTGGACCCAAGTTCATCCAGGCTCGTGTCAACCACACATCTGCAGAGGAGGCGCAGGCAACACCAGAAGTCGTACTAGATACGTTTCTTGTGAACTAAATCCCCGAATAGTAGTTTTTGATTCTGGTGCAACAAATTCTTTCATTTCCAAGAGATTTGTTGGGGTATATTGGCTAAGGAAGGAAGAACTCAGGACACCAACGCAGGTTTACACCCCGGGAACTTGTTCAACTTCGATCAGCTACTGTCCCTCTGTGGTAATAGAAATCCCAAAATCAAAATTTCTAGTCAACCTCATCCTTCTTGAATCCAAAGACCTAGATGTCATTCTTGGAATAGATTGGTTAACAAGGCACAAATGTGTTATTGATTGTGCGAGCCACACCATCACCTTAATTGATGAGAAAGGAGATGTGGTAACCTTCCAGTCTGCGACACCGCAAAAGCAAGGAGGATGTTTCAATCAGGTCAATGGTAAAGAACAAACAATAGCACTGGAGAAAAGTCCCAAGA
Source organism: Oryza punctata (assembly GCA_000573905.2). Taxonomy (NCBI): domain Eukaryota; kingdom Viridiplantae; phylum Streptophyta; class Magnoliopsida; order Poales; family Poaceae; genus Oryza; species Oryza punctata. The sequence continues at coordinate 14,041,977 of CM002494.2, read as the reverse complement.
AGTTCGAGGATATCCCCATAGTCAGGGAATATCCCGAGGTTTTTCCAGAGGATCTAACCACCATGCCACCGATGAGAGAGATCGAGTTCCGGATTGACATGGCATCGGGTACAACCCCAATTTATAAGAGACCTTACAAAATGATAGCCAATGAGATGGCAAAAGTCAAGAAACAAGTTGATGAGCAACTGCAGAAATGATACATTCGCCCGAGCATGTCTCCTTGGGGTGCTCCGGTTATCTTCATAGAGAAGAAGGACAAGACCAAGAGGATGTGTGTCGACTACCGCGCACTCAACGAGGTCACTGTGGACGGTCGTTACAGACTAATTTCGACCGTCAATATTCCCGGAAATAATGGAGAACTAGAAATGCTTGCATACATACTTATTAGAAATAATCTAGTTGCACTTGTACTTGGCAATGTATTTGCTTAGAGGAGACAACTATATAAATGAATGAGAAATGACAGAAAAATATATCAGAAGCCGACACATGGTGTACACATGGATGGATGGCCCATAAACACAATGAAATACCTGCAAATGGGCCCAACCACCATACAAAAAGTCTAAGGGCCCACAAGAGAAGGCCCAGGAGGAAGGAGGGGCATAAAGGGCCCAGTCAGGGTTCGGCCAAACCCAGGGTTCGGCCGAACCGACTTTGGCGCCAAACACCATCTCCTTCCACGTGGATGCTCCAGATGCTTTCCCAGTGACGGTGGAGGGGTGATTACGACAATTACAACTTCCATAACCATCATTAGGAGGCTATAAAAGGAGAAGGCCTCACACACATTAACACACACCAATAGGAATCAAGAAGAAGATCTCCTAGTTATTTACTTTGTCCTAGTACTAGTGGAGTAAGAATTAGAATAGTTCTAGAGTTCTTCAAGTCTTCCGAAGAATTCGAGTATGGTTCTAGTAACTATTTCCTCTCTTGTAAGACTTTATTCAATTATGAAATATTCTGCTTTATATAGTTCTGGTCCTTTATTTGCATAATTATACGAGTACCAACTTTGGTTTATACTTATATTGTATTAACTATATGGCTAGCTTACCATAGAGATGCAGTGGTATTGACTTATTGTTCATTCAATTGATTGCTCTATGTCATCTGCAGAGATGTAGAGTAGTATTTAATAATGTAAGCGGGGTGCTTAGATTATTAAATATCATTAAGTGGTGCTTTATGCCACTGAACTATAGAGGTGGGCTGCCGATGGTGACAACTCAGTACGGGTATTCCTCCACATATGTATATAGGGCTAAGATCTGTATCCATAACCGGTTGTATAGCCATGACGGATTATCTTAAGGAACTCGGTAATCATGGGTGGTTTCTCGATATACCAGACGGGCATTGTTAGGAGGTTTCGGCCATATGATTGTATATTAGCAATTGTATACTTAAAGGACTATATTCTAGAAGTACAGAAATAGGATTTTCTCATTTCTTCTCCACTTAATCTAGGTTATTATTTAGAGAGTTAGCTTGATTGATCCTTCTGTGTGTCAACCTACCCATATTCCACAATTGTTTAGCCCCTACATTAGACTTTGATCTACTTAAGTGTGATGTGAATTAATAACATAGTACTCTCTTACCATATCTTCCCTTGGAATTAAATAAATACGATACAGTGGAAATACTTCCAGGTGAAATGCTACAGCGGTATATCCGTGCGCTTGCGGATAATATTTGTGATCGTAAGAAAATACCGACTAATATTTCTGGCGCTGTTGACGATGAAATTTGGCAAGCTTGTGAATCGGAAACAAGATCCAATCCGAAGCAGATTCGAAGATATGCAGAAATCTCGGAAACAGCCCGCGCATCGGCTGAAGACCGTATCGGCTGGAAACCAAGTCCGATTTGTATAGCCGATATGGCCGATATCGCATGTGGGGTAGATATCGGATTCCACAGATAGTTTGCGACAATGTTGCCAGGCAAGGATAGAGTCCAAGATTGACAAATGTATCTATTAATTAGGAATATATGCAATTTCCTTATAGATAATTTCGGTAAGAGTCCGCCTAAGGCATTTGTTCGTTAGTTGGATTTGTATTAGGTTAATATGAGTCGTGTCCGTAATGGACAATGTTTGTATTTTCGGGTATAAATATAGACCCGAGGTCTTGTAAATAGAAAACAATCAAGTTCAATCAATCTCGGCGCATCGCCAACCTTTTGTTTTCTACTTTTTCGACAAGTTCATGCTTTCGAGTCGAGCTGCATGAATCTGATCTTCGATGAAGAGGTAGGTCTTGTTATGGCGGTTTGCATCATCGGAATTAGTGCTTACATCTTTATGAAACTCTAATTCTATCTTGCGAATCTCCGAGTTATCATATACATTATATAATTTAGATTGACAATGCTGTCTATTTGTATCGGCCGATCTCTATCCAGAGTTTTGCTGGTAACAACTAGATTGTCTTGTTGGTTTAAATTATATGATGTATCCACCATGCCGAAAAAGCAACCATCATCTTGATTGTCTAGATATTATGCTTCTTTTCATACTTAATGCTGCATCAGTTAAGTTTGATCTATTAAGTCATGTTCTGAATCATGATCTCTAGTCTGCTTTATGGTTGTTAATAAGGATAGTATCGGAGTTTCAGCCTATCTTATCTGGTATAGATGTTTTACATAGTTTTATGCTTTGTTTAATGTTCTATATCTGCCCATTATGTTAGGATCTAATCTAATACAAATATATTAGACTTATTATCAATCTAATTGGTAAAAGTTGAATATATTTGTTGCAAGAGAATATCCTAGCATAAGGTTGTATCGGAGCTATAGCTGATACATGCTTAAATCTGGACTTCGGCTATGACATGAGTATACCTAATCATTATTTCATGTTATTTTAGACTTGGGCAATTTATACTGTCTCGGTTCAGTTCGATCTATCCCAGTTGCTTATTTCTAAAGTAATATTGATATATTGATTATGTAACACTGATCTTTTCAGCTGATGTACTTGTTTTTGGGTTAGTTCATCATCGATAAACACCTTACAGCCGATTCATGCTTTATTGCATCGGCTAGGTTACATCAAGATACGATATCGGCTAGCTGGCCGATTGGCTATCGTTTACTAATAAATTTGCATGTTTCTTCTTGTTGATTGCAGGATCAAATCAACTGGCACGCCCTTCGAACTTAAAAATAACTTTTGGACCTGCACTAGAGTAAAGCAAATCTCTCAGGCCAGTGTGTGTTTTTTGCATCAACACACGCCATTGTCTGGGATCTCATTCCTAGTAATGTTGTTAAGAAATAACAGCAGTCACCATCAAGAACAAATATCCCTTGCCAAGGATTGATGATCTGTTTGATCAGTTGAAGGGAGCTACTATATTCTCGAAGATAGATCCGCGCAAGCTATCATCAGTTGAGAAGCCATGAAGAGGACATTCCCAAGACAACCTTCACCACTCGATATGGGTTGTTTGAATGTACAGTTATGTCTTTTGGACTCACCAATCCACCATCTTTCTTTATGAACTTGACGAACAAGGTGTTTATGGAATCTCTGGACAAGTTTCTGGTGGTATTCATCGATGATATACTCATCTATTCTAAGTCTGAAGAAGAACATGAGCAACATCTTCGGTTGGTGTTAGAAAAATTGAAGGAGCATTGTTGACATTTCTTAACGACATTACTAGGAATTAAATCCCAAGCAAAGACGCCATAAATATTAGTCGATCTTTTCTTACGATCACAAATGTTATCCGCAAGCGCACGGATATACCTAATCCCAAGGGAGGATATGGTAAGAGCGTACTATGTTATTAATGCTCATCGCACTTATGTTAATCAAAGTCTAATGCAGGGGTTAATCAAACTGAATATGGGTAGGTTGACACATAGAAATTACTTTCCAAGGATACTCTCATAAAGAATAAATCTAGCCGAGTGGAGAAGAATAGAGAAATACTCATTTTCTGTTCTTCTATTATATAGTTCTTTAATATACACTTACTCTAGTAGAGCTATGGGCAATACCTCCTAACTATGCTCTCCTGGTATATCGAGAAACCACCCCTGGTTACCGAGTTTCTTACGACAACCCGTCATGGCTATCCAACCGGCATCAGAAGCGGAGTAGCACCCTTGCCAGGAACCTGTCTTAGCCCTATATACGCACGTGGTGGAATACCTGTACTGAGCAATCACCATCAGCGGCCCACCTCTATAGTTTTCTGGCATATAGCACCACTTAATGATATTCACTAATCTAAACATCACGCTTATACTAATGAATATTACTCTACATCAGCGCACTTGATATAGAGCAATCAAATACTTGAACATTAAGATAATACCACTGAATATCTCCAGTAATCTAGCCATACAACTTATACCGAGCAAGTATAAACTAAAGCTAGTACTCAAATAATTATGCAAATAAAGAAAAGGACCAATACTACATTAAGAAGAATATTTCATTAATGGAACAAGTCTTACAATAAAGATACAAGCTACTAGAGCCATACCCAAATCTTTGAAGACTTGAAGAACTCAAGAGCTATTCCTCAAGAGTTATTCTAATTCCACTACTACTAGAACAAAATATTTAATTTAGAGAGAGCTCCTTGGAAGTGCTCCTTCTTGGTGTGCGCTGTCTGGGAGAAGGTGACGTCCTTTTATAGCTTGAGAATGACGGTTTTGGCAGTTGGAATTGTCTGAAACGCCCTTCCACCGTCATTGGGGAGCTATCAGGGATGTCCACGTGGAAGGCCAGGATGATTGGGGCTTATGGCAGTTCGGCCGAACTGCCTAGATCGGCCGAACCCTGGGCCCCACCTCCTAGCCTCTTCCTTGGCTACGAGACTGACTGGTAGGCCCTTATAGCGGTTATGACAGTTATGATTCATTTTATGACGGTTTCATCTGACTTGTGGCCCCTCTAATCCTTATACTCATGCCTGGCTGCCCGGAAGGCTATTTTTGAATGTCATTCTCTATTATTTCTTCTCCATTCATGTCTAATTCTCTACAAGTAAATACTTTGCCAAATACAAGTGGAAGTAGATTATTTCTAATAAAATATGCATTGCAAGCATTACAAGTTCTCTCTTATTGATGGAAATATTGACGATTGAAATTGGTCTATAACGACCGTCAACAAGCACCAGCTGTATGGTTAGTTCAACAAGTGTTACTTTTGGCTGTAGGAAGTCAAATTTCTCGGCCATGTCATAACTGCTTAGGGTGTGGCAGTAGATCCGTCAAATGTGGAGTCAGTTACCAAGTGTACCCCACCGAAGACAGTGTCTCAGATTCGGAGTTTTCTTGGACTTATGGGTTATTACCACCGGTTCATTGAGAACTTTTCCAAGATTGCCAAGCCCATGACACAATTGTTAAAGAAAGATGAAAAATTTAGATGGTTATCAGAATGCAACAAAAGTTTTGAAGAGCTTAATAAGAAGTTGGTGTCTGCACCGGTTTTGATTCCGCCAGATCAGAGAAAAGACTTTCAGGTGTATTGTGATGCGTCTCATCTAGGACTGGGATGTGTGCTAATGCAAGAAGGCAGAGTGGTCGCATATGCTTCACGTTAGTTGCGCCCACATGAGAACAACTACCCACTCATGACTTGGAGTTAGCAGCAGTGATTCATGCTTTGAAGATCTGACGGCATTATCTTATTGGCAATCGTTGTGAAGTCTACTGATCACAAAAGTTTGAAATGCGTTTTCACCCAACCTGATTTGAATCTCTGACAATGAAGATGGTTGGATTTGATCAAAAATTATGATATGGGGATACACTACCATCCAGGCAAGGCAGACGTCGTAGCAGACGCCTTGAGCAGAAAAAGCTACTGCAATGCCACACGTACAGAATGGGTGCGTAGCAAGCTGCAACAAGACCTTGAGCGCTTAAATCTGGGTATGGTTGATCATGGGTTCGTTGTTGCGCTTGAAGCACAGCCCACGCTCGTGGATCAAGTCTGAGCAGCCCAGGCAAATGATCTTGGGACAGTAGAGCTCAAAAATAACATGAGGATTGGCAAGGCCCGAGACTTTATTGAAGATGAATATGGAACACTCTGGATTGGAGAAAGATTGTGTGTACCTGAGAACAAAGAATTAAAGGACCTGATACTCACAGAAACTCATCGGACCCAATATTCAATCCATCCCGGCAGTACCAAGATGTATCAAGACCTCAAAGAGAAAATCTGGTGGGTTAGCATGAGAAGAGAAATAGCTGAATTCATCGCACTCTGTGATATATGTTAGTGAGTAAAGGCAGAACACCAAAGGCCTGCAGGATTGCTACAACCTCTACAAATTCCGGAATGGAAATGGGATGAGATCAGAATGGATTTCTTTACATGTTTGCCCCAGGCATCAATGGACCATGATTCCATCTGGGTGATTGTTGACTGACTCACCAAGGTTGGTCACTTCATCCCTATGCATACCACCTATTCTGGAAAAAAGGTTGGCAGAACTTTATCTAGCAAGAATTATATGTTTACATGGGGTACCTATGAAGATTGTGTCCGACCGAGGGAGCCAGTTCACCTCAAAGTTTTGGTAGAAGTTACAAGAGGAATGCGGGGTTTGAACTTTAGTACAGCCTATCATCCGCAAACTGATGGTCAGACCGAGAGAGTCAATCAAATATTGGAAGATATGTTGAGAGATTGTGCCCTTGACTTTGGTGGAGCTTGGGATAAAAGTCTACCCTACGTCGTGTTCTCATACAGCAATAGTTATCAGGCCAGTTTTCAGATGGCTCCTTTTGAAACACTATATGGCCGAAAGTGCCGCACGCCACTCTTTTGGGACCAAAGAGTGGAACATCAATTGTTTGGACCGAAGTATTGAATGAGGTAGAGGAGAAAGTCAGAACTGTTAGAGAAAGGATGAGAATCGTGCAATCCCGAAAGAAGAGCTACGCTGACAACCGCCAAAGGGAGCTCAGCTTTTAGGCAGGAGATTATGTGTATCTTCGTGTCACCCCACTTCAGGGAGTGCACCTCTTCCAAACTAAAGGCAAGTTGGCACCATGCTTTGTGGGACCGTACAAAATCATGGAGCGAAGAGAAGAAGTTGCATGCCAGCTCGAGCTTCCATCCATGGCTGGTATTCACGATGTGTTTCATGTGTCTCAACGGAAGAAGTGTGCTTGAGGAACATGCAAGTCCTCAGCACATCGAAATTAAGGAGGATTTGACATATGTGGAGAAGCCGACCCGTGTCCTCAAGACCAGCGAGAGAAGAACTAGAAGCAAGGTCACCAAATTCTGCCCAGTTCAGTGGAGCCACCACCCAGAGAAAGAGGCTACCTCGGAAAGAGAAGATGAGTTGAATGAAGCCCATCCGCACCTCTTCGCCAACTCTTCCGAATCTCAAGGTCGAGATTCTGTTTAATGGGGGTAGGTTTGTCACACCCTGAAGTATCCCTTCTAGCTTTAAATCTATTTAATAAATTGCCCAAATAAAATGTTTAATTTAACCTAGAGCTAAACCAAAGATAATAAATGCACTTAATAATCGGAAATGACACGGTGGGATTTTCTTCAGCTCCCCATGCTTCAATCCATTAAAAGGATTGTTAGTGGCATTTTCAGAGCTATGGAGATAATTCAAAACCCATTATCAGAATTAAATCAAAAGTAATCGGCTGTGGCCCGTTTTCGGCCCACAACCCCCCTTGAGTGCACCCTTCCCTTGCTGGGTCGGCCCGAGACCGCTGCCGAGCTGGTTCTGCGCGACCCCTATCTCTTCGGGACACTGATAGGTGGGGCCCACCTATCGGACCAGTCGCCTCCCTCTAGCCAGGGCGAGCCAGCGCCACAACCGCCGCTCCTCGACCCGCGCATGCCTCCTCGCCCCCACTCCCCGCTCCACCCCACACTTTCCCCACCCCCACTCCGCGCCTCCGCGCCTGCGCCACGCCCACGGAGGCTTGCCCCTCGCTCTCCACCCACGTCCATCGCAAAATCCACCCTCTACCCACCGTGCCCAGGCTCCCCGCCGCAATATAAACATCCTTGCAACTCCCTCCACATTTTCTCTCATTTCGCCGCTTGCTCCCGTGCCCTAAATCACCCTAGTGCCGCCGCACCAATCTCGCCACCTTTTAAGCCGCTCCGACCGCCACCAAGTCGTGCCTGCGCTACCATCGGGTTCGCGAGGTCAGGGACTAACTCGGCCGCCATTCACTCATCGCCATTCGCCATTGGAATCTGCCTACCCTTGTTCGGTGGTGAGCACACCATTGCTCTCTCTTTCTCCGGCACTTCTCCCGCTTGCCTCACACTAACATTCTCCCCCTAATCCCTCCCTTTTTCTCCCCTAAGTCAAGCCGGACACCATCGGCCACCTCTGCCTCCTTCCCCGTCACCGGTCCACCGCCGTCGATGCCATCCCAAAATCCGCCCACCGTTCGCTCGTCGCCGCGCCGTTTAAACCACCGTGAGCTGTTGGTGAGCCGCCCCTCCACTCCCTTCCTCTCTGCCGCTGCTCCGTGCATCCACCGTCATACCGGATGGTCGCCGCCAATGACCATCGGCCCGAGTGCACCGTCGCCACCCGGTCGGGATGGCCAGCCACCGATCACCGCTCCCCAGGCGTCCGATCTTCCCAGAGATCTGCCCTAGGCAGATCGTGGCTGTCAACCCCATCACCCGTGTGACCGCCATTGACTTGGTCTGCCATGGACCATGCCCCTTGCGCCACTGACCCGTGTGCCCCGCTTGTTAGAGCCGGACCCCTCCTAGTGACGTCTGGCCTCGGGCTTTAATGCGCAATAATTAATAAAGGACTTTTCCGTTAATAGGCAAAATACAGGGAATCTTGTAAAATTCACATCTGATCTAATTCATCCGAGCTCCATTTAAGTCCATTCAAGTCTCAGTAAATTCACAAAAATGCCTATAATCCGTTAAAAATGGTTTTGTTTCCTATTTCAGTAGTCTTATCGCCTATTTTGCTTGTGTGCGTTGTTTGCCGCTTAGATTCAAGAAATTCTGATGCTCCTGTTTATTACGAAGTGGTTGCAGAGGGTGCAGCAGGGCCGGAGCAAGGAAAGTCATCATTCCTCATTGAACATATTGTACCTATATTGCAAATGTCCCGCTTTCTATTTAAATTGTATTATTTTTATAATGTCATGTGGGATGATTCCTGTGATACTCAGCCTAGTTTGTTTACCTTGTATCATTGATAACTTGGGATCAATGTGATTAGATGTTGGTTTAGGAAATGCTTAGCTATGCTTAGATCAACTAGCTCACTATGGGGAACCCCATTAATATCTTAGACCTTGGTTATTTCTGATGATCTTGGATGTGTGCCACCATGGCACTAATTAAACTAAAACATGCATAATGGTGGGCTATGGGTGCATGGTTCGCTGGTCGTACCCATGAAAATTAAGGACCGGTTCACGGGTTACACTGGAAGAATTACCGTGCTTACCACAAGCCAGCGTGGGCAACGACTGAGCTTGTAGTGTAGCTTTTTCCTAGCTGACATACCGAGGCAAGGGTGGGTGTGATGGAGTTTGGATGGGTCCTACGACAGCCTATGAGGCTTCTGGATTCACTTAGGCACAAGAGAGGGTTATCCGCCTTGGTTAAAAAGGTGGGGGCGAAAACTGAAGTGGGTACGATTGGTTATTCCAGTACGCTAATAGGAACTAACTAAGAGGTATACTTCACAAGGTAAATCTTAATTACTTAAATAAGATAATATCTATTATATCAAAGTAATTGATAAGGTACAGAAGGAAGTAGAGGAAAATACCGACAACTCCGGAATTCCTCCAATCTTTCTCCCTCACTCTCTTCCTATTCTAAGTATACATGAAGAATACAAAGAGCCTCTTGTAATTCAGCTTAAACTTGGTGTGTGTTAAAATGAAGGACTTGAGCTCCTTTTATAGTTGAGTTGTGATGGTTGTGAGCGCCAATACCGGTCACAACCGCCATAAGGAGGTCGGTAGTAACCGCCTAAATGCTATTGTGGCTGGGCTGGGCTAGGCCTAGTTCGGCTGAACCCAGGGGTCGGCCGACCCTTGGCCAGGCCCCCTGGCCCAACACTTCCTCCTGGGCTTTGGCAAGGAGTCTCTCAGTTTGCTTGTTCATTTGCATGGTGAATGGGTCCATTTGCATGTGTTTCGTTAGGTTTGCGGCCCCAAGACTCCATAGGCTTGGATGTGAGTTTAATCCTTCTCCTTCTTTATGTATATTTTGTCTCAACATTAATGGTTTGTCACCTACATCCAAATATACACCAACGCTAGTGGAAATCGTTAGAATTAAACCCTACCACTATGTTGGATGTTTTATCTTTTCCTATTTATGCATGTATTGACAGCGTAAATTTGGCAGTTAACAACCGTCAACAAACCCCCACACTTAGCTCTTTACTCGCCTCGAGTAAAGGTTAAGGATTATTATGGAATAAAAGTTAACAACCGTCAACAAACCCCCACACTTAGCTCTTTACTTGCCTCGAGTAAAGGTTAAGGATTATTGTGGAATAAAACTTCCCAAGGGTAGATACATGTATACAATCTATTCTAAGCCATACCTGTACCTGTGAACTTTGCGGTGTCTATCTTACCATGTTGGGCAATTGATGAATGGAACGGTCGTGACTCAAGTCGTTACTTTTCCTCCTATCACTTACTTGGGTTTTTCATATATTTTCACAAACTAGCTATACTCCTCAAATGACTCTATCTTGAATCACTCCTTTTGATTTTTGGATTCTCACCAAGGCATGTTTTGCGGATTTGTTCCTATTCTACAAGGTTGATATATGTGGAGCTTGGTAGGGATCAATCGGAGCGTACTTGCATCACATATGTTGGCAAGCCAAAAGACCGGACCCAAGGAGATAGCAAAAATCATACTTTCTGATCAAGAATGTGCATGTGTGTGGTGTGATGATGGAAAGGGAAAATTAATAACTCCTTTTTGTATATCTCCTCTCCATTTACATTTTGGAAATTGAGAGAGTGCATGGCTATCTTTTTCTTTTGCTTTTTGATTTTTTTTCAAATGCTCCATACTTGTATGAGCAAGACTTTATTTTTCCTTCTTTTGCATAGCCATGCCTCCCTGTTCCTTTGAATTAATCTTTGGAGAAAGAGGTATAAATAATATGGAGTATTTATTTTCTGGATGCTAGATGAAAAGACGCTGACTTCCAGTGTAGAAGTTTAGCATATATGTGTATATGTGGAGTGTACGTGATCTTGATCATGAAAGTATAAAAAGCATCTCACACGAGTCAAAACAATTTGACAAAGCTCAATGTAATGTCAAGCAGCCAAAAGTATATAGGTTTGCAATGAAAATCATTTTTGGGGCCTTGGTAGGTAATCATAAAGTCATTGAGGAGTATTGCTTTATTTTTTTTAATATTTTTGCAAAGATCAATTCCCAAGTATCATGACAGTTAGATAGAAATTTTTTTTGTCATAACCATATCACAACTATCAATTACATAGATGAGTAAGGGTCCCTATGATAGATATATGTTCACAAGTGATAAGTGTTAACAAAGAATAAAGAGTATACAAGTTGACCAAAGGAAAACTCCATTTGTTGAGAAGCATTGTTTTTATTTGGAGTCAAACTAAATTTTATTTAAATTTTCCAAGGAGATTTGACTCACAAATGGGGGAGGATAAAGAAGGGGGCGCACAAACCAGACTGCACAGTGAAGAGGTGACAGAGCCGAGCCAGGCAGGGGTTGGGTGAACACTTGGTCAGCCGACCCAGCCAGGGCTCGGCTCTAGCTGCTGAATTTCGTGCATGGCCGTGGGCCTGTGTTCATCACATTGAGGAGTTGATGCTGTTGCGCATCAGGAGTTCTGAAAATACTCCCTCTCACTTATTTTGTACCTGGTCTTTATTCAACACAAACATAGAAAGCAAACTAGGCTTCCACCGGGATGAAACAGTGCCGAGCTTGACTTTGTTCAATCCAAACTAAAATAAAATTAAAGGTGCTTACAATAATTGGAATTAAATTCGAAAAGGAAATGGAAGACGCCTTATTAGTTTATATTTACTAATTTTTTTCATTTTTTTTCATGGCAACAATAAGCATGGTGGGCATCCTTCGTAGGATGGAGACATGGGATGAGGATGCAGAAGGTGTTTAGGATTCTTAGCAGATAGGTCTCACCATGCTAGAATTGATTTGAATACAACTATGTTTTGTATTTCTTTTGCTTGGTTCCTTGTGCATCTCTATTTTCATAAACCAAGGAGCGTGGTATGAATGTTGGAGTTATTGTTCACTACTTCTTGGATCTCATTTTATTCCCTGCAAAATGTTAGTGGACAACAAATACCCAAGGGATAGCAAAGAATTGAAAAGATTTTATCGTGGCCTTAAAATTAGTTGTTCACATCCACGCTGAGAGAAATTGGATTCAAAACTTAAGAAGCGTGGATCCCACAAGTTTGCCATCATTTATTTTGTCATAATTTTTTTAATAAAATAGGCACTTCTTTTATTCTTGAATTTTTTTGCTGTTTTCTTTTTTTTCAATTTTTTCATTGTTCAGCAAATTTCCATTTAAGCAAAACTCATAAAGGGTTGAGCTAAAATTGCTCGAGCATAACAAAGGAGCATTTAACAGTATACTCACCGTGCACCTTGACAGGTGATGTTTTCCTCCTTTGCATGTTAGCAATTTATTGATTTGTTTCCCGGGCCCTGATTTACCTCCAATGTGAATTGAACGTGAGGACTTACCCGTCATTTGAAAAATTTCCTGCAAGGGTTAGTCCACAGAAGATATATATCAAATGTCCATGAAAGAACTAGCTCTAACGGTTCATTAATCGAATTCGTGACCATGTCTAATTTAATTAAAGCAGACTATTTTAATCTAAGCACCATGCTTAATTCAAAAAGCCTATGGATGTCTTGTGCACACACCCAAACCAGAGCATACAAAAATAGACAAAGGAAACGTAACCATTTATGTTCAAGACACACTCAAATGGAGATAAGTATGAGAAAAAGCAGTGGCGAACACCTCTTTTTTTCAGCAAGATAGGACTAACACCAACTTTAAACCAGGATGGCCTTGGCTGATGGAACTCGTCTTGACAAGCTCGTCAACCTCTCCCCCACACTTGGAGTTTTGTGTCCCAAGACATCAAAAACCAAGTGTGTGATTTTGGAGTCTCCTATAGA